>CM047429.1:64216204-64816204 GCA_026168455.1 Theocolax elegans
GAAAATACAATTATATGCACTTAATGATAAATATATTTACTTTATTTTCAAAGTGTTTTATTAAAATAAAATATATACAAAATTTTTATATATGGATAATTATTAAATTTTTCTTTTCCATGTGCTGTTTTCTCATGTTACTTTATTATACAAATAAATGATTTTCATTAAATTATATCTTCCCAGAAAATAGTTTTTTATTTGCCACATAAATACATAAAAAAAAGCAATTTATCATAATATATAATGTTTTTATAAAAATTTTGTAAAAGTGATTTTATAAAAATTTTATATAAACTTTATAAAATTTTTCCACATGGGATCTAAACGCGGATTTGATTCGGATTTAGCGGCTGTCAAAACTATAAAAATATTATTTAGTCATTTACGCTTAAAAGTTTCTTCTCAATTTGACCTTCAAATGCTCTTGATTCTGACGTGATAGCGCCAAATAAAATTATCTTAATCTGAACCAATATCGGAATTTGAAGTACAAAATGTACTTTCTACAAAATTTACAAACTTGACCTTTAATGACCTTCATCTTAACCCGATAAAGTCAAACCCCATAAAGGATCAGTGGCTGTCAAAATTGTAGAAATATTAGTGACCTCTCCTTAAAACTTTTTTCTAAGTTTGACCTTTAAATGACCTCAAACTTGATAACTCCAAATCAAGCTTAGACTCGGAATCAGCGGGCCGTAATAAGATCATATAGGTCTTGCTCTTAATATACAGACAATTTTTTTATTTTGAGTGACTGTAATCTTTCGAGTGTTTAACGTACAGGTCACTAGGGCACAATCTACTAGATACCACAAGTAAAAAAACGCACAATACAATAAGTAAAAGAATTGATGCAATAAGTCAAAAAAATTATATGGATTTTCGATTTATGAATGGGGCCAATTCACAAGTCAGATTACATCAAAAGGATTTTGGATTTATAATACAAGAAAATCCTTACATCAAAAGGATTTTGGATTTATAATTTAGGAAATCCTGTAACCAAAAGGATTTTGGATTTATAACTAAAGAAAATCCTTTAATCAAAAGGATTTTGTATTTATAACTAAAGAAAATCCTTTAATCAAAAGGATTTTGTATTTATAACTAAAGAAAATCCTTTAATCAGAAGGATTTTGGATTTATAACTAAAGAAAATCCTTTAACCAAAAGGATTTGTGATTTGAAGACAACAAATTCTGCAATTCCAAGGTTGATTTTGGATTCATGATTTGACGAATCATAAATCTCACAACCCTGAATCTAACAACCTTCTTTTATCACTATACCGCCTGACCTTGTAACAATTTTTATAAATAAATTCGACTTATCAAGATTGTACAGTCATTCTAGAAATCTCTCTTTCTCCTCTACGGAATGAAATTATGTATAATATAATTTACGGTAAATTTATGTATGTTAAATTGCAGACAGAAGTGTGTTACTTACTATTTAAATACGCTCTATTGCTATTTCTAAGCACGTGAAAAACTTGTTAAAACGGTAACACTTATGATCTATAATTTAAATACGCTTGGCATTCGCGGAGTTTATCAAACTATGACAAAACAACTAAACAACACAAAAGAACGTCAAAGTACGTATATTAATAACGATAATAAATATGAATTATAGATCAAAATTTCTCGAGCGAAAAATTTTAAATTATGAGCCTCGATAGTAATTCACTGTTTCTAAAGTATGCACGTATCATTTAAATATTAATAGTAAATATTGTAACAATATGTTTGTTTATTTCATTATTAACGACGATAAGGTGGAAAATATTTTAATTAGACGGATTTGTAAACATGATTGATACGTCTCTGTGGATAAAATGAAAATTAATTGATAATCAATTGATGGATTTACAATAATGTCAACAAGTAATCACTAGAAAATGAATGTTCATTAGTCAATGGCCAATCAATGCAGGAATAAGCAAGGAAGAAACAAGAAAGTACATAAATCATGAGAAAACAAACACTTTCCATTAGAAGAGGTTATTCGCGTATTTAGCACGCAAATGTAAATTTAAATATCATAAATCGTGATGAAGACGTCAATTAATACACACTTTCGTCATCGCTCATAGTAAAATTGAGAGAAAAAGTACGTGACTTTCATAATAGGTGTTAGGTACAGGTAAAAGGAAAATAACTTTATTTACAAAAGCGAGCAAAACAAAAGGGTAATCATCGCCGTAGAATACCGATGCAAATCGTTTGGTTAATAAAAGATTTAACGCATACGTCGCTTTGGAATGTCGCGCGCAAAGGAAATCGTAATAATTCAATAGAGTTTCGCGGAAAACTGCACGTCCTACGATTGTCGGCTTCTCGCGTGTGAGAATGCACCTTGTACGATGATGCATTAGGCTAACGGTGAACATTGGACGGGTGTGACGCATGTCATTCTTCAAAACGATGCGATTGTCATTATTGCCACTCGCGCATTTATTATTATTACCGCGTTGCACGCGGGAAAAAAAGGTTGGGATTTTAATGAAGTTCGACGAATCATTCCGAGTGCGATGACCTGATTTTATTATTTTGGTAAATAGCTTCACTCGATTCCATTAATATTTTCTAACTCTTTTTATTTTTTTTTTTATTTAACGTTAATTGACACTTTTTATTGAATTACACGCGTAAAGTGATAAAAATTGTTTCATTTTTATAGAAAAAAAAGAAACGAACAAAATGGAATAATTTAGTAGACGCGAGTAAGTATTTGTCACCGTATTAAATGAACTGAAGAAAATTTGTCATAAAAGCATTTGCTTTTTCATCGCTAACTGTGCCAAAAAATATCCAGGTCACGAGGATGAAAATCAATCATCCTTTTTTTCCGAAATTCTACAACCAAAGTATTTAAATTATCAATTCCTAAAATCTTATACATATATAGAGAAAAAAAATTCAATTCTGAGTAAGATACTTGGAAAATCCAAAAGTAGATTTTAATACCCATAAATTAATCGATAGTCGATCCCATGGTACCGATACGACGAACACACACGGATGAATTCTTCTAAGTTGTTGGTTCTCTCTCTCTCTCTCTCTCTCTCTCTCTCCCTCTCTCTATATACGGGGGTTATATTCCGTATCTCTGACGAAGCGAATTCCACGAGGCAAATTCGCAGTCCCAGAGCGCAATTAGCACGCGATCGCCTGGCGATTCGGTGGGCTATCGCCTGAGGCAGTCTCGGGCCTCGCGGAAGCAAGATCTAAACTGCCCATCGACTGTGTATGTGAGTGTGTGTGTGTGTGTGTGTGTGTGTGTGTGTGTGTATGCGCGCGCGCAGCAATTACTCCGAAACACTCCGCACCAATTAGCGGCCGCGAGAGAGTCTGAGCGCCTCTTTATTTCAGCCCTAAATGACTTCTTGGCTTCTTCATTCTTTTTTTTCTTCTTCTTCTTCTGGTACGTACTAACATCTGCGTTTCCAGGGTGTTTTTATAACGGGGAAGGTTATTGTTCAATTTATCGAGAGTAAAAATTGTTTTCTTGGATTCAGGTGTATAGTTTGGACCATCGGTGCTCTCCAAAGTAATAGACGTGCATAGCGGTTTTTAAAGCAACCTCGAATTTTTGCGTTTCCACAAATCTCGGTAGTCATACATCGTATGAGCAGCGAGTTATATTTAATTATAAAGTACCGATATTCGGATTCACTGCTTGTCATTCAGATGCAGAAACATGGATCGTCAATAAACCGGATATGGAAATCAACGTTTGAAACGTGAAACTATAATATTTATAATAAAAGGCTAAGAATTATACTAAAAAATAAATTGTTTTATCAGGAAAAGCTAATAAAATAAAGAGTTTATCGTATTAAGTTGATGCGTAAATCACTTTTTATTTAACACGAAGAGAATACATTTTGTTACAATTATTTTTAGAGGGATCGTAACGTTATCGAGAATAACAATCTGTACCGACCAGTTCCTTCAAATAGTTTAACAATCGTAACTGAATCAGCCAGCTATGCATACTTTTATTCTTGCCCGTAGAATCTAAAAATCGATATGCATAATCGTTGACATAAAATTTAACGCGCCGGTGAAAGAATTTTAATTTGAGGTTGACCATTAAAAATCAAAATCGTTACCTAAAAACAATAGCCATAACCGTCACCCGGGTGAGCACCTAATTTTCTTAGCGCTCGTTACTCTTATGGAAAACAGTAGATAATTGTCAATCCAATTTGTAGCCGGCCGCGTCCAAAAGCCATCAAAAATGAAAAAAAAATGGGAATAACGAAAGAAAAGAAAAAAAAAAGAAGACAAGGTAGACGGTTGAGGTTAAAAGTAGAAATTGACGAGGAAGGCTCTGTAAAAGGCTAACAGTGTTAAAGCAATAAATAATTCTTTCTTTTGCCGCGTGCTCGCGCGCGCGATCGATTAGCCAAACTATTTTCCGTAACGGTAAGTCGATTCTTACTGTACAACGTGTTGCAAAGTTTTCCGGCGCGACCCGGCCGCGAAAGTGTCGCTCGGCACTTGCGAGTCGGAACCGCAACCGCGGGCGCAATTCTCTTCGGTTCCTCCTCCGATCGTAGGTATATATATATATATGAGGCCCGTTATTTGCGCGACTTTCGTTGCTCGAGCAAGAGCGTAACGCGCTGAATAAGCCCGTTTTATAAATAATCCCGATAAAAACCGAGGAGGACGCGTCCCCCTTTTTCCTTAGGAATGTCGATCGGTGCTTTTTCCACCTCCTTATTCACTATGGGGTCGCGACCCTCGATCGCATTATGCTAATGAACCGCGAACTAAGACGTTCTACCACGTGTGTGTGTGTGTGTGTGTGCATGTGACTCAGTGTGAGCGCATGTGTGTGCACGTGGCCGCGTGTATGGGCGCGTGTGTGTATAATTTAAATTCAGTTAAAGGTAACGGTCTTGTAATGCACGACCGTATAAATTCAATAGGTTTCCTATAAGCGCCTCCTGACCGACTAGAATGGATTTAAAACAATTATGTGGCTTTGATTAGGTGTTTGCTCATTCTTTTCCTTTTATTATATGGTTATTGCATTGTGTCCTGCTTACACAATGCGCACTTGATCACCACCACGGAACCTGGTGTACGTTTTTACATATTCTATATATATACACTTACGAATACATATTCAATGCTACAACTAACTCGAGGAATATTAAGCAATTTCACTTGCAGTTATTTGTCTGTGTTATATTCCAGTAATATGATTATTATATGTTTTAAGTACTTTCTTTAAAGCTGGTGTTAATTAAGAGTAGCCCTGTTTACGTATTTTACAGAGAATTAGTCAGTTAAATTTATATATGTTTTTATCGATCATAGAAAATTATCATTAATTCATTTTAGCCAAACACGTGTATTAATAAATATATATTATTCATTTTTGGCAAGGAATTTTTTAACAACTAATATTTACCTAGAGCTCAGGATTCAATTTCATCATTACTCAATCAAGGGCCAATGCATTCGTAATTTATGGAATATCTTAGGTTCGCATGGTAAGGAGTGAAAATATTGGGTATGTCACCCGTTCAATTAAAAATATTGCATTTCCATTAGTAAACGTAGGAGTAATATTTTCATACAACACTTTGTAACGCGCAATACGAAATTCCAATAATCGGTCCAGCTATACGGTATCCACGATGATCAACACGCTTTTATTACGATACATACGAGAATCGTATTTGTAGAGCTTCCTGATAAGGTAATACATAATTTTGTCGGGCACGGTTGAAAAGGATTTCTATTCGCGTAGTCTTCGGTTCATTTTCCATAGAAATCTCGTTCGCACAAAGCTTCGGAGCTTTCCTCCCTTTTTCAGGTGGCCCTTTCGAGCGACTTTGTGCGTATGCATATGAATTCATAAATAAACAGACCCCCCATCCCCCTCTCCCCCCCGCCCCCTCTCCCTGGCTTTATTACATCGAGGAGAGAGGTCCACGGTGGAAAACCCTTGCGGGAAATGGTGAATTATTTTACTTTGGACAAAGGAATCCTTCGTCAGGACTATCGAGGACAATGAAGCCGTGAAAAATGGTACGCCTCGCACGTTCTGCTCGGGCCATTCGCGTTTTCCCGGATAGTTCGCCATTCTTTCGCGCGGATGGCGCGCCTTTTGTATTTGTCAACGTTAGGTGTACGTGCGTTACCGACTCGAACTTCCAGTCTCCCTCGAACCTCCCCTCCCTCCTTCCATCCTCCCTTCGTCTTCCCTGACTCCGGGATTTTATTACGTTTTCCGCAAATAGATTCACCTTTCGTGACCGACTGACTACACGAGCAAACGTTCTACTCGTACCAATTACACAGTACTTCAATAGATTCGTAACGAATAACCTCAATTTCTTTGTCTTACTTGTTTCTTCCTTTAGTGGAGTTTCATAGTTTGATACTTATAGGTTAAGAAAACATTGTCAGAGTAATTGTCCACGTTTTATAAAAAAAATAATTTGTTGTTAAAAGGATGGAGTTACACCGCGATTGATAAAACAAATACTAGAACATTTCAATGTAATCCCAATCAATTAACTCGTCGAGCGTTCAACAGTTAACGCGTGTGGAGGAGGGATTAAAAGGAACGGAAAACGACGAAACGTATCAGAATTTTTCGCAACCGCGCCTCATCGTGTCACGTATTGACCACTTATACGTTCGAAAAACAAAAGACGTGATCGGCATCTATGTGAGTTTTCGCTCGGTTATCAAGAAGCCTCGAGAGAAAGAGAAAGAGAAAGAAGGAGCCGAGTATCCGGTCCGCGTCTATGCGCTCTAACAAACTTTAAATCCCGCGGAACTTGGTATCAGAGCCAGAGCCAATCCGTTGGTGCAAGCCCGCGTCAAAACGTGTGCAGGTAACTTTGTGCCCCCTTCGAGTCACTTCATCCGAGAAAGCCTCGTACAACGCGTACGGCGTTACAAACGGCTTCCCCTTTTGAATCGGCATACGTGCTCATTGTCGTCTTGTAATTTTAAATCTCTCCCTAAGGTACCGTAGAATAACAGATTTTCCTTTATACACCTTTATATACCATTTCTTTATCTATCTATATATACATGTATAGATATACAGGTACAAACTAATTTTGTCAGTTTTCTTTTAAATTATTTTTCACGATGGTGGTGAATGCTTTGTGGAATAGTAATAAGAATCCGCTTTGTTACTTAAAACCTTCTTCATAAAGTAACAGGAAATTACATTTCTAGTTTCATTTAGTGCATTATCTACCATTTCTTGTTCGAACCGTTCAACTAAGCGCTCGCTTGATATTTTACGAATTGCGGCTTGCACATTTGTTTTTACCGCGCAATTCGCTCGTAATAAGAAATCATTTCGTTATGCGTTCCGAAAGATTGCCATCTACGTTATTCACCTGAATATTTAATCAACAATTGTTAACGAGCCGCTTAATTTATCGAACGAAATTCAAAACTTATCGTTGATCAAAGTACGAGGTCATTAAAACTCTTTACATTCAAATTATATTGCGAACGAAAAAAAAAAAATGTTTTCGCAATTACACGAGGAAGTTGTGACTTTATGAGTTTATAATAAGTTTTTAATGACACCAATGATAAATTATTAATCGCGAAAGTCGACATTTAAACTCATGAATTTTCCAACGAATCTCCTGCGTTATACAATATAATATATAGAGAGAGGGAGGAAGGTAGAGAGAGAGCGAAGGGCGATTAGGTCTTTATTCCCAAGAGATCCTGGGCAGTGATGTACTACCTGCGATTAATTAGGCCTAAGTTTTAATTCGCGCTCGCACACGCCTGGATGAATAATCCTCGGTCTGAACGAATAAGACACGAAACTAGAGCGCACCTAGATGTGTGTATATATATATATACATCTATCCGGAACTTGCTCTAGTCATCTTACCCCACTACGTATTCTTGATAATTCGAGATAACCGTTTAATTGCAACAAAGTAGCCCCGAGGCAGAAATTCACGGAGCATGAAATAAGCGATCCGTCGGTGGCGAGTGTCAACTGAGCTTATTATCAAGATACCACTCAACCCAACTCCTTTAATGCATCGCGCGCACTTACTCGCCATTTACACTTATATATTACGTATCAACTTTTCTTTTTTCTCCTTCCTGTCACGGAACGATCGTAATAAAGAATAACCGACGATATGGAGGTCATCCAAAATAAATAAATAAATAAATCGAAATGAAGATCGCGCCGCGAGTACTGAAAAGGGAAGCAGCAGCTGACCAAGAAGTTGGCCAAGCACGAGAGACCGGTGATCCTATCGTCGATTAACGGGTCTGGATGGAGTTTCGTGATCCTTCGATGAACTGGCCCACTCTATCGATCAAGATATCGGCTAACCCTTCGAACTCTTCCCCGCAATTTTCGTTAGTACCTTTTCCAATTTTTAATTATTCTTATCGTTTCTAAGTTTATTTTAAGCATTATTTCTAACGTCATTATTTGCTTTTCGATTTTTTTTACCATGATACTTTTTGATAGTTATTTTTGTTTCGTTTACTAGTAAATAATGTGACTTACAGCTGTTTAATCATTATTTACCAACATTTTAAATTGTTTGAGTGTAATTAAGGTTTTTTAGTCTTTCCCGACCCTTTTCAAGGTAGTAATTAATAATCGACACGTATCACTCATGCATCATCGGTCTGTACGTTCTCCGATACTTCTTTTTAATCAATAGCAAATTAATGACATGTGGATAAATCCACGTTGATTATTAATTATTCTCTCGATCTTAAAGAATGTTACTGCAAAATGATCAGCAAACCGACTATTAATCGATATCGATATCAGTACCGAAAAAAAAAGTCGATAGCGAAATTTGTAACTACGCGTAACGAATTTGTAGTTTGCAGCACGGTAAATAATTAATAATACAACATTTTTGCCATTAAGTAATATTGATGATTCTCTCGAGAGATTAATAATGTGTATGTATGTATTAATGTAAAAATTCGTATCCAGCCAATTAGGAATAAAGGATAAAAATGAATATGATTACGTTAAGTAGCGTATCAGGCAAGCTCTTTAACCAGGTAGTAATAAACCGAGTAAAATTAAATTTGCTCGCGCGATTTCTCAGACAATAAAGGTCCCGAGATTTCGCGCGAAAGAATCGGAGCAATTTTCGGAGGCTCGGCATACCAAGTTTTTGTCCAGCCGCATCCTCTCGGACGGCCGGTAAGTTTTTTCTTTATTTTTTCTTCATCCCAGGAATATAACTCGAGAAGCTCGGGTTGCCGCCTCCCACGAAAGAAGCAAAAGGGCTCTCCTTTCTCTCTAACCGCTTGGTAATTAACCTCGAAAATTGCCCATCTCCGATTTTTCACGCGTCTACCCGCGAGAGCAGGAAGCTCAAGGATATAAATGTGTGTGTATGTGTGCGTGTGTGTACGTGGACGTTAACACGAAGGACGTCGCGCAGACGTATAGCTGTAAAGATTGCCGATCTCTTGTTCGAACGTCTCCCACGCGTTTTCTTGCGTGCATTCGCATCTCTCCCTCTCTCTCTCTGTCTCTCTCATATATATATAGTGACTTTCTCACGAACGTTTACAATGTGTGCCCCGTTTAACCGATTCCGCGAATCCATCGTTGATTTCAAACGGCGAAGACATCGTCATCCTACGGTTCGACCCATTTCTCGCGAACGTTTTATCGGACCCTCGTGGGTTTCTACGAGCTTTTTTTTACCCGAGACGTGAGTTGCAAACTTCTTGTGCTATATAAGACTCTGATCGACGGATCAATTGCGACTTGATTTTGTAGAATAATTGATGCTGGCTTTGTAACGAGATACTCTCATGGGTATACAAAATAGGTGAGCCAAGGAATTTTACTCGAATCAAGGTGATAAAGTTTTACAACTTTATTTTAACACTTTGACGTTTCTATCAGCAAATAGTAGAACGAATTATATATGCATGCCTTGCTCTTGTAACGCTTGATAGAATATTTATAAAAATGACAATTTTAGTAGATATTATTATTTGATGTCATCTCAAATTAGAAACATTCGTTCCGATTTTAATATTTAATTGACCTTCAAGAGCACATAGATTTTTAGTAATAAAAAAAATGTTAATAGAAAATCAAAAATTCAACTTAATTTTTAAAGCATAAATAGTTATTGAATTATCTAAATTAATTTATAATTTTTAATTACTATTAATAATATATGTTAACGATGGTATTAAAATTTTAAAATAATTGTCTAAACTTTACATAATATGAATCGGAATTACTTGCAGAAACGTAATCCTTTACGATACGAAATTTTAGTAAATTACAAGGTAAATCTTGATACGAAGTAGTACATTTAAAACCAAAATTAAATTCCACGTATAATAAAGCAGCGAAAAAACAAACATAATTCTTTCGTGTCAGCAAGTTTTTTATATTTATATTATAGATAAGATTACATCGACACTGTTTGCATTATAATTTTTAAAGGCACGAATCACGTCAATTTACTAAAGTGTTTTTTTTTCATACTTAATTAAGTTACATTTTGTATACAATGTGTAACATAAGATAATCACCGACATTACAAATTTTAATTACATTTTATTTAATTTTATTACTCACTTAAAACTCCTTGACATTGACCTAACGTTATTATTTTAAAGCGAGCAATTAAAAAAATAATTATATAATTAAATAATTAGTCGTAGATAGAAAACGAAACTCGTTAAGTATGAGAAACGTAGGTTTTTTCTTAATACAATGTTAACATCGAAAACCAAAAGGAATTCATAAAATACTTAACGCGAGTGTGTACGTATATATATCTAAAAATAAAATGAAATAGTATTTTAAAGGTTCGAAAAATTTACGATATACCCACATACATACTTTGTTTCATGAGTTTAATCATCATAAATATTAATTTAGTACTTTGTTTACCCTTAATCACGTTGATAAAGCTAGCTAACCACCATAACCCAAGTATAGATATAGCATATCCATACTCCAAGCTAATTTCCTTAGGATCCGCGAATATTTTTCCAAGCCCACGCGAGGAATTATTCGTTATTTCCGGTGCGCGGCCGTTAAACGCTCTCTATACGACCAAGAAAACTAGCTCGGAAAATGAAAAATGCACTTTTTCCTCGAGGCGGTACACGTAACCGCCTATAACACCTGTTTTTTTTTTGTTTTTCTTCATCCGTTACTCGGTTCTTTCCGCTTTCAACAAATTTCTTTGGTATTCACGATTGCCCGCGCAATTCGAAACACACGAGGCTCTACGAAAAGTCCCGATAGAGTCGTCGCCGTCGTCGGAAAATCGACACGGTAGGTGTATATAGATACGCGCGCATTGCTTGTCCGTTGCTCTGTGACAAATGACTCGGATCTTTCGAGAGCCCTTTTTATTGCCGCATTTTCGTCCCGGAGATGCGCTTCGCCGGGCCGATGCGAGTCGAGTGCCATTCCTTGCGATGAAACGGTATTCTATCCTCCCCCTCCCACTTGATCCGCTTCTGTCGGATCGTCCGACGCGATATTGCGACAACTCGGCGTTTTTTCCAAATGATTGACTGCCGCGATCCTACGGTTTTTGCTCGCGCGCATTGTACGTACGGATATAACTTGATTTTTCTTGGCACTCCTGTCGATCTAATTATCATTTGGACGATCGATCGATTTTACTAACTATATATACTTCATCTGCTTCAAGGTTGCGCGATCTTGAAAAATATTACGGAAAACGTATAATACCGATTGTTAAGTTTTCGATCGATTCATCATGGTTGAAGTAAAAAAAAAAATTGAATATAAGGTATTTATAAATGATAAGTCAAATTTAATCTTAAACATATATAAACCTAATATCATTGAGTCATGATTCGAGTCTATTAAAAACGTATCGTAGCTAGTTTACTTCTGTTACACATCGAAAAACGAGATTATAATTGTATCTTTCATACCGTGGGAAGGAAAAGTTAATTTGACATATACCCTACGTAAGCGTTTATTAAGCATCTCTTTTTTTCGTAAACTCATTTAAGGAAGGAAACGGAATAATGTATTCACTCGAATGTAAAATAGAAATGGCATTAAAAAAAAGTACTCTTATGGAAATGTATATAATATATACACCGAGTGGTGAAAGTATCCCCTTAACAATTTAGCCGATTCTAAGAGAACGTAAATTTGCACGTATAGATCTGATTTATTGAAAATGCGAAATAAATCGGAACAAAGTGCCGTATATGCGAGTACGCGTATTATTTCGAAGAGGAGCATAGACGAAGGGCAGTCCCACGTGGTGGTTGATCTTACGGTGTCCTCGGGTGTATATATTTGTATAGGCACGTTCGTCAAGCCGATTGGCATCGAACATTTATTTCCTGAGGGAGGTCGGGCAACGTGCTCCCATGCGGTAATTTGCGGGTGCCTCGTCTTCCTTATGGCCGGTCTCCGGGCGGTCGTGCACGGGCTCCTCACCGCCGCCGGGTGATCGCTCGCCCGCTCGCTCGCGCGCGCCTCGCTTATAATTCGAGCCTCAGGCGCCGGTTTCACTTTTAGATCCGTTTCGTTTTGCTCGGCCGTGTCGCCCGCGAGTACCGCACGACCAAGCGGACCTTTCGATTTAATGTTTATTTTATATACTCCTTCCTTATTGACCCTCTTTTCAACGGCTCCTCAATATATATATATATATATATATATCTATATATCTATATACATCTTTCGTTCCCTTTGCTTCTTCCTCGCTTTACCATTACTCGGTGAGAATGATCTTTATTAAGGAACCACCGTTTCGAATTCGTTTTGATTATTTTGGTATTGTGTGTGGTGGATATAATGATGTAATGGATTTTTAATATACTGGAACTTACTTTAAGAATTTTTTGAAACACGTTCGATGCCCGTATTGTGCTATTTGATATAAGGTTTTTTTTTTATTTTTTTTTTTGCGATCAATATGTACGTTTGCAGTATTCGTATGATCGTTTCCTTTTCAAACTGTGAACTGACTCGGCAAGTGAGTTTTTATTAATAATATCCATGTGAAAATCTTTTTAAATTTGCAGAAATACTCGTATTAACAACTAGCATAATTTTTATAACATTAATCGGTTGCGCGGTAAAAATTCTTAACCACGAATCGAACGGTACACTTATCTTTAAAACCGTTCATGTACCCTGAAGATCGTGAAAAAAAAGAAACAAATCTTTCGCGATCTCGGTCATATGAATATTTATCCTTTAAATAAACCTATAATTCTCAAGTTTATAAATATTCAGGTGGATTCAAGGGGAGGGGGGGGCGGGATGGAGGAAGAGGCATGCGACTCGCGACATTGCAATGTACATATTGTAATTTTTTGCGAGCATCGAGTGCGGGTAGTAAAGTGACTGGTTGGGCCCACGAAACAAAGGTAGTTCATTAACGTAAGTTCATGCGCATGACACTTGCTTATAGTATATTATTTCGGGGTCAGAATTTGAATTTGAGAGTCACGAAAAGCACGATAATCGCATGTGGGTTATATCTTGCCTTCCTGTTAGTGTCCACAAATTTTTTTTTTTTGCATCCGGTATGATTTAATCAATTGAGTCTATACCAGCGAACGAAGAAAAAAAAGGAGCCACCCTGAGAAAGGACACTGGCAAGTTTCTCTAACGGGTAGTAGAGATCGAGAATTAAGAAAAAAATAAGATACGTCCGTGTATCTTGTCGCGATCGTGACTTTAGGGTAGAGATGGTCGCTTTGGACGGGCGTCTCACGCTCCACTAACGGTGTGTCGAAAAATCCAACTCGTCTCTCTCTCTCTCTCTTACTTATTCTTTTTCTTCTCTTTCTTCTTGTGTTGGGGTCCTTCTTGTTCGTAATTAACGTCGCGGACGCGTGGTTTATATTAATTACACCCCGGAAGATTCAATTAGTGCGTTTCTCATTACACTCACTTATACTGGTATCCATTATTCATGAGTAGGATGATGGAGTAAAAGGTAGCGCCTGCTACGCTTCGTCAATGCTTTGGACGAGGCCACCGTGACGGCTCTTATGTAATATCGCTGAGGCTTTGCCTTACTCTTCCGGAGATTTCGTTTCGAACCGCCGACGCGCGTCCGACTCGACAATGAGACGGTCTCACGCGCTTGCCTCGTGGAAACGGTTTTCTCTCTCTTTCTCTCTCTCCCTCCCCCCACCTCTCTTTTCTTTTTTCTTTCTTTTTTAAGAAAAAAATTAGTACTGTGATAGAAAGGGAATAACAATGCTTTCTCAGGGAGAAAGGAATTAAATTAATCTAGCGGTTGTTCATCGTGATTTTGACCTAGAGAGTTGTTACGGCAGTTATTTAATTCGCTTATCTCAATTTCTGTTTAGGTAATTGTTCGTCTTCTGCCTCTCCGACTTGTTATTAAACATCATTTACCCTTTTATAAATAATCGTTTACACGTTCGTTTGCGCGTATTGCATAAATGATCGTTAATCATTGTTTCGAATTATGGTGCGATCCTTCGAAATCGCGCATAATTATACAAAATTACGTATTTAAGAAGGATCTTTACGGATCTTGATTATTATTAATTTCTCTGTAGAATCTTAAAAATAAACTACCTCAACAATTTTATTAACACGTTTTATTTAACGCGTACCTGTAATTAATTAGCTAACAGGATTTTTAATAAATTGTTTTATTTTTGTAATTAATACAATATATTTTATTTTTTGAAAAATGATCGCGTATATGGTACGTACTCCTTATTTAAAAAAATGTTTCTACTTCTCTTACAACATTGTTCCGATCTTTTAAAACGCATTTTACTTTTGTCGTACACACGAAGCATTGTATCGTTTTATAAAATACTATTTTTTTGTTGCCATACCTCTATTTTTAAGCCATTCAGAATTTAATTAAATCTAGCTATTGTATATCATTTTTATGTGAATTTTAACTTGATTAGATTTTAAGCTTTATAGGTTGCGCAGTTATTTCAAGCCATTTATAATAGTTTTGGAATTTTTATTTTTTATTATATACATTCGAACTCTTGGATGAGAGTGTATAATTGCGTAAATGTTAATTTTTGTATTTGCCTATAGTAAGTAGTATGTGTAGAAGAACTTTAAGAACTTTAAGAGGTAAATTTCCGATATCGATTCTCTAATTAATAAAGAAGAATCTCATCCCGTATAACTAGCATTAAAATTAAATTGACAACCGGAAAAAAAAAACAAAAAATAAAAAATCAAGTCCAATCACTCCGCATCTGAATTGTCCCAAATACGAAATTCGAGTAACGTATCGAATGAAACTCGTCTAGTACCAAAAATCACCGAGAGTTTTCGATACAACGCGGCTACAATCTAATTTGTCGACGGTTACGCGAAAGAATAGCTTCGGATTTTAATGAACAACGATGGAACGCTCGGCCACCCAGGAATATCGCGCCGAATGTTATTGAAAAGCAAGGAAATTAAGCGCGATAGCGTGATTTACGCAGGTGAGGCGAGGAGGGTCGAATTCAGCGCGGGTTGACATTAAATATCGCGTACCCGTCCCGTAAAACCCATCATAGCGTGAATCATACGGCAGCACCGAGAGAAATGACAAATGATAGGTTCTGAGCCTATATCTGCGGGAGGCATCAGTGTTTCGCACCCCGGCGGTTATACTTGCGAATGACATTATCGATTGCTCGTGCCTATTGTGCCAAGTCTCCGTTTCTTGATTAATTTAATAATAGATATCAATTGGCTCTGTCCTTGTTTAATTGATTTATATCCAACAGAATGAAGAAGCGCTCTGGCACTGTTCAACTTTAGTCGATTCTGGTCTATACGTATATATACGTGTATATATATATATATATATACCTGTTTATCCGTGTCCCATCTTCCTACTACTGGGCTTTACCCACGACGGTTCTGGGCCAATCGAAACAAGGGAAGGGAATTTAATTAAATCCCTCTAGCGTAGTGTATTTTATGCCCCTCGATTATTTCGATCATTATGCTTCGGGTACTTTTATATTAACTTTTCCCTTGAATGTTTAACTTTCGAGCGTTTCAGTTTCATTTATTTATTTATTTAACGGAATGTAATTCATGGAACCAAGCAAACGTGCAAAACAAAGGGCAATTTAAAAGAACGTATAATTTTTTAACGAATTTTCACTAAACTATACGCCCTCCCGTTCGTATTATTAAATTTCAACCTAACGCGATAAAAATCAATTAGTGCCAGTATCCCGTTCAAAACACCTGATCCTCTTTAAAATCGTTACTTTAATTGCTAACCAGAACGATGAAGCATGTGGTCGTTTCGCCAGTTTAGATTGAGACGCCACTATTCATCAAATATCTTTGTGTTACTTTTGATATAATAATTTCGTTTTTTCGTCTATAACGTGGAAAATAGTTTCGTTTTCGTTTACACGTGTTTCTGTGTATATGACTCTGTATACTTTTGAACAAATATTTATAGCTCGGATAAATTGGATGTCGAGTGGCGATTATGACGTAAGATTTATTGGTTACGAACGGGTTAGGATGCATGGTGTGATTTGACCCTACCACAATACTAACGACTAAAACGCTCGTTTGTACATGGCACCAACATGTTTGTCTGTCAGGATGAGATTGTTTTATGATTCTTCGATTTTTACCCAATCAATATAGTCAATAAAGTTTTAGTACCTTTAGTAATTGTGATTTACAGCTATATATTGAGTTTAATTTTTACCTTTTTCTTTATATATATATATTGATAACGAAAGTAGGTAAAAATTTGATCGTGAAATTTGTTAGGGAAGAGTTTGCTGTGGATAGTAATTAGGGTAAGAAAATTTTCTTACGGAAAAGTCCTTATATAAAAATTTTTTTGAAAACATCTACCGTTCGTCGTTAAAATTATTAGAATTTGAAGATCAAATCGATAAAAAAATGATTGTTTCGATAGGGTCGTTTTTTCGATTTCAATTTAAAGAAAATAGACGAGTAGAGTCTGAGAACTCTTGTAATTCATGCGACGAGATGATTTATAGAAAAATAATCGACGAATTCCTTGAGAAAAGGAAAAGAAGGAAATTTCGAGATATCGCGAAGAGGGCACGTACGAGAAGGGGATGGAATACGATAGTTTTAATTCGTGCTTGTCACTTTATTCGTCGCGATAAGGGTAAACCCGTAGAAATTGCTTGTGGTCGTCGGTGCAAAACAATGGCGCATTAACATCCCGACTGGATATTACAAGGTGGGTTTACACGTACGTACGGTGGATCTCCACAAAGTAGCCCCCGCCGTTCTCTAACTGCCTCTCCCTTGAAAAACGCGCGATCCTCATCGTCGTAATTATTCCGCGATGCCGACTACCTGACTCTGGTAATTGTATTTTGTTCTACGTTTGGCCGTACCTTACTTGGGATGGTTCATATTCATAAGGCGGCTCTCGTTTGGAAATAAAGGATTACTCTCACATTTATTTATACGTATACACACTTATATATGTTTGTTCCTTTGTGTCCCGTGGATGCAACTACGGGTAACGTCGCGCGGTACGTTTGACTTCGGGCTCTTCGCAAAAGGTCTGGATTATTGGGCTTTTAAGGTAGGTATCGACTTTACCCTCTACGACTATACTACTTGGGACTACTCGAGTTTAAAGTTGCTACTACGGAATCTTGCAATATCGGATGGCGTTTGCTCGGCAAACTTTAACGAATCGGCTTCCCTAGATACGGAATTAAATTTTACTCGAGAAAGGTCGTACGGGAAGAGGATGGGACTATTTGATCTACGGGAAACGAATTTTTCACTAGGATCCTCTCTTTCTTTTCGATGACGATTTTTACGTCGTTTTAAAAATTACTCTCCTTTGATACTCTAATGGAATTTTGGTTTTCTACGGAAATCTCATTTATTAAAAATCAAAACTTATATTTGCTTATTTTATTCGTAATTTTACCAACACACCATTAATTACAAAAGGTAATTGTGATAACATTTTTAATTACAATATTCAATTTTTTTAAGACTAACCATCTTTTTATAATTGACGATTATAATCTAAACTCGTGAACATTTTGATTAATTAACATTAATTTAGATAATTCTTGAAGTAGATCATTAACTGTGAATTAACGTAATTCCCAAGCACGAAAAAAAGCATCTCTCAATCTTAATGAAAATCCATTCATCAAAGATCTGATAGTCTCCTTATTATTTGAAAAATAAATTAAATTCTCCCACCATTGTGCAAAAGAAATGCGAGAATAATAATCCAGCATATATATTTGAATGTCAAAAATTGACCTTGCCCGATATTAGAAAACTTTCGATCTCGAGTGATATTCCTCACCGATGACAGTTGTGATTTATCACTCGCACTCTCGCGTTCATTGATCAAAATAACAATCCATCGCGAAATAACAATCCGTTCGACGTTCAAATAAATAATCTTATAAATTTTGTAAAATTCGTTCACGGAATAATGATACTGTTTACGGAATGACTAATTTCATGACTAACGATCGCCGAGTCAACGACCTTTCACCGCCTACGAAAATCGAACGGTTTACCAAAAGCACGCGCAAAATTCTTGTGTGCGTTTTTTTTTCGCGAACGAGAATCTAGCTATTAGCACGATTGTTCCCAAGAGTTGATTTTCATAAAATAGTGCTTAAAGTGCGGAGGATGAATAAAAAGAGAAGAAGAGGATGAAAGAAAAAAAATAGAGAATCATCTCTAGAATGAATTTGAATGTAATTCGCGCGTGGAGGCGTCGCCCGTCGATTTTAACCGTTAACTCAGTTGCTGCCGAAAACCGGGAGTCCGGAAAGATTTACACTCGTAATAAGCCACGCGCGTGTGGGCTCCCACATATATACGGGAACGCAATAATACCATGGCTCGATGTGATTTACGAGTGGTAACAACCGACGTGGTTAAGATTAACAATTTTTTATTTTCCTTTTTTTTCGAATCCCGAGTTTTGTACGTACATATATTTTTACGTATCATTTATTCTCGTGCGATCTTGCATTTTTTTGCCGTATTCGTATATTTAATTAATTAATTAAGCCATTTAGAAAACCTGTTAATGACCCGTTTTTTATAATAACTGCTGATGGTAATGTGAGAACTCTTGATTTTAGGTCGTTATGTACACTCGGGAGTTTTGTGTTTTTTTTTTACGGTGCGCACATTTATTTCCACTTAAATGAGGTTATTGTCTTTTCTCTAATTGTAGTAAGCGTTAATCCGTGTTTACGTTACTTTATTTAAAATTCATGTTTAGCTTCTTCCTTGAGATGGAATCGTAACGGTGCTAAGTTTTTTTTCCTTTTTATGCGATTTATCTTGAAACGTTTTAGGTTTTCAGTTATGTGTTTACGCATTGTGTAACAATGTAATTTGAGAAATTCACCGATTCGTTTGTATTGTTGTGCCTTTTCCTTAATTGAATAAAACGCATAAGTGAAATATATTCATAGATTTTTGTAATACTAGCCTGCGTTACTTGCATGAACGCATGAAATATTTTAAAGATGTTTTAGATATTCACACATTAATTGTAATAGATGAATATTTAATTAAAAATAAGCAAATAAATATTTTCTAATTTAATACATAACATCGCTTTAATTTTATTAAATTCTTATTTCTGCGTACGAAAGTACCAGTATTTTGTTTAAATTGATTAATATATAATGAACTAAAATTAAAATTGAGTAACAAAATATTTTATTTAACAATTGTAAAATTAACGTTTTGAAAAAATTTTTTTCTTTTGAACAAAAATTTCCAAAGCTACCTTGCTCGTGCACATAAAAATGTAATTACTTTATTACTAAACATCTGCAGTTACAAACTAATTCGATAAGCAATTGAGTATACAGTTAAACAAAAAAAAGCTACACCATTTATATACGCAAGGCGCACTCGGGTGTAAATGAAAAACTCAAGGCACACTTCATAACAGTGTATTCACCTGGATTTATTCAGCGCTAAGATAACTGCAAATTAAACGAAAGGCTAAGAATAAAAAAAGCGTCGTTTACGCTCCCGAGTGTGTATCTTGCAAAGCAAGAGAGAGAGAGAGAGAGGGATACAATGTAATTCGTGGTAATTAGAGAAATTAGTATTGTCTCACTTTATCCTCAAGAGCGGGTCCTTGACGCCATGGCTCACGCGGGTCTTAAGGCGCCTGCACAACGGACACGCTGACGCGCGGACGCGAGCAAGCGGAATTTCCTCGTGCCAACGCCCTCGCTTCGCGCTTGGGGGAGTTACGCTAGAGCGCATCTGGGAATAAACGCGAGCGCGAGCGCGAGAGAGCGAGATAGAGAAACAGAGTGATTCCTTCCATTTCCGCTACCCTCTTCGAGTTGCTGATTTCTTATTTTTCTTCTTTTTTTTGGCTTCCTCGCGAGACGAACGCGGGCAAAAATGACGGCTGATCCGATAAGAATTCGTCCGGTTTAATGAGTTCTCGCGGAGGCTCTTCCCTCTCGATTATCCCGGGGATTTCTTTTGCTCAGTCTGATACTTGAGACGCTCTGGCATTTTGTTGTTGCTTTTCCTACCTGACGCTAAACCCTGTCACTCGCGTCAATTTCTGTTTTCATTGTTAAGACACCGATTGATTGAGAGGTTATTTTCTCACAAACCCGATAAAGACACTCTTTTTAAAGAAATTATCTTCGAATATATTTAGTGAAATTGTGACATAAATTGAACGTCCGAAGATCCTTTCCCTTTTTTTTAATTGAATATTTTATTCCGATCGTTTTCAGGTAGTATCGATAAAGGATACTTTTTTTTTCTCTCACACACGACCTTTTAAGTTTACTTTTAAGATTATTTTTCTTTTACATCGATTATTTTATTGATAATAACACGAGTGGTACATTTCAAAAACACTTAAAAATCATTTTATTACGTAAAATACCGGATCTGAATTATACCGTTTGTTAATGTAACTGCTTTTACGAGGATTATTTAAGATAAGCTTTTATAATAACGTACTCGAATAAAAAATTCAACTAATTTATTCTCGAATTTAAAAAATTTATTTATCTGCTCCTTGTTTATTTATTTCGAAAGAGTGCACAATTACACACTTGTTAATTCTGCGATACTATCTTAATTACTATCTATCATCTTACGTTAAATAAATCGTTAATTCATGAATTATGTTTAAATTAACTTATTTTTAAGATCGATGATAAAATCAAAGAATGATCGATGAACGTGGTAAATATATCATCAATGTTTTTATACAAGCATAAAAAAAACTATAAATAGATGTATGGTGCAATAACTTAAACGATGATTTAACATTTATGCTTAATGTGGAGTGAAATCTAACTGAACACGCGTCGCATTGTTACCGAATTTACACGCTCGAGTCTCTCCATTGTGGAGACAATGCATTCTCTCTCTCTCTCTCTCTCTCTTTCTGTTTCTTTTTCTCCCTCTTTCCCAGTATGATTCCTAAAGTAGCTTTTACGTTAATTAACAACCAAGTTCAAAGACGTTCGTTCGTTTTTTTAACGGTCGAGCATATAAATATATATGGAATCACACGAGAAACCGAGTGAAGACACACGATTTAACGCTAGAATGATCTTTCTTATACGGAAGGTAAAGAGACCACGCGAGGAAACGAAAAGTTTCGTAACGAAGTTCGATGTGCTTTAGAAACTTTAAATTGGATTGCACTACAACGCCCTTGAATTAAGGTTAAACCATCGCTTTTTACCTTGTAATTAGCTGAGTAACTTGACGATTCTATACCTAATTAGTATTAATGAAACGGTGCCCCCCCCCCCTCCTACCCTTCCCCCCGTCCCCTCATCTTCTTTTTTTTGCATTATTTAAATAATTGAGAATTATTTCTTAATGAGACGTTGGAATTAAATCTGTTATTTCGCGAGGATACTTGTACTTTATCTTAATTCGAAATGCAATTAAATTAGTTTACTCGAGACTCCTAATAGACGCGATATAATATTACTTAATCTTCTCTGAGTAGAATATAATTATTAATAACGTAACAAATCATTGTTTTGTTATTCATGAGATTTGGATTACGTATTCGAAATTGAACGGTTTTTCGCACGTTTGAAAAATCCACACCGAACTTCATCGCGTACGTTTGCGAAATGAATTATTTGTGTAATATAAATAACTCGTATTATTGCTTGCTCGAACAATTGAATTAGTTTCTCTCAAATTTGTAAAAAGTAACTTTGCCGCGGTGAGTATATACGGAAACTCTCGAGCCTTGGAAATGGATAACGTTATTTAACTTTCCACGAGCGAAAAGACTGTTACAAAGTATTAAATGAAAATTTAACATGTAACCAAACTAGTTCGAAGAACGTTTCAACGAACATAGACAGTGGGTCGAAAAAAATAGAGAGAGAGAGAGAAAGAAAAGAAAGAAGAAATTTTGGTTAATTCGCATTGGAAAGTGTAAACTAAAATAAAAGGCGTAGCGACTGGTAGATTACCCAAGAGTATAATTTCTCAACTGGAATCGAATCCGTCGAGTAATTAGTTCGCGAACTCGAATCGCAGCCCGAAATTTGATTAGCCCCAGTCAAAATCCCGAGTCGAACGGTAGGTAACTCCCTAGGAAGCAAGGTAATCATGCTTGGAAAGAGAGGGAGAGAGAGAGAGAGAGAGTGAGGGAGGGAGCATTGCCCATCGAGTGTGAGAATCGCAAGGGGTTTAGGTTAACTTTGCTCTCATCGAGCCACACACATACATTTCGATGCATAATGTAAGCTAAGAACTAGTACGTATAGTATTGTTTTTTTTTTCATTCGTTACCACCGAGTGGTATATCCGTCAGGGTAACTCACGAAGCACCGAGAGGTCAAAGTACGAGGGTCGCGCACGAGCCTAGTGCACGTAGGAGGAGTGTACGTATATATGTTTATGTCTCTGTATCTGTATATAAATACGTAGACACACAGATTCAGAATTCGCGAGATAATAAGAGAGAAAGAAGGTAGTAGTGGTATCCATCCGTGGATTGGATTGCTTACCTGGATTGCTGTCGGCGTTCGAGCTGAAGAGGACGCAGAGTCCAGTCTCGTAGTTGACCGCCTGACACGAGTCGTTGGCTTGGCAAGTCTCGAGGCATTCGGTTAGCATGAGACTACCGGGTATCGACTCGATCAAGTTCTTTGGAGCGGTGTAGACGTAACCGGTGACGAGTTCGAAACCGACCATGTCAGGGTCACAATCATCGGCGGACGAGCCGTTCGGACCCGCGTAATCCGCGTCCGAGATCAATGGTGGACCCGTCGGTTGTTGGGATTGTTCCGGGGACCCTATTGCCGAGGCTGCCTCGCCCGGTAGTGTCGACAACCAAATGCCGAGCAGAGTGTGGATGAGGAGCAGCCTCGGGTAGAACTGCAACGGCTGCTGATGCCTCTTCATTCTGAAGACTCACTTTGCCCTCGCTCCTTCTTTAGATCTGCAACAACGAGTTTTTTTTCCCTTCTTCGATTACTTCTTCCAACCATTTATTTTTATCATCGGGATTGCTTTTTGTCAAGGGACTCCTTTACTCGCGGACTATTACCATTTTCTTACACGTATACAAATATAGTCGACTATATACCCTTACAAATATTATAAACTATAACGTTACAACTTTATTCGTGTGCAATGGTATTTAAATAAACTATGATCGAGTTCGTTTTACCAGGTGCAGAAAGTATACATATATATAGTAATATCGCAAAACCACTTTAATTTCAATACTTTAATGTATAACGTAACTAATGATACGAAGAATGATGAAACGAACCACACGTAAAATTTACTTAATTTATCGACGAAGCTCGCATAATTTATTAACTTTCGCTACTATTATTTAAATAATTGATTTTTTAAAAGTATTAATCAAAATCGCTTGCGTATTATCACGTCAATTATACGGAAGATTATTAATTATTAATGGAATACTAATGTCAGATCGTTTATTATAAAAGATATTATAACATTTGTGTAGTTTTTCGTGAAACGACATAATTTACACGATTTTTCCGAATAAAATTACTACCTTACTTTGTAATAGAAAATTAGTAAATTTAAAATGATAATTTATCGATCTTGCTCGAAATTTCACTTACAAAATTATTTTGATGAAAAATCATTACGGTATTATAACGTAATTACATTGAAATTTAATTTATTACGGCAATTAGAATGTAAAATTTCTACACTCGCAAACTAATTTTGAAAAATAACTGGAGACACAATTTATTCAAATGTTCCAACAAATTACTTGCTAATTAAGAGCACACAGGATAAAATGTAAAAGTTGTCATATTATTTTCTTGAAAATTACTTTAAATGGTCGTACAAACGGTAATTTCACTTGGATTTTCCAACACTCTTTTAACTATATTGAAAATCGACGGAAATCTGAGTAAGTTGAAAATTGAGCATAAATAATGATGATTATGATGTAAGAACTTTTGAGACCTCCGGCATCCCTCGTAGGGTAGAGTCTAAACAATTTATATCGAAAATCACTTTAAGAATTCATTTTCATTTACATAATTACGTAAATCACTCACTTACAAAATTAGTTTCTTTAAATATTTGATGTTTTAGAGCATTCTGTTTACTCGGCGTAATATTCCGTCTGCGAATGGCTGCATACAGTTTACATTTTATATTTATACTTTTAATTATTACCAATTATATTTTACCGTTTTACATATAATTATTTAACAATTTAATCTTATTAGAAATTAATGATTTTTACGTATCACTCGATTTCACCATATCACGTAACCGTCGAGGTATAATAAAATTATAGCTCTTCCATGTTGTAAAATAAAAGTATAAGGTTTATTTAATAAAAGCAATACGCTAACATTAGGCGAACCGTTACTCTCACAATACGAAAATCATTGTAATAAAAACGGGTATGAATGCCAGTGGAAGTGAAACCGTCATTCACATGATCACTAGACCGTGAATAAAGGCCATAATAAAAAGAGCCCTCGAAAAGTCTTTGAAAATTAGTTGCAATTAAGAAATAAACCCGGCGTTAATGTATAAAAAATAAAGAAGGAAGACGCGTCGACATAATAAAACGAAATGTCTTTTGCGAGTGAGCTTTTTAGGAGAGTTTCGTCGAGTACACACGGATTCACACGCACGTAAACAAGAAAGGGAACTCGAAGCGCAGAGACACCAAACGTCGTCTGTTAGTCGCGTTTCGGTAGGATGTGCCGAGTAAATATTTAGACGAGAGGAGGATGCGAGGACCGTATATATGTATATATCTATATATCTCCTCCGTCCTCTCTTCCCGCAAACTCAAGGAATATAACGCGAGACTAAACGCGAGCTTCCGCGCTCCCTCTTTCTGCGTTTAAGTATAGGTACACATCATTATCTTATACCGTATAGAGCTGGCAGGGGGACACAACGCGACGTAAGAGTTGGCAAATTAGGGACCGGTTGACTTTCAAAGAAAACTCTGCGCTCCGTTTCAACAGATTTATACTTTCCCTTTTCTAATGCCCTTCGCGAGGTACTTTGGTTACCTTTTAAAAGACCGAGCTTTTACTGCCCTTACCCTATGCGAGTTTTACTGTTTTACCGAGGCAAACATACACGCGCTCGCGCGCGCTACCTCACGCGATACGTCGTTTAAGGAAATTTTCATTTCTACTGGGATTAGATGTGTTTATACCAGTTTAATCATCCTTTAATTCCGATCGCTTTCGTTACCTTCGCCGTTTTTATCCGATTCAAAGTTGCGTTTTATTACTTTATGTCGAGTATCCATAAAAGATTTTAAATATATTGGTGTACCGTTTTCTTAAGAAATCCGAGAGTTTCATCGAGTATAAACATCCTTTTTTTTATTTTTGTTTATTGCAATATTCATTGGAACTAGAGTTAATAGAGTTACGCTATGTTGATTAATAATTTTTAGTTTCGTTTCAATAAATTACTCGAACCACTTACAAAATTTACTTTAATTAATTGTGTTATATAATTTTAAAACTGTTCGTTTTTAACGGCATTTATTCAATTTTATATTAAATTGTGAAGTATACAAATAAAATCATTTCGAATAAAGCAGTTTTTGCTTCACAAATATAAAATGTAATAGTTTTATTACTATTCCGAATTAGTTGACACCGTTTACATAAAATTGTAATATTTTTACCCAGACGTTAGAATAAACGTTTTTAAATATATAAATAAATTTTCTCCTCGACTCGATATTCGAATATAGGAGAAAAATCGGCACTTTGAATAAAACGAAAATCACAGAGCACATTGATAAATTAGTAGATTCAACACCTTCGTTAAAACACTTGTGTATTATATCAGAAGAGAAGCGCAATGTGTATGTAAATATACGAATGAATTAAAATGCGGTAACACGAATCGTTAAGCACTTGAGTTCCAATTAATATTCTTGATTGTTTTTAATGACCTAGAGTGAATAGATCGATCGAGGTCAAAGTCCTTGTAACGCATACATTATTATCTAACTAATCTCCTTAGCGTAACGGCAGTCACGTTATTTAAAAAGAAATTATTAGCCTACCGTATTAATGTCACTTAAATACCTTGGCGCAGTGAACACACGTTGAAAATATAAATTTTCCACGAGAGGAAGGATACGAAATAATAATAATCCGTATATTTATCGCAGCCGTTGAGAGCCCGGGGAATACAACAAAGCCGAAAACCCGGCGTAAAAATCACAATTAATCAGACGAATTAACTGCAACAGCCCGATAATCCTTATAGGCACCAGAAATATACGTACGTGCGCGAACGTGTGGATTTTTCGGTTGTTGTGTACGCGTCGTATAATCGATAGCACAAATTTTGCGAGCCGCCGATCGTAAAAAAAGTGAACAAAAATTTTAATCACCTTGCACACTCTGGATTCGGACAAAACGCACTCGTCCGCGAGTAGAAAAAAAATGGTGATCGAGCGATAACCGGGCACTTGACAAAAATGAAGGTGTATACACGAAGGAGTTGGGAGGAGAGGTAGGAAGCAAGGAAGGAAGGTAAGAAGGTAGGAAGGTAGGAAGGTAGGAAGGAAGGAATAATACGATGATGACGGTGATGAAGAGTAAGAATAAGAAGACGAAGACGAGGACGAGGACGAAGACGAAGAAGGTGGAAGGAACACACACAGATACACTTGCACTGAGCGTGGGCGCCGGCACCTGCGGGGTAACGTTTCCGGGGTCGTCGCGGTACACACCTGACGCACTTACACCGGTGAAAGAGAGAGAGAGGTGCTCTTCCTCGAGCGAGCGACCGACGACGTCTGAAGAGACCGCGGCGAAGAGCCGCCTAAGGAGGACAGAAACGGTACGCACGATCGCCTCCAACACACCGCCGGTTTTCGATCGGCCTTTCTCTCTCTCTCTCTCTCTCTCTCTCTCTCTTCCTCTTTCTCGAGTTCTACGATTTCTCTCTTTGCAGCGAGCTCCCACCTCCCTCCGGTTCTCTATCCCCTCTCGAATGTAAGGCCCCTTCCTTAGGCCTATCCTGCCAGCGGACGTTCATTCGTTCCTGCTCCTGCTCCTGCTCCTGCTGCTGCTGCTGCTGCTGCTGCCTCTGCCGCTGCTGTTCCCGCCACCGTCGAGTGTACCGACCTCTTTTAGCCACATTCTTTGGATTCATCGCACAGCCCCCCACCGTATCGTACCCTTCTTTTTTTTTCGCGCGATCCCGATCTCTTCCGTCTCCCAAGTTCCCCGGCTATATATATATACTTCTACTATCTGTTTCGCTTTCGGTCCCGGGACTTCTTTTTTTGCGAGATTCTCACTGATTTCCTACTTCGTTCTTCTTCATCTTCGTCTTCGTCTTCTCCTCTCTTTTTTTTGCTCTTCCTAGGGGAACGATGGATGATGAAGTTGGACAAAAACTCTGTACCGATTCTTTTATTCGGTCTCTTTTTTTTGCACTTCTCGGTGCGTGTTATTACCGATTTTGGAGCTTTGGGATTTGCGCGTGATGAGGGATTCGGTTTCCGAGGGTATAAGATTACACCTTTTTACGGATGGTCGGTTATTGTGTTTTTTGTACCAGTTTATTTTGTTTTATTTTATTTTTTTTTTTTTCATACGTGTAATCATTGACTTTTTGGCTTAATCACCTGGTACGAATGATGTAAAGTAACTGTAAAGTGATTTATAATATTCGGAGAATAAGTGTGTGTTTTACCGTCATCTTATTTTTAGTTGGCCAACTTATTTCGGAAAGGATATTTTTAAATTGACTGGGACAACCTTAAAATAAGATTTAAATGTCGTTGAAAATAATTAACTTGAAATTCAAATAGCGCAATTATGATAAAAATTCACGTTAAGTGAATAACCGATCGTTACGCAACTCCATACAAATATCTCATAAAATCATCAACAGAGTAATAACCTTAAAATCATCCGAATAAGGACAAACATTCTCGTTACAAATGTAAAAGTGAGCTCTTTATGTAAATTCGAGTATCGGTAGTTAACGTGAGCTCGTTCGACATTACCTCTCTAAATAAACAATTTAACAGGTTTAAAACCGCATTTACAAAAAAAACTGAAAGTTTCTGGTAGCACATCGATTGGTATAAGTTCTCTCCGCCCCCTGGAGCGTAGAATAGAATCGAGTACTCCGGAAAGGCTTAGATATTGCGCTCTAACTGTTATTGTTATTAACTTGAAAATTTACATATGAAATCGTTATTAGCTTGGTAGATTTACATATGAATAACTTGGCGCGCGTCGGAGTCTGTTTCACGGTGGGCAGTGGTGGCATGCGAAAAATTAAGCTCGGTGTACGTGCGAAAAATGCAGATACCCTGCAGCGACGAGGAGTCGCAGGTGTAAAAGTCATTCGGTTTCTGGTATTCCGGAAACTCAATGAAATATCAACGATTTTTATCACCCCTTATTTTTACACTTCGAACAATTATCGATTCTTGTTTAACACGAGTAAGACGCTTTATCTTGTCTGTGTGATATTTTTTTTATGTATTTATACCGATTCAATATTATAATATTTTGTTTATTTCGTAAGATTTTTTTCAAAGCGCATATTTATGATATTCGTATATTGGATTCTTTCTTGCCTATCGAATATTGATTTTTATAAAATTCATTTTTACCAAAAAATGCAGGTAGAGGAGAAAAAAAAAGCATTGGAAATTCTTTATCGGGTCGTTCCGTCACAATGAGTGTTATTTAAAAAAAAAAGAAGAAGAAGAGTTAAAAGTTTTATTTAAATTTTGCGTTTAATATGTAATTTAAATTTTAATATTAGCACACGTTATGCATGGACATTGTTAATATTAATATCTCCGAAATAAATTATAAAGCAAAAATTTGCTTTTATTGGAAAATAATTTCACGTCAGTGAATATCAAGAATTTCCGAGGCTTTTAATGAGAAGATTTACATTACGCTCAGTAATAATACATTTAAAAAATAAATTACTCTTTCAAAAGGTGCTATTTGTACGAAGTACTTCAGCATTTTTATGAGATCATCCGTATAAAATTGCCTCGTACGGATTATATTAATACGAAATGACATTATATCGACATAGTCTTCTATGTATATAATTTATGTAAAAGCGTAAATTGAATTTTTGTATACAAGTCGTAACTGCAACAAAAGGTTTGCCATTGTTCGTTTAAATGCTACCTTGAACAACTTGATGAATAAAAATAGATAGTTAATTTATTTTATGAAAATCCATCTTATTATATTATATGTTTTCCCAGTAATTAATATTCATTTAAATAATTAATTAATTGTTTAATATAAATAATAGATAATAAAACAATAAAATACATATATTTATTATTTTTATGAGAGATAATCATGCCTTTTAATAAATTTAAAATCGTAAAAAGAAACATGTTTGACGAACCAATTTACACGATTTATTGTATTAGATACGAAAAATGTAGTATTTGTACAATTATCACACAATACCTATTATGCAGGCAGTCATGGAACGACTTTACCGTCGTAAGTCATTTTCCATAAATAACTCGTATATAATATTTATTACGTATACAAAAATCTCAAAGTGTTTAACTACTATAACTGTAAAAAAGCAGAACTACAATCGAAAATTTATAGTAGACCGATGTGTCAAGAAATTAACGACGAGCAATCGAAATCTATTAAACTCGCGATAAAAAGTGGTAAAGGCATTTTACGAGCCCCCGGCATTTCCTTACGAAATATTTGGAAGGATCTTCTTGGCTGGCGCATAAAATCCTCACATAAATGCCTAAGCTCAATAAAAAAAACTAAAAAAGTCGGAATCTCTGTGTGTGTGTCTCTCTCTTTCTTCCTCTTCAATAAGAATGGTCAAAGTAAGTCGGAAAGGATCTTTTCTTTTCCGATCGGTATCTTAGTCTTTTACGAGCTCGAATCTCAAGGGAGAACCGGCATATCTCGGCACCTCGATATTTCCTTCTTTTTTTTTTCTCCTTTTCTTTCACGTGCTGGCCACTCAAATATGCGCCAGGCTTGTATACGGCATTCCGCTTAACGGTAAGAACAACGTGCGCGCGGCATTTAAGCAGCCGAATTCTCGCGGGTGGAAAGGAAAAAAAAAGGCGAGGCTCTCGCGTGCGGGAATCTCGAGTTTATGCAGGAAGACAACGCGGAAAATGACACGAATCCGTCATACTCATTATATGTGTGTGTATATTCTTTAGTGCGGAGGCGTTAGGCACTTCTCTTTCTAAGGTACATAACTGCCGCATAAATAATAATTACGTAAGAACGTTCATTGCATTACGTGAGGCTTCTGGTTAAATATACATGAACTCGTCCGCTTATTGGCATATCTATATATCCCACGTAAGTTACCACAAACGTGGTGCTTTGGTGTGAACGCGTTATTTTTTTTCTCTCCTTTTTTTTAAAACCTCGCGCGCTCCTGCAACACGGAATCGGGCGCGGAAGGAAGCGAGATAACCGATGCACACGTGTGAACACTGCGACCCAAGAGAAGCGCCGCGACGCCACCTTTAACACCTCGGAAGAAAAAAAAATCGCGTGCGCTCGGCTTTGTAACGGTGTTACGTCCTCCAAGTCAATCGGAATTCTCGATCTCTCTCTCTCTCTCTCTCTCTCTCTCGCTCTAGTTACGACTGGACTTTAAGCCTTTCCGACTGGACAATGTGCTTCTCACCTTCTTCATTCGGGTTCTTGGGAATTTTTAGAATTATACACCTTAAAACTGCCAACTTTGTTAAGTATATGTTATTCATAAAAGTCGCCATAAAAAATATTAAAATCTTTTTTAAAATTTATTTTACGCATGGTTTACATAAATTAGCACGATCAAATGTCGATTATACAATGACGAATATCAACGTTTCACCGAAGGAATACGAAAACTGTGATATATTTATAACATTTGTAACGAATCAATTAATATTTCAATATAAAAATCATTGTTATTATAAAATATTGAATAACTTTCACTTTTCAATTAAACTCGTCTATTTTTTGTAAAATTGCCAATTATTGTAAATGCAACATCGAAATATCGTTATTAATCAAATAAAATAATATGTCTATTGTAAATTATGGAAAATTACCGTTATATCAACAGATAAATTTTGCAGTCATCATTTTGTACATCGGATCTGCGCGTCCTCGAACGATCATCGATTTGTCCCATTTCCATCATTCGGTAAATTTACTGATTTCAGCGTATACATATACGTGGACCACACGATTATTCCTCATTTCGGTCGGGATGAATAGCTCATGCCAGTAATTAGATCGGGCAGATGGCTCTTATATGGATTGAGATTGAATTTTTCAGGGAACGAATCCTCGTTACAAGTTCCATACATTGTTTAACACGGAATCGTCTAAATAAAACAGCGGATAGAATGAAACTTTATATTCCTTTGGTATACACACGGCGAACTTGAGCCTAATGATTTATTAGCGTTGTAATTTTCGTAACTCGAAAACTATACGCTATCGCGTTCGTTTTATCTTTATTAGCCCTTTCGAAGTGAATAGCAGGTCAAAAGCCTTTTCAGTAGTTTTCACTCTCCGCGAATGAGCGAGAGATAACGACTGAACATTGTTTCACATAATTTATTTAATTAGAGAGAGAGTGAGTGAGTGAGCGAGAGGAAGAGAGAGAAAGAGAAAGAGAGTGAGTGGGGGGGGGGGGGGGTTGGAGCGGGGAGAAAGAGAGCGAGAGACTCAAGGCTATTCATTTGAGATGACAATATTTCATTATTCCGTGATAATTACCGTGCATTCGCTTAATTAGCGTGTAAGAATTCGCAAGGAGGCTTACGCACAATTTGCAATGCAAAATAAAGGGCTCGCAGCGTAAAAATCGTCCTATAGAAGTGGAGAATTCGCGGGTTAAAGAACCGATAAATCGGCGCTTTGCTTAAGCAAAAAAAAGAATAAAGAAGAAGAATAAGAAGAAAAAAAGGAACATAGAACGAAAAAAAAAAGAAGAAGGAAGAAGAGAGCATCATTAATTCTGAATTCGCGGCGAAATTCCAGTGAGTCTGGCCGCGCTCTACGCGCATCCTTAAGCGGAAAAGGAAGGAAATTATCATTAAACATACTTAGCGAGCTGGGAAAAAATAAATTGTGTCGTGCTAGGCTCTCATCTCGTCTCCCCGTGGCTTATTTGCTTTATTTTTCTCGCCGTACCCTTCGATCGCTCCTTTTTTCCGCGGGCGTAAACACACACAGCGAGAGAGAGAGAGAGAGAGAGAGAGAGGGAGAGACGAGTGGTGAAAAATGGCGGCGCGCGTGTGTGGATTTCTCGTGGAAATCGATTTACATCGAACAACGGTCGGGGCACACCAACGACTTTAACGGACGCTGATTTATCGCGTAACGACGTCAGGCGTTCTCGATATACAGGTTCTCGGTCAAGCGGACTCGCAAAGTTATGCAGAGGGTCATAAGAGTGCACTCGAAAGCCTGGGATTCCGCGGAGCGCCGCGATCGGCTCGACGATCTCCTTGAATTTACGCGCTCGTCGATCTTAAACCCGCTTTCGTAACACACACACACACGCACGCGACCAGCCACCGAGAAGTATGTGCGGGGCCTCATGCACGAGGAATTCTATATATCGTTTTTTCCCACGTGCGCCTTCTATGTGTGTATGCATATGTATATACATGTATTTGCGCGATTTTGCGTCTGTGTGCGTGTGTGCGCGTGTGTGCAGCGCGAGCGCGCGGGTGTGGATAGATCTCCGTGTGTTCGAGTGTGGACGTTGAGCAGTAGGTGTATGTACATGTATATATATATATATATATACATATATACGTCGATATTCTCCATTGTGCGAAAAAAAATGGTTGGACTTTTCGTCTTTCGAGGTCACGATCGGCCCAGATTTACGGGCAGAACCCGTCCGCGACCCTTTCACGCGACTACCTCTCGAGCGGCGCGAAATGTATGTACCGCGCCGTAAGCGGGTCTCTCCTCCGCTTTTTTATCGTCGTCGCGCGTGGCCTGATCTTTAAACGACACGTATGCGCGACCGACCGAGCGCGCGCACGTATGCACTCAGGTCTATCCTAATATCGTCGAGTCGCGTTTACAATGCCATTTCGTCCGCTCGTTCAAAGTGACGTTTAACTGCTGGAATCCCAAAGGAGGGAGGGAGGAAGAGAGAGAGAAAGAGAGAGGGGGATCACTCTTAACCCACTTACAATTTTCGAACTGTATCGTGGATACGTATAAGTAATCGAGTGAATTTTACTTTGCTTCCATTACTCCTCTGTTGTTTGAAATTCTTGTACGGATCGTACAGTGCACACCGCGTCTTGATCTACTCTCTGTGTATTAACTCTCTTTCCAAAGAATTTTATCGTGCACACCTTTTTTTATACAAATGCCTGATTGATGGCAGACTTACTTTATCTACGTACTACGTGGTGTTACTTTAATTTATTACTATTCTTTTTCAATCCTAGACGAAATTCTTAACAATTTCAATTTATTGTTACGTTACCTTTTTTATGTCATTTCGATTAAGTATAACGATTACTTATATAAAATGAATATGTAATCGCAATTATATGAAAACTTAAACTAATTATTATGTTTAATTTTTGAATCCACTGTAATATAAAATAAAATAAAATAATTTGTCTTAAACAAGCCAAACAAGAATGGATACGTTTTTTAATCTGTATTATAATGGACAGATACAGTTATTTATTATTATCAAAAGATAAGCATAATTGAGATTGTAAAATCTAAACTGGTTGTATAAAAATTTAGTATCGTGGAAGGTATCCGCAACTTTAAATATTATGCAATAGCGGCTGTGATGCACGTCGATGAAAGTAAGTAGCTGAGAGGTTTATAATAAGCGATTCGCATGTTTATTCAGTTAATGCGTTAGAGATACCGTCGTTAATACGTAAGCGAGAGAGAGAGAGAGAGAGAGAGAGAGACAGAGAGAGAGAAGAAAGAATATGTCTCATTACGGGTATATCATCACTATATTCTTGCATTATCGTGCAGCAAAAATCTTATATAGTATTTGAAAGCTATATGCAAAGCGTGAAAATATTTCAAGGTGTGTGTGTGTGTGAAATTCTTTTTTCTCTGTTGAATAGTATATTAAAATGATTATGGGACTTGAGTATAAAAATTACCATACTGTATAATACGAGGACGCAGGTGCAAATTTAATTTTACTTGTAAAGTCGCATTATAATCCCTCGTAGACCGTGCAGAAGCAACGAGGAAGCGCAGTTACAATTCCGATTAGACGAGCAAAGAAAGGAAGGGATGGAGAAACTCGCATCAAAAATACTTCCGAGCTCCGACGAATTCCAAAGATGTTGCGATCGCACGTAAATCGAGAAATTTTCGACGTTCCCTGCGTCCTTTATAAATCGGCTTTCCCGGTATGCAATCTCTCTCGCTCTCTCTCTCTCTGTCTCTCTCTCCCTCTGCGAGAGGTAAAGGGTAAAGCATCAAACACCGTATAGCGGTGCTTGTTATTAGATTAACTCTTTAGCGCGTTTTGACGAAACCGCTTCGTTTCGGTCCCGCGTTTTCATCTGACTTTGTCTGACGCTTGCAAAAAAACAAATATACACCCGTCTGGGAAACGACCCGTAATAACCGACTGCTCTATCTCTCGGCTCTATTTGCTCCGTATCCCTTTTCTTTTCTACTTTCTGCTTGCGAGCTTCAAATTAAAAATTAAACCGCGACGATTCCTCCTCGTCAGTTTCAACTTGGACCACCGTTGTATGCAAAACTGAAAAAGCAACTCGAGAACGTCCGACAAAAAGATACGTTGATGTTCTCAACATTTATATATGAAAATAAGTAATACATCGGTTAAAAGAATTTAAAAGTCAGATGAATTTTTAATGATTTTGTATGCATAAGTATCACGTAAATCAACAATTGTTATTCTGATTAAGTGATAGGTAATCACTGAGATCATATATGTACACTAATATGCACAGGATATTAAACATCTTTAATTTCCTACATTTGGACAGATAAACGGATACTGGACAAAAAAGTTTAATAAATCCTTTGATATCTAGTAAGGATAAACAACAAATTTTTTTATTAAAATTGTAACATATATATATGTTCAAAACTTCTTTATTTTATTAAAATTATAATTATGATATTTAATTGAAATTTTCATGTCACCAATCTCATATTATAAAATGTCATAATTATATCGATTTGAAAAGTATTTTGAAATACATAAATAAATAAATAAATACATATATATTATATATATATACGTATGTAATTAGGATTAATAAAACCGCAGATATAATAAATCTTGATGTGGCAAAAATAAATGGAGAAGATAAATTTAAATAAATTAAAAGTTTATTTACATAAAGTCTCTTCAATTATCTCAAAATTGAGCGAATGAGATATTAATTATTTCATCTTGTATTAAGCGAAGAAGAACTGGCTAGTTACCAAGTAGTAGTCTTTGACACATGTCACTACGACATATTTATTCGGTATTAAAAACTTTTTAACGGTACTGGTATTATACGTAAAGCAATAAACTGGAGTATCTTGTTGATATAATTTATAAAATAATGGTGATAATATATTAGAATCGCCGATGTATCAAATGATACAGGGAAGTATTTTCAATGTAGTATACAACATGTGCGTGCGTGTGTGTGCGTGAGTGTGTTATCGTATCGCAAACCGTAGTAAATCTGCGTATCTAGTTCGACAAGTACAAAAATGAATTTAACTGACAAGTTACGAGATAATTTTAACGTCCGATATAAAATATTCATTGAGTATCGCTTCCGAAAATACTTATTGGAAATATCTTGAGAGACTCTCGCAATGAGAAAGCTTGTCCAACTTTACGAAGGAGTAAGGGGAGAAAAAAAAATAATGTGTGTCATCGATAGACTTTTATGCGAAATCGTAACGTCGACTATCGAGCATTAATTATTCGAGGTGGCAATGATTTACCGCGAACACCAACAAAATATCTTTACCGTGAGCGAGAAGAGAGAGAGAGAGAGAGAGAGAGTAGCGCCAGTATATTTTAAGGGAGCATCTTTCGACGTACCGGAATCGATGGGAAGAATCGCGCGGGAGTCTGCGACGCTAATGGTACGTTGCGACCAGGAAAACGGCCGGGAGACGTTCTCCGATAACCAGGAAACTGGTTTATGCGTACCTTCTTCTATCTCTACATACAGTGTAGAAGAGAGAAAGAGAGAGAGAGAGAGAGAGAGAGAGAGAGAGAGGAGTCAAGAGATGTTACTCGCTTGCATGCACTTTGTGTGCTTTACATAGGACAGACATGGATATTTTTCTGCGCTTTCAAGAAGATGCTCTTCTCATTTATTTATGCTGGTTCTTATGGTTAAACTAATGACTTTATGATACTGATTTACGGGTTATCGCTCACCTTAAATTGATTCTTTTTTTACATTGACGATCTTACGTTTTAACATTCTTTCGATAAAGATTCATTTTTTTCTACTTGAAATATATGTTTTAGTTAAACTACTCGATGTATACACTTTGTAATTATGAAAATTATTGTAGTTTATGTGTAAAAATAGAGCAATCGTTCTATCGATCATTGATTGATTTATTATGGAGAAACGTAATTAATTCAGTCTATAACTCACGGGATGTAGTTTTTGAATGTACGGTAAAAAAACTTAATAATACCTAACCTAACCAGAATTTAATACTTCATAAGAAATTCATTTTATTATTATTATTACGATATAGTAACTTGTTCAGTGTGTGTGCGCGCGTGTACAACAGAAGTAAAAAGTGAAATTAATTTTCAAAGCATACAACTCAGCTTTAAAATTTGTTTCTTTTGTATACATTCCGATGTTGATTACTAATATCGCGGCAATTTTGATCGTTAATAATTTATTCTATATATGAAACAAAACTCGAAGTATTATTTTATAACTTGCTTCTTTTTTATATGCTGTTCAACCAATCAACACCGGAATGATTCAAATGGTTTATAAAATTTTTTAATTAATATTCCAATATCTATAAGTGATTAAGGGAGTTCGAATTGGTTATCGTAAGTCAAATGAATATTCTACGAAAAAATTATTGTTAATTTTATTTCGTAATGATCGAGAATGATATTTCTGAGTTTATGTGTTCTTCTTTTTTTAAGCATCTTTTTTTTTAATCATTTACCTCCGATAGTCTACAGAAATATTATTAATGATTAAAATTGTGATTACAACGATTTGGATTAGTAATAAGCATTCAATCAATACTGTAATCATTCCGTGAAAGGTAACATTAAACAAATTATTGTTTTCGAACAGCTCTGAAATCAATCAATGCCTCCTCCTCCTCTTTTACCTCTTCGAACGTTCCTTTGTTAGTCTGACCAGAGAGAGAGAGAGAGAGAGAGAGAGTGAGGTAAAAAATACACTCTGGTGGTTCAAGGCCCGCAGGTGAAAAAATGACGGTGCACTTAAAATGCAAAAAGAGGATGTTGAGTCTATTTAAAGACAGGATAAGGTGTTGATGCTCCGCGGGAGGGTGTGTAAATGCTCGGGCGAGAAAAGCCCCGAGACTGGTCGTGTGTCCCTCGGGGTGAGAGAGAAGAAAAGAGAGTCTGTTGGTTCGATGTTTGCTCTCTCTCTCTCTCTCGCTCTCTCTCTCTTCCGCGCTCACTCTAGTCTCGAAGAAGATCTCCCCACCTACGCCCGCGATGAATCTGCGAACGAGTGGGCGGAGGTAGACCAAGAAGGCTCGAGAGCATCAGCTACGCCGAAGTAATGCGGTAATTAAACTTTGGCCGCATTACGCCCGGGTATCTTCCCTCTCACTTTTAGCCTCCCTCCTCTTCCTCCTCCTCCTCCTCCTCCTTCTCCACCTCCTCCACCTCCTCTCCAGTGTCGCAGAGAGATTGATGATGTGCTGCCAACATCTATTCCCTCCTCCTGCCCCTCCTTCTCCTTCTCCTCTGCGAGTTCAACCCCTTTCCTTTAATCCTCCTACTTCCTACATTCAAAATCCGATTTCATTCAATCCGCCGAAATGTTGGCGCTCGTGTAATTATAACCACGGCGTGTCGATCTACTTTTCATTACCCCCTTCGTTCCTACGCCACCTACCCACCCGAGCTTTTTCCCCTCGTCGAGCTGTAATTTCTTGTTTTCGAAACGGTGTATCAGACGCAGCATTCCCATTGTCCTAACTTTTGATATTAACCGAGCCGAGTATGATGGATCGAAGATGTAAAGATTAAAGTAACATTAACGACCAGCGTGAATGATATCTCGATTCGCGTGAAATTATGAGTCTCACCTTCTAACTCGTACGAATAAGGATCTTCCAAATATTTGTGTTTACCCCCATTTCTCGAGTTTTCGGGTTGATACGTATCTAATCCACCTATCGGATGCAGGATCTTCTTCGTTTATATTTATTGCAATTACCTATCGAAAGTTATTACCCTTACTACCAGCACAAATGAACCTCATCTATCATACGCATAAGTCTTCAGATTTATATATATATATATAGGTATATACATATACGTGATGTAACATTAGCGTAATAAATACGTGACTAAATCTCATCAAGCAGATTTATAACGTCAGTTTATGATTTCGCGTGTTCCCGATAATCCTCACATTTAATTACGACCTGCCAAAATCATTTCTTCACTCGGTTTTATACGAAATTATACATCCTTTCTTCAGTAGATATTAAACTGGCAGCTCGAGTTTTACACCGAGAGTACACTGCACACACACACACACACACACACACAGACAAATCCACACTGCGGTGCTCTCGCGATCTCCTCTCATCGAAAGGATAGAATTTGCGTGCGGCCATTCTCAGCGAGGATGAGCAAGTGGATACCGAGTTGCAATGATTAAACTGTGTGTATCAGAAAAGAAACATGAAATACCTGTTTCGCTCGCTCGTTATAATAGACCCCAACGTTCCGAGAAAGTTCTCCTAATGAAATAATGACTCTGCGAACCTGATTAACTCACCCTCTCTCTATCCCTCTACCTCTATACGTACACAGATACACATTGAAAATTAGCATCGTCAATTTGATATAATATGACGTAATATTAACGTATCAAGAATCCTAGGGATTTTAATCCTTGATAAATGGGATTGATTGCGGGGCTTCTTAAATTGAGATAATTACTCGACTTCCGCACCCGCGATTATTTATCAATCGCTTGAATCGCACCTACTTCAATTTTTAAATAATCATTAATTAGTTTATACTGTCGGTCTCGATTTATTTTATCAGCAGAGTTTAATAATAACATGTATTCATTTTTTATATATATCGTCAAATTAGTATATTATATTACTTAAGCAATTTCTCAGTTGCGCTCGACATTATTTATTATAGGTATAGATTTTATCAATTTTCGTTATAATCACGATTATTATACAATTTATATAAACGTCGTGGATTTATTTATCTATTCAATAAATAGACAGTTTAATTCTCTCGTCATACTATATTTGTTTAATGTGTTTGTGCAAACGATTTTACTAAAATTGGACATTTCGTTCGCATTAACGTAATGCATATAATTACTCGAATATAAAATGAAATGTTTACAGGAATGAAAAAAATGGAACAATCCAATTAATGAAATAGTTACCTTTGTTCAGGAAGGATCGTTCGTTGGATATCGGTAAAGTTTAAGGGTAAATAAGGATAAACCATCGGTTAAATGAATTTACCGTTTGGTCAGCGAGGTTAGATCTCAATTAGCTTAGGAGCTGGCGCATGCAAATTCATAACAGTCCCCTGGTCACGGTCGTTCTCACAGCGAGTCTGGGAGGAGGAGGAGGGGGAGGTCCTTATCGCGTAGGTGGCGCGCGAGGCCCCAAGTCGAATCGCGAGCGAGGATCTTGTCGCGCGCATGTGGCGACCATTTGCATCGGGGGCGCGATCATAACTCCTTTATTTTTCCCCTCTCCGTACTCGTATCTAGATCATGTTCCAACGCCCGAGATAAGGAGACGGCGGTCGCGCGCTTGCACTCCCTGTTACATCGACTAGTGGGGCGCGTGTGCACGCGGTCATTTCTCATGGTCCCCGTTTGTACTAAGACATCATTAGTTAGAGCGGGGGAAAGGGAGGCTTGTTATCTCACTCGGGGCTAATTTTTCCGATTACTTTTCATCGTTGCCCGCTTGACCGATGGTTTTTGCCGGGGAACCGTCCCATTATCGCGATGAATCCCATTTACGAGCTCGCAATTTCCAGCGCGCGCGCGCGCGCGTTTCCCAAGTCCCAACCGAAGAGAAGGTAATCGTGTTTTGTGTGTTTTTGCGGGGTCGCTCGGGCTTTTTCAATCAGGTACCCACGGGAATTGCCTCGAACGTCGAACTTCTAAGCAATGATTACGAATGTAAATCCCCCTCCTACCCTCGCGGAAAGTGGCTTACCACGCTCGATTTACTCGGCATCAACCCACTCCCTTATTCTCGATCTTTTCTTCTTTATCCGGTACTTAGTTAAGCGTCTTACGGAAGCTCCTCACTCCGAGTAAAATGTACTTTTCGAGGAGCAGAAAAATTACCCGTGAACTACGAGGAAGGAAAGGAAACGTTAAAAAATAAATAAATAAAAGGCTCGGCCGGCACGAATGCCGACGAATACCGACGTAGTACCACCATCCCTTAAATAAAACTCTGGAATTCGAGAAATTCCCCAAGTACAAAAAGTAATCAGCAACAATAAGAAATAAGTTACCCGGCGAATAATGAGAAGGTGAAGATTGCCCAGAGAGTAGACGATAGGTAAACTTTTGCTATTAGCCAAAGGAATAATAATGCTTGCTCGTATCCACATCATCCATTTACCTCTCCTCTCGGCTTTTATTAACATAACTAAGGTTTCGGATGAGATTATGGTCGCGCGTTCTTCGTTGTCACTATACGAATGAACACGTCGAGATTGCACGGTAAGGAAATTCGTAATTGGCTTGGCAACAATTGTACCTCGGGCACACTTGCAACGATTTGCGACTTACAAGATTATACCGCCTCTGACACAGGTACAATTGGTGATGTTGCACTTTCGATTGTTATTTCCGGCCAGGGCAAACATTGATTTACAATCTCGTACTTCCCGAAGCTATAACGACCTTTTTTTTACCTTTTCTTGCTTTATTTTATTCTTTTTTGCCGCCCTCTCTCTCTCTCTCTCTCTCTTTCTAGTTCTCCTACGCATAATAACCATAATTTTGCGATTCGCTTTGGTCCTTTATTAGTTAGTCGCTTTAGCATTACGTTCCTTTTTCCCTACGCTCTAAGACACGTCGAAAAAAGGAACGTAATATCGTTAGAACTAGGAAAATTATAGCTGCAGTAGCGGCTATTACAACAAGATATCTAATAACTATCAAAACGTTTCCGACTCAATTTAAATAAACACTTTTTGGAATGTCTCGAGTCTTATTACTTTTTTTAACCCTTCGAGAATATAAGGATAATGATAGATGAGAACTGGTACTTTTTAATTTGCATAATGATTGACTTGGAATCAACAGCTGTCACTTTTGTTGATTTATCAATATTTATTTATCTTAAAGAGAAGCAACAAAGTTCTTTTTTTTTTTTAAACTTTTCTCGAAATTTTTGTATGTACTTACAAAAGAATATATATAATTTATTTACGATTATTAATCACTATCTCTAAATATATGCACGTTAATATATTGTTTTTTTTGTTCGAACGTATCGGTACTTTCTTCTTTATTCCATCTGGTATTTCTACTTTCTAATGCTCGACTTGGAGCAATTCAGTCCAGCTTATCTGTAAATTATTACAACACTTAAATTTTTATCCTTCCAAATATGTAGATTAGCCATTAATATTTAAAAGGCTGCATTCACGTACGCGATTGTTAGACAAATAATCGTGGAGATAATATACAAGATCTTGTTATCATATTTCTTTAACGAATGCCTCTACGTACAATTAAAAAGGTTGATATATGTTGTTACATCCTGCGAGGAGAGTGGGTAAACGAACGAAATTCCAAGGTTACCGGGAATGATATAACACAGTTGGAGTGAAACGAGGCAACCGAGCTCATAAGGATTTTTCGAATGAAGCGGAACCGATAGATAGTGAAACGTTATACCGCGCTCGGATAGACAGGTACGCGAAGCACACGTGGATTTATTAGCATCCGCGTGATGTTAAACTACCTTGGTCCACGTTCGTCAGATGCCAGTGGCGCGTCGTTCTAATGATGACTATCTTGGGTCGATCGGTCCGCAAAGTAAGGGACCAACACGGCAAAGTTTCAATCCCTCCCTACCTCCCTCTAACTTCTCTTCTCGCGTTAGCCCGTGAAATCACGCCGTCGGCGGGCTCGTGCCCGCGGGCTTTAATTGCGGAGTACCCTCTCGGCTGCAATGACGGAGCATTCTCACCACGGAATAATGGCTCGAGCTCGTCAATGCCCTACCGCCTTTTTGCCGTCTAAGAACTTCTTCCTCCCCTCTCCCTCTCTCTCTCTCGTTTATTCTTTATTTCTGAGAGAATTATGTGACGCGTAGGGTCGTTTCGTACCACTCCGTGTCACTGAGCCTCCTCTCTCCTTCTTTCTCTTTTTTCCATTTGGCAGCTAATCACGCGTTAGCTCGTTTGGCTCGTGTGATTTAGAAGTAATAAAAAAAAACGAAGAAGGAGATAATGTTTTTTGCTTCGGTTATTGATTAACATCGGTTGCCGGCTTAATAAGCGCATAAGCACGCCGTTAACGTCGATGTACGGGTAAAACTAGATAATGTCCCACTCGGTTTAATGAAATACTTTGGACGTACATGCGCATACACGCATGAATATACCCTCGTGATTTGTAACTATCGTACTACCCGGGTAATTGCGTTTTCCATCCTAAAAACCACTTTTATTCTCACGCGGTTAAAAAATAAAAAGATATACGAAGAGAGATACACTCGTATACATTCGGCACCTGCGGCTCTCAAGTACCTATTGCAACGTGAGCTTTACGCGTTGCACTAATATTTGTAAAACACCATCGGGAATATGAATAGAGAATTAGTACCTATCCTAGAATTTCAATGATTAGTATTGCTGGTGTGCGCGTACGTGTGCGTGCTACACGTTTGGTTATCGTACTTTCGGTATGTTTATTGGCCAGGTTCACCACCCGTTTATACAACCAATTCCAACGGAAAATTGTGGGAGGCTCGTTGATCGCATTTAGGCGACACCGATGAGCCCCAAATCCTCTTGCACCTGAATACTAGGACGCCCAAGTATATCGCATTATCGGATTCGGTGCGTCTATGCTTTGGTCTATTCTTTACCCTACTCGAGTTCCAAACGATTTTGAACTAATTTTTAATTACGAAACACACAGGTAATCGCTTTAGGAATTACCTTCCCTTCCTAATCGATTTTACGATCGATATTTAGAGATGGGCTTTTCTAATTATATATGCTATTGCTCCATTTGAAACTAACCGAAAGAAGAACCATCGTGTGTTACAATATGCACACGTAGAACTCAGCTTATCACCCACGAGATTTTAAACTGATCAATTTATTTTTGATAACTCCTGAGTGATAGAAAGTGGTGAAATTGACGTATCCCGATTTAAATATTTGGAAGTTTTCTTTTAACGAGGAGAGTACATATTATTTTTTTTTCATGGAATAGTTTGGCTGGAATTAAAAAGGAAAGGAAAAGAAGAAGCGAGCAGCGGTCTGCCCAGTCTTTTCTACCTTTTACCAAACTCATGCATAAAGATTGCACTTTCACGCAGTTCTCGAGGGTAAAGATCGCAATGTCGGAAGTGGTCGAGCGATCTTCTTCGAGACGGAAGCTTTTCCTTCCTGCTTTTCTCTATCACGGTACTGCTTTTCCGATTAAACTTCTTAAGTTTGTCCTTACATACACACCGCGTGGGAGGGAAATTCCCTTTTACCTTCGAGAGTTTTACAGAATCTCCGAGTATTTCATCCCTGATGGTTTTAATCCAAGACTTTTTCTACGGTGGTTGACTACGAAACAATGACCAATCGATATTACTCTGATATTAAAATTCAACGATAAAAACAGCTCGAATTTAATTCTACGAGTTACCAATAAGATATGGAAATCCAATTCCCTTGCACTACGCGGAGAAGGAATATTACGATACTTTACTAAAGTTTCCGACTTCCGTGTTTAACTTTTATTCGAATTCACAAAATTTCGTCTTTTAAAATATATGACGTGAATTTTAGAAATTGGAAAAAAAGGAAACATAAATGCGGCAATAACTAGGTATCAAGAAAATGTGAAACGACTATAATTCCGAGAGAGCGTTGAGAAAATTTAAAATCGCATAACGAAAAGTGTATAATAAAATAGTAATAAGTGTTGAAAGAGTGTGAAGAGTTATATTTAATCCAGCATCACGTTAACGAAAGTTGGAGGTGTACTGACAGTGAACACGAGACGATATGCAAATTCTAAAATTCTAGTCGTTTTTGAAATAAAGTATATTTTCTCGAGATCGCCGAGTCGCGATATAATGCAGCACAAGGTAAAATGTGATCATCGTTTTAGTAGAGGGGTGATCGAAGAAAAAGTTATTACGGGGATGACTCGGAGCATATCCTCGTGATTGGGTAAGGCTGCTTATCTGTCGGTTAGCGAGCGTGCATGAAAATAAGCGCGAAAGGAGGGCCCGAGTCGTCTATCTCACGCGTGTACGCGCGCGTCTCTAATTCGAATTATCACTTACAATTAGCGTTAAGGATCATCGTAAGGTGTTGGTGGTGGGGGCTAGCAAGAAGGACGTATGAGAGGTGTAATCTCGCGAGGATCGGCTTATCGCTCGGCTATACGAACCGGAAGAGGAAACCCCGCGAGGATCTTCGAGGCAGCAGCAATTCTCGCGGGTGTCAGTGCCGGTCTCTTCTTCCATCTCGCTCTAACGCCTCCATCACGCCCCTTTTTGCCCTTTTCCTCGCGCCTTGCACTCTCCCTCTCTCTCTCCCTCTTCTTTTCCTCTCGTCGTCGCTCATAATAATTATTTTCCCATATATGCGCGCGCGAACGCTCGGTTGCGCCACTAGGTAACGAACAAACCAGTAGCTAGCGGCTACTGTCCGCCGTGATTTATAACAATTTCAGGCTCAAACTCAGGCGCTCTCTCATTCACGATTCCCTTCCGTCTTGGTCAAGGTTATCCGCGGACACTTGGATTCTCTCTCTCTCTCTCTCTCTCTCTCTCTCACTGCAGAGCTCCACCGTAAGGAACGCCGAACGGCATTATTCTCTCACTCTCTCTCTCCCTCTCTTTTTCACCCCGGTCTTAACCTTTTATTCTCTTTCTCTCTCCCTCTTTTTCTCTTCCTTTCTCTTGTTTCCTCTCGGCGGTCTACTCCTTTTGTTTTACCGGCTAGAGCTTTTTTCAAGCCGTGGCTTACGACGTCCTGCGCATATTTGTGACGTTCGCACGAGAATTAATGAATTCCGACTACGGAGTGATCGATTAATAACGGCTTCTCCCTCTTTCCGTCTCACTTCTTCGACCAACGATGGACACAATCGTGCTATTCGCTTTAATTATATATGCCATTTTTATCGCTCCTTTCATCGAATACTGATTTTTCCGATACGACCCGGACAAAAGTTACTCCTATCTGATTCAACCAGAGAGTCCAGTTCATGTTAATTAATCAAAAAAAAAACTTAATAATGTATGAGATGAGATATATCGATCTTATCGACTCGACGTACTTAAATTTCAATTCTTAGCTGTACTCCAAACTTTTTTAGGCTTTGGTTATACTAATTTTAGAACCACGCGTCTTCGCGTTACGTAGGTGTGAGGAAAAAAAAATTGTTTAGTTAAATGTTTTAATGAATTTAAAAACTTGTTAGAATGTGGAATATTTGAGCAACTCCGAAAATGAATTGTCGAGGAAATTGTGAGTCAAGTAAAGCGAAAGGAAAAAAAAGGAGGTACGATCGAGTCTTTCTCCTAGCGATCGTAGCCATTAGGATTTACGAGTGTCGATCAGAGGTGGTAAGGTAGAACGACCGAGGGAAAAGGTCGTCGATCGTCGATCATCGGTCGGTCCCTTCTCTCTTCCGAGCCTATGTATAAGCGTCGGGTATGCGGACACGATTTGTTATCAGCCCCTGGGGTTAAGCGTTTTCTTAGAGGTGCGACGGGGTAGGCGAGGCCCCGTCATCCTCTTTTCTTTAGCGCGTTCAGCGCACCACCATCATCCAACCCTGAGCTTCTCGCCGCCGCCCTTTTATCCCATCCGTACTATACGTCCTTTCTTTTTACTTTTTCTCTCTCTCTCTCTCTCTCTCTCGCTCTTTTTCCCAAGCGGATAAACCACGCTCATAACGATCGGTCAACCGAGAGAGAAGTATCAACCACGTCGTACGCGGGAAAATGTATCCTTCATTAGCACGGGGATCACGTAAGTAACGATAATTACGAGATGCTCGTTACAGGAACCCTTGTAAAACGTTTCAATCGGTCCGAAAGACAGAGACAGATAGAGAGAGAGAGAGAGAGAGAGAGAGAGAGAGAGAGAGAGAGAGGGAGAGAAAGAGAGAAATTAAGAGATATGGGGAGAAACCGCTAGGTAACGCGTCGCGTAGTGCGTGTCACGCGAAACTGATCGCAAACTTCGATTCCACTCGGAGAATATTAAATCGCGATTCCTGGCTTGTGCACCTGCTATTGTGGATCCTCGAGAATATCTCACTGTTCGATTATTTATTGAATTAGGCTTCCTGTGAGGATTATCTTCCACCGAGCGATAACGAAACTCTTCGATATTTTATCGATAACCGTACAATCGCGCTATTAATTGTCTAACTCTTATCTCGTTATTATTTTATCAAATTATTTACTCGTTTACCGTTATACACATCGACCAAAAATTTACATTAAAAATTACTAGTCACCGGCAGTAAATAATAAATTTAAATTATCCTCGAGTGTACACTCTTGAAATCTATACAGTCAATGTATCTCAATAAAAATTTGACAATGTATACTTAACGCATACCGGGAGGTACTTTACTCAAATCTAAATTAGTCACATCGTATTTTTAAAAAAAACAGCTTATATATGTGCGGCGTACGGTAAAATTGAAAATCTCGTGATAAATCTTAATTTAATACACAAAACCTTTTTTTTCATTTAAGAATGCAAACCGTTATCCAAAATAGAAATTTTTTTTTCAATTACGTGTACTTTAAAACACTTTGGAGGAACAGAACTTCTTTCACTTTTTGTCTCTACGTGTACTGAAACATTCACTCTTGACTCTTTAATTCCGGGTGTTGTAATCAGATGAAATCAATCATTATAGCCTTAATCGCTTTATAATGGGCATTTTTGTATATCATTTAAGAATTATCGCCGCAGTGATCCCTATATCCCGCGTGCTCTTTCTCTTTCTTTCTTTCTATATTTCCCTTTCTCTCTCTCTCTCTCTCTCACTCTCTTTCTTTTTTTTCACGTCATTAACGAGTTTTAATGGAAAATCTAAAAAAAGAAACGGTAGCCAGTAAATCTAGTAAGGATAGCCCGTTAAAAGGGCTAAATAAATATCGCATTAAAAATACCTCCTCCTACCCCTCCCCTCCCTTGGTAGAAAGGTGTAACGAGTATTAAAACTCACTTAACCATTGAGTTGGAAGATTCAAAATTAGCAATCTAGTGGCTAGACATTCGCCTTGTTAGCCGAGTACGCAATTTAACCTGGTGATGCGGCCGTTACTTTCGCGTTCGCGCACTTTTTTTTGCCTTGAGGAGAGCTCGTGTGCATAAACAAGAAACTTTACTACTTGGCACTCGGAGTGATGCTTCGTTAACACCGATTTCCCCGGCGAGCAATGACCAAACCCCCAACTCCACCACGGGACATCTTAAGATATGACACTTATATGCGCAATCAAAGATGTTCCCAGGACTTTTAACTTGAAATAGATGATAAAAAGAAAAAGAAGAAAGAAGAAGAAGAAGAAGAAGAAGTAGAAGAAGAAGACGAAGAAATGAAAATCTAAGTGTAACGCGAACGATAAAAGCTGTAGGGTGGTGACGGGACATTCCCTGAAATCTAATTGTCAGTATTAACACGCACCCGTCGAGGGTATAAAAAGTACGCAAACGAGAGACGAGCTCGTTAATAGGTGCTTGTCGCGCTCCTTATAGACGTTTTAATCGGGCGTAAAAACGGTGCCGAGCGCATTTGGTCAGAGGGACCTTTTTGCTACGATCGCCGCGGCCTTGATAAACTCTCCGCTCCTCCCTATCCCCTCTCCTTCTTTCTTTCTCTCTTGAGGTGAATAAGGAGGAGAGGCCCCAACGGAATGCGACGATCGGGCAACAATGGTCCCGATTTAGTCGTGCCGTTGTCGTCTCAGCTCCGTCCATTCGATTTTTAGGATCCGCTAATTGCCTTTCTCTGCTTCGTCGCTCCTTTTTTTTCTTTCTTCGCGCCCAAAGTTATTTATTCTCACGGCAAAATGCCTCACTTACTTTTACCGCGAACGGAAAATATCGTATTCTCAAAAATCATCCGGTCCAATATTCATAAATTATTTTTTCAAGACAATGCAAAAATCCGAATGTACTTAATGCGCAACGTTAAATTTTTCAAAGACATATAAATAATCGTTGCAATAAGTAATTAATTATAAGCAAGTAATAACTAGGATAAATAGACTAAAATAAACATCGTGAACATTTAAATGAGGATTCAAAATCATAGATCCAAGTTATAACAGCTTCTTTCTGGTTTCCATTATAAATTCTGTTATCTTAACCACTTGCCTAAGGCTGATTAACGAACGAATATATTATAGTCCAATAGTCCTTCGGTAATTAGTAATTATATCCGCCTAGATACAAATGTTAGATAATTAAGTAGGCTCAATTAGGTACCTCAATATTCTACTTCAAGTATAATAAAAACATTAAAATGTTAATATTTAACAAAAATTTTTTTTTATTATATATAAATAAATAAATAAATAAATAAATAATGTATATGAAGAAGCGTTAGGGCTCAATAATATCGACTCCTTTAATACGTTCATTATATTTATAATTGTTTTAAATTTCGATTTACTTCGTTTGGTTTTTACATCACTTTCAATTTCCAATTTTATCGGATTATCTTAAAGAGACCCTAATCAACGCCTTATTACATACAACGTGACGGTCTAGTAAGGGATGTCGATAAAGACTATTTAATTTTATTATGTATCAGCACTTTACCGTAAACACGTACCATTTACTTGTAATTAATTAGAAACGTTTAATTTTGTTTAATACAAAATACACGTATTTTACACGAAGTTTCATACAACGTAATAATTTATAAAAACGCTATACGATTTTTTTTGTAAAAGCAAAATTGATAGGTAGTTTTAACTATCGACGAAAAGTGAGTAGCACTTACATAAAACAACAAAAAAAAAGAAAGTCGTAGTCTTTTTTAAAGTTGCTTTGACACTAATTGGCGTAGAAATAAAATCACACCCTATTAGAGTCTGGTTTTCAACGTCAAATATATCAAGGGAACGCGGTAAATAAGCGTTAATTTTTTGTAATCGCATTACCCGAGTAAAATAGACTTCCTTAAATCCGTGAAAAGAAGGGGCTCGCGCACAATTGCCACCGGGAAATTGTATCGCTTGACTTATTATCATTGTTGTCGAGGAAATTTTGGTTTACTCAGTCGTAGAAAAGCGTTTATGAAGATTTTTACGAAAATGACTAACAAGATTGAGTATTAAAACGAGCACCGGTATCTTCGAGATTCAAGTTTAAGTAGAAGAGATAAAAATAGTAGCCTTGGATTTAAGCTTTAAATGGTGGCGGGATTATTCGTAATAGTGAGCAGCGAATGCACTACATTACACGAAGTTTCATACCGTCGAGTCTTTAGTCTGCTACTCGAGAATACAACGACCTTGTATATTCGTTTCCTGAATATATATACGTATACAACACAAAGATAAAAGGTTCGCCTCATTTTCTTTTGTTAATTTTGCTATTTCCTGAGGTAGTTTGTGGTTATCGCGTTTTAAGGGAAAATGATGTTTTGTTTAGCTTTACTACAACTTCCTACTTCGGTATTATAAAAACGATGGATCATTACACATTCATTTATTTTCCTCATTAAGTTATTATCTAATCATTGTTTTTCTATTTTATCAAATAATGTCAAAGATATTACAGTTTTAGCTGTATTCCTTTTTTTTTTCTTTCGAACAAAAGCGAATCTACTATTTCATTTGTACGGCATTTAATAGGATTGCAGGGTTTATTAACGCTTTGAATATATCGTATCGTTAAACAAAAATTTATAGGACACTTTCATCTAAAATAATTCAAATGGAACACTTAATTAAATAGAAAATAAACTACGGATTAAACGATTTATAGAGTATATAAAGATGCCATTATAAGCATAAAGTTAATTATATCAATGAAATATGTGGCTCCAAAAAAGCGTTACAAATAAATTGCCGGACGAGCGCTAGTAAACATTCGTGGAAATATTTATTAAATTAATTAAAAGATACTTATAAGAGAGGGAGAGAGAGAAAAAAAATTGAAGATTAATATCCAAAGAGGGCTCTCGGTAACAACAAAATATAAGAAACTCGAGCACGTTCCAAGGGACAGAGAGAGAGAGAGAGAGAGAGAGAGAGAGAAAGAGAGAAACAACACAAACGCACTGGAGGAGTATGTGGATGTAAAGCCATAAGTAGCAATGAAATAACTCGAGGCCCTCTTATATAGGAAAGGACTGACTATAGTGACACGTGTACAAACGAAGAAACTTTACGTTTACGTATGTATGGATCGAACCAAAGTCCAAGTGGTTTATATAAAGTTACTGCATTATTAGGCATCCATTGAAGCTACCGCATGTAGTTTGTACCAGTACACCGGGGCGAACGTCTGCCGAGTGCTGAGTGAAAATATAATTTCCGGCCCCTCGGAGAACTCTCTCTCTCTCTCTCTCTCTCTCTCGGCATCGGTCGTCTCCTCTTCTATATTACTCCCGAGAAATCGTTCGAGCCACTCCTCCCCTCTCCCTTCTCCACTGGCATACCTATAATGTACCTATGTACGCACACGTGTGTGTGTATATATATGTATAGGTATATGTACCTATGCATATCTATTTAAATTGCAAGTTCATTGAGGTGGAAGTTAGTCTTATCAGCCTGCTGAAATCCACGATTCTCGAGGCTACGAGCCTGGCTCTACCGATCTTTTTCCACATTCAAAGACGAGCAAATGCAACGTTGCTTTACTTTATTACACACATATATGCATTTTCGAGAAATTATCTCGTGAGCTTTTTAACTTATACATCTTGGTTAAATCGATTCGATTTATAATCGATATGTTATTACAGTATTTTAGATATTTCATTAATTAAATTAGTCTTTGAATTATAATTAACTTCGGATAGTTTTAAAAGTTCGGCGACACGCTCATAAATTATTTATCCTCGTCAAACGTCACGTTAACTCACCGTCGAGCTAAGCGGAAGATCGTTAAGCTGAATCGACGATGCGCGTTCCCTTATCATTATAATTAACAAAGCTCGTCTTAAAGAACCCCTCAAAATGTATATATATATATATATAGACATACATACATACATCCGAGGGTAATGAAAATCGAGAGGGAAAACTCGGTGAACCACAAGAACCTTCCCCGTATTTTTGGGTAAAACAAATATAATCAAGAGAGGAAGTAAAAGGACGTAATATATATATAGTAAAGAGTGAGAATCAAGTCAACGGAAGGAAATCAGGATGGTTGGAGGCGTTTATACCACGGTTTGTTGGGTTTGGGTCAACCGGACCGCGAAAATTCACTCGAGCAATAAGGTCGAAGCTCCATACCCTCGTCCAAGCAAAATTATTTCTTTAGTAATGACAATGCGACAACCCTGCAGTAGTTCTTACGCAATTCGGAAAATTTCCATGAAACAATACACCGCTGGTATTAATCAGAGTTTCTTGCTCCTCTAGCACTTTAAGCGGCTTTTCCTGGCCCTTTCCTCTAAGCGAGAGAGTAGTAGCCTTTCCGGCTTTCTCTCAACCCGAGGCTCTCGGAGCAAAAACTCGAGACTTTTTCTTTTTTTTTTCTGTTAATGCAGCTTCGTTACGGCAGCTTTCTTTCCAAAGAGTTTTAGCTCTTTTAAGTTCTCGTTAAATCTTGCTCATTGATGTAGCGACAGTTAAGTGCGCCCCATCAAAGATTTAGAAGAGACTTTTTTCCCTTTTTCTTTTTTTTTCCCCCTCAAGGATGTACGACGCTACCTATGATACTGCTCTTCAATATTTTAACAACGTAAACTGGGTGATATTACTACTTTTTTTTTTTTTCCTTCGTCGACGCGGTAGATTGTTAATTTCATTACTAGACGGATTAGTTTCTTTTTCGTTTAATTTTCGTAAAGTAATCGAATTTGTCGGACCAATGACATACAATTCACCAGAACACACCGTGTTATATGCACTTACACGACGTAATTTACGTAAGTTGCGCATTGCATAAGCAAACATTTTCTTCCTCCCTAATAATTTATAGTCGACATTATTACCGGACAGAGAGCGAAGATTTATATACGCCCGATAGAATAAAATTACTCGGTGCCACTGATTGATGGGTGTAATTGAACGCATCCGAAATACCACTGTACACGCAATGAACAAAAATATATACATATACTGTCGGTCAAAATACGTTGGATAATGTGGGCGAATCCCTTTTTACCAACGAGTACTTCGACCAACGTTATATCCGCTCGTCGGACAAACGGAAAATCGCGAATGGATAATCGAAACACTAGTTCTGGAAAGTGTATTTACGAATGTTTTTCGATGAGTAGCCACTCTTTTAGCCAAATGGAGGGGGGGGGGGGTGGGGGAGGTGCACCAAAAACCAGGTCGGATATCATCGGCGCGAGAGGTGGGGGATATCCTCGGAGTCCGCGCGTATTTTGCAATTACTCCTAAATACGGTTACGCGAGATTAGAGTCTGAATTAGCGCATTCAATTAACATTTACCAGATAGCAGTGTACCGTTAATGGTGGCCCTATTTCATTGGATTTCTCGGGGATCCCCTGGTGTCGGATTGTTACGACCAATGCCGCGCGCGATAATAAGAACATCCATTTACCCCATGAAAGGTGGTTGGCCGGGGGGAGGGTGGATTTGTTTTTCAGTGGCAACTGCGAGCAACACGTATACCTCGCTTGAAAATATACGGTGACCCAGCGACGTGAAATTCGGTAATGGAAAGCTCCGAGATACGCTGTTTCACCCAAAAACTTATGCAAACTCGGGGAGTTTTTTCATTTTGCGAAAAATCGAACCAGTTGGTTTTTGGAAGGAAAGAGATACTTTTTTATCAAAAAAAAAACACTCTCGTTCTTTTTCGCCACGACATTTTCACCGGTGGATACGCGTCGAGTGGGACATTTTCGTGTATTCACGGTTAATACCGACAAAACGAAGTAATTACGCAAATTGAACATTTCGTTGCAGTTGCTAAAGCAATTTACGGTCGGGATTCGTTTGGTATAATGCGGATAATGTTTTTCCTCATTTGCCGCATAAACGTATACCGAAAATTTTCAGCTTTGCAATTTTAACGCGTATGCGCTTTGCAATTCAAAAGGGAGAGAGAAAGAGTGAGAGAGGGAAGTGGAATGAAGGGATTTACTTAAAATTTACTTTTTTCTTTAGTGGGGGAAGGGCGATACTTTGTTTTATTGTCGAACTGGGCTAGAAAGTCATTTAAAAGATCAAGGCTTTTCTTAAAATCTCTAATGTCCATTTAGTCTTGGAAGTATGTAAATTTTTAGTAGAATTTAAGCTTGCTGCCGTTTAAAAAAGGCACAAGTAAAACTGTTAGTGTTTAATGAGGAGAAAGAAATGAAGACGAAAGAAAATGTTAGTGCAATATTTGTTAGGCACAACCATTATATGAAAGAGCCTTACATATTATCATTAATTATAGTTTTAATAAAAGTTACATTATTCAATTACTATAGATATTTTTTGGTGCTTCTGCCGGGAAGAATCACTTTACGCAATCGGTTAGCATAACAAAAAACAAATATTAATGAAATCGTATACAGTAAAGCTCGAACTACATTCAATCAAAAACTTTAATTTGTACAATATATAATGAAAATTTCGGTAAAGTAACTATCTTCTCATGTTCTTCAGTGGTAAAACACAGACCGATTGCGAAATGGGAATCCCGATTGGGTGGTTATTTCGAACTATTCCGAAATATTCAAAATATTAGTATTGCAGAAGTGATGCCAAATTATACATATGTATACATATATATATATATATAGGTATATTTACCTAGAGCGTAAATTTAATTACATTTGTCGCGAGCAGTGTATAGAATTACTTTGTGGAAAATAGAATTTTCATCGAAAACCGTACGATAACGTAATTTTCATAGCGTATCTTCATGTTTTTTTATATTTACATCTTAAGTATACTACTCTGAAAGCGATGAATTTGATTGACGTTTGCGGAGGTACGAGTGTTAAATTTTAATTGCGTTGCATTCTTTGCCGTCGTTATTAAACGAAAGCTATCAAATCTATATATACGCGTGCACGGTAATGAAGTAATTACTTTCCTTTGAGAAGACGCGCGGGAATGAAAGAGCCTTGAACAAAATTCGTAACTCGGACAGAGAAATGAAATAAAAGGAAAAGCCCATCCTTTGCAACGACTCGAGGATTTTCTATTTCTACGATGGAATTTTGCCATACTACGTATCTTGCTTAGCTCTGTGTGTGTGTATATGTGTGTGTGTGTGTGTGTGTGTGTGTAGATATATATAAACACACACGGACGATGCGGGTAGTTTAATCGAATAACGCGTAATTCTATTTGACCTCTAATGCCGCAGCCAGACCCCTTCCAACGTGGCTCAAAAAGGATGCGTCGAGTTTGCTGCAGTTGCGCCAAGCCTTTTCTCTCCTTTCGATCCCTTTTCCAACGGGGAAATAAATTTTTGCCAAAGCACTAGCCTCTCCAGTGAGAGAGATAGAGAGATAAAAAAAATACATCCGGATACACCTGAGATCCCGCGAAAAAAGCTTTCACTAGGGTGCACGTGTATATATATATATAGATGTGGATGAATAAAGTTGTTTGTCGCGACAACCATCTATTTGGTTGAACGAATTAAGACATTGTAATCGGATTGTTGAATTAACGAGGTGTACAGTGTGCGTTCCACCCTCGTCCCGATCTTTTTGTGAGAAATACATTTTAGTAAATTTATTTATTCAATTATGAGAAAATAATTTAGTACTGAGCATTCTTATATATTGAAATTTTCCTTGTGATTATACCGTCTATTTATTCACTATTGTGTATACATTTTATATACCAATTGACAGATAACTTATTCATATATTGTCCAATTATTACCACAAATCTAATTCATATGTTCTGATTTTTTTAATAGCGTTTTAAGTACTATGTGCAACATGAGAATACTAATCGTTTAATTCCTTGTTGGATAATCGATTGCTAATTGCAAGGTAGAGGTATCAATTAATTAAATAATCGGAGACGACATTATAATTAAAAATAAATGTAAAATGGATTTCGAAGAGTGATTAATCATAATTAATCGAGTCAATAAAATAATTTAAAATCAATCAAATTCCAGACGATTGGAAAGGCAGTAGTATCCAATATACTTCGATTACGGTTACGAAGAAACCCATTGTATTATATATCCCTCGTGCGGGAGAGACGAGTAAAATAAAACAATCGCTCCCGAGGTATCGAGGCAACGAACCATTTTTTCCGTGTGTGTGGCTCGGCGCACAAAAATTACCGTATCTAAGCGAGACAAAAGGGCTCGCCAGTAGAGAGAGGGAGCGAGAGGGAGCGAGAAAGAGAGAGAGAGAGAGAGAGAGAGGGAAACGATCGCTTCCACATACAATGTCGCGTCACGCGCCGAGCATACAAATCGAGGGCTCCGTGTACGGCATACCGAAGGCGCATTTCCCCGTCGTGGGTTAAATTTCTGCGACTCCGCGGCGTGACGTTGACCGATGCCGACGGAAAGAAATCGTGCCTCGACGGAGCATATACAAGAGAGAGAGAGAGAGAGAAAGAGAAATAGAGAGAGAAAGAGGGGTAACCTTTTGCATCGCCGACGCCGCGTCACTTAAAACGAGACCCAGTACGATCTCTCCAAGTCGCCCCCTTAACGCCACTACACGAGCCTTCTGTCTCTTCTGAGCCTTTACAAATCAGTGCGAGCGCTTAGGAATTGTTAGCCGTATAAGACGTGTCCTGAACTCGAAGAGCCCTCTCCCTATTTTTTTCGTTTTTTTCATTTTTTTTCATTCTTACTTCAAGTATAGTTGCTTTTATTTAAGGACAATAGGGGAAACGTTATTTTCGGATCATTCGAATAGATTATCCCGTGTCGTACGTGTACATTTTTATGTACCAACTTTCTACTCAAAATATTAACTCTGTGCATACACGTGTTATTAATAATTGTCTATTCATAAATTCTTTTTTTTGAATTTTTTTTTAAGAAATTAAAAATTATTATCCCGATTTTAATTTAATTTTTGTGCCAGTTAATTGTTACAACTGATAAAATTTAATATAAATAGTACTGTGTGACACGTATTTTAAATCGTGTATTAATAATATTTGATACTTATTTTATTTGATTAAAGTCTTTATTCTAAGAACAAGCATCGGTTAACTTTTCAATCAAAAATAATAAAATTCTATTTTCAGGTATTCTTTTTTTTCAAGATCTCTATTGTCAATCAAATACTATTATAGGACAAAAAGAATTTTTTAGTTCTTTTTTTTGCATGTCAAGCGAGGTCCAATTGTACTCCTCGCGAAAAGGGACTAAACTCGTTTGGGAATAAAAATTGCTTTTATTTATTTATAGTTTTAATAAAATTCGTCCAAACGTTGTACGTACAATATATTCCGTATAATTAAATAACTATTTTATTTAATTACATTTTTTATCGTATGTTGCACTTTGTTCTCTGTATGGTAATTTCATATGTGTTAATAAATACTAATCGATACTGATGTTGCCTTCGAAGATAAATTTTTATTTGTATTATAAATAATTCGAAATCAAATTAAAATGTGCACGATAGAATATTTACAGTGCTATATCCGTTTGAATGCATTATGAAGAATTAAGTAGATAAGTTTTAAACGAACCTTTTCATTTCGAGACGTCCTTTTTTTTTGAAAAAAAGACAGAAGTACGATTTCAGTTATAACCAAGAGATTCGACGCATTAAATCCACCTAGCAAAATTTCAAAGTAATTCCAAAGATCATCGGTAACGTCAACCGCAGAAGTCCTTTCTATCTCTATCCTTCGTTTTTATCATCTTCGACACGATAGAAGTCGGTTCTATATAAAGGATTATCACAGCTGGTGCGAAGGGCTCATAAAGGAGAGCCAAGAGAGAAAGAGAGAAAGTCCACCGATCTCTTGTATAAACGAGCGGACGCTTCTGTGTTAAATGACGTTCCTACGTGTCCGGAGGCAACTCACCTCTTGAAATCACCGCTGAATCTCGCGTCGATTCTTGTTACGGTCATCGAGCCTTACTTCCTATACACATCCGATCTCTTGCATTCTATACATTTATACCGATACAATTCTCCATGTATGTATAAGTATAGATTTATTTACTTTTTTTTACAATTTCTACATTTTATAGCGATATTAAATGCTTTTGAAGAATTTTTTAAAAATATAATTGTTATTCGAAGTGTTTTTTTTATATTGTTGTGGGAATAACGTAACATCATTATAATTGTTTTTCACATTAAGTTTTACAATAAAAAGTGTGTGGGCAAATTTGAAATAACTTATTTTGCATATTTCTGTATTATTATTATAAAATGTATTGTAGAAAATTTAAATTGACCATTGGTGTTAGAATGTAATATTCAATTGCGTTTCCTAGAAAATCAAACTAAACGAAAAATCGAGTAGAACCGCGAACATACGAGATACATAAATAGTAACGAGCTCCAGTATCCCTTCAAGACTCGTTCAAAAAAAAAAGTTCTTTTAAGATTCTAATCGAAACTTTACGCAAGCCAACATATATAAACACGAATTTACATTGTGCATACGCGTTTAACCACATACATAACCAAGTGTAAAAGCTAAGGTAGCCAGCTCGATCTCCCCCACCTTGGAAGCCTGAACTTCCGGCGGATCCGATTGCGATCCGCAAACGATCCGTAAATATTGCGAGTCTCCCGAAGGCGCGAGAGTCGCCGCGGAAAACGAGTGCCTTCCTCCGTGGCTTTTCGAGCGTTGCAAAAACAAAAAAAAATACCACTCTTTCTCGTCGCACCCTGGGAACGGTAAAGAAATTTAGATGAGATGAACACCTCCCTTTCGGATAAAGAACTCGAATCCGATTTTCGAAAAATATATCCTCGTCGTTCTTCCAGTTTAACAACTGAATCGTGTGGTAAACGCGAATTTAGCGACGGATGTTTTGAATAATGCATAATTGACGAAGGAAACGTTTCCACGATGTTAATCCTTAGTGTTGCAAATATTCGAGGACGATATTTCGAAGCGAAGGTCTCATTTGATTATTATTTCGCTTACATTTTACGTAACGCACGTCCTCCTTAAACGTTCTTTACAATTTTCATTCGTGAAGAATGTTCATAATTGAAAATAAATTTAAACATTTATTATTTTTGTTTAATAATCTCATTAAGACAATTTTGGTAAAAATTTACGTATGATACGATTTATAAAAAATTATTACGTTAATGAATATATTAGATTTTACGTGTACCATTACTTACGAAGAAAAGGATGTGCGTGGAAGTGGGTGGGCTCGTAATTTTGATAAATATTTTTTCAGATGGTTTACCTGTAAGAAAAAGAAGACAAAATTAGATTTTTTGAAGTGTATTATTCCAGTCGTATTATATTAGCATAAGAAATGATAAATTTCGAGAGTACTAAAATAACAAATATCGTACCCGTATCTCGCAAGAAAATAAAGATTCTCTGTTATTTTAAATGATTTTTATAGTGAGTTACAATCAGAATATCTACGTGACAGTTATAATACATAGTCGTTGTTTTCATTTGATGTAATCCGCTAAGATACGTTGTATATTATGAGGACACGCTAATGCTAGACCCGTGAAGAAAAATAGTACAATTACGAACAGTAGTTTTCGATTGATAAATTTAGTACTTTTGGTATTTTGAGTCATAAAACTAGACTTTGAAATATTTATGTATAATTTAGTTACACGCAGTAATCGCTTTAAAGTCAATTTTAGTGGTTGTCCCACTCTAGCCGAGTGAGATTTTATCAGTTTGAGGTCTAATCACTTTCATTTCAAAGATAATTAAAGTAGATAATGACCAAATGGAGTAGAAAATTCAAAAATATGACCCAGAATATGTTAGCTAAATATTTCGCTTTTTGAAAATGTGTAAAAATAGGATATTTTTTTTATATCCGACAGCGTACACTTTATAAAATACCTAACAATTTCCCGTTTGTCGCACTCTTGTCCTACAAAAGAAGTTATATAAATAGACATTACCGCGATCGAAAATGAATAAACGGTTTTTTACATTGTTAAGTCTATGATTTAAAAAAAAAATTCCTAATTTTTAATCCAAAACACTGGTTTGTCTTCTCAAGTTTCTTCCTGACAATGACGAATTTACGAGTAATGTAAATACAATACGTCATAAACGACATAAGATAAAAATGCGCCATTCACTAAAATGGCCAATGACCCTATAGCAACTCGTACCCAACAAAAGAATATAAATTCGCGCGAATTCGAGTTTGCATAATATATAAAAAAAAAGTTATGCATAATTTGGAGGTAAAACGATACAACAGTTATTCGACATCCAAAATTTATCTAAACACTCGAAACCGCTTGTGTATCTATATATACATATATCGATACTCGAGAAACAGAGTGAAGGGGTGGGGGATCCAAGGAAAACACTATACAAGATAACCACTTCCGTCCTCGTCATTGAATTAGCAATATAGTTAGTTTACGAATCGCAGAAACACGTACATCTTATCTGGATATTTCTTTGGTATGTTATATCGCCGATACATTATCTTTTAATTAAAAATAAATAAAAAGTCGAACGAAATGTACGACACGATCGAATTGAAAACAATAGGGTCTGTCGTCGAGATGGCATTAACACCTACTGTCGTTCTTATATATACGATCGGACCGTTACGAACACGGTGATTTCGAGGTGACGGGGGAACCAGTTTCTTGGATTCTCGATGCGGTAGCGAACCGGTACTCATTTGGGTCGTGTACACTTGAGACCTAGTCCCCGATAATCCAGTGACTTGATGCGCGTGCGGGCATGCCCGAGTTTAATAATGGGCGCCGGGCTTCTGAAAAATGACTTTCAAACTGGGGGAGCTACTCAAACTTTTATTTATTTTTTTTTTTTTTCCTTTTTTCCTTCCTTTTCAAGACTCGTTATATAGTTGTCGTAAATATACTGCTTTTGAAATGTATATAATCATGTTTTAAAATGTGGGACATGTGTTTTTATTCGTGTTTAGATAAGTTTAATTATAGATTATATGAATTAAACGATCGGTTCTCTTATACTGGGATTACGAACGATTTATGGGATTTGAATAACTTATATACCTGTAAATTAATTGTTGTCGTGTGGGCATTTACTTGCTCGAGTATTGAGATATTATGTCTTTTCCATTAATATTTTATATCGTTTTATACCTATTGATTCTTCTCTTTTCACTTAACGTGACTAATTCGTGTAACTTTTTTTTAACAGCTATTCCTGTAATTATTTTACAATTTACTGTTTCGTATGCGCATTTTTAACCAATAATATACGCGCTTTTAAGAATTTCATTGAAATTCTTTCACAGTAATTACGCATATTACATTTGAAATTAATAATTACGAAATTCAGTTAAAAAATGTGTCTTTATTTTTTGACTAATTGGTAGCTGGTAATTAAAAATTTTGTATAATTAAGCAATGTAATATTTTATAAAGATTGATTTCCCGGTTTCTTTAATTTATTGTGGATCTAAAATTCATTTAATTCCTGACACTGAAAAATACGCTTCAATTACATTTTTTTCCACTCACTTGAAACGTGAATACAAATATCTACACGTCATATTTCAAATTCCACAGGAAGATATTTGGTGTATTTTAGACCTTTCGACGCAATGGACGATAATTAATTTAAATATTGTAATAATATTATTAGATAGGTTAACGAATTAAACGTACTTAACAGATGATTGTAATTTAAATTATTCGATTTTGGTGGTAAACAACTGTAAGTGGATGCAATATTATCCAAACATAAAGTACTTAATTAACGGAATTTAATATTTCTCGTAAAGCCTAGATTATTCAACGACACTAATCCAGTAACTATTTTAAAGAGCTTGACATCTACATGCGGTACAAGCTTTGTAATTTGAGCTTCTGTTGATACAGGATTCCTTGTAGAACGTACGATCAGGTTTCTCGAGAAATGCGTAAAAAATGTTAATCTCGAAAGGATAGGCCTGCGAATTCATAGAAAAGCAACGTCGTATTATCAAGGTTATTCACATGGGATGATAAATGTACGTTCCTTACCGGATAAATAGACATCAATTTCATCGGTTCCGGCACGCGCCGCTAAATACATTAAATTCATGGAAAATTAGGCACAATTTTACCCGCGGATTTACGTTCGCGACCTCGTTTGCAAAAGCTTTATTAAGATTTCAGAACGGCAGCGGCGGCGGTGGCGGCAGTGGTGCGAGTAACTTTTGATAATTCGAGATAGAGCAAACGAACTGGTTCGCACGACTAAATCTATGTACTAGATCGAGTGTAAGTTGCGGCTACCCGTGTTGTGTCGCGTAGGAGGCCTTCTTTCTTTTTTGTTTCAAGCGCACACCGTTAACTCTCCCGAAAAAGTTGCGTGCGCTCGCACGTCCAATATTAACCGGTTACCTCATCCTGCAGCATACCGCGAGGCAAATGAATATACCGTTCTGTGTTGGAATGATTGAACGCCGGGAAGGCACGGGGAAGGAAGCGCGGCGGGAGGAAGGGAGGAAGGGGGGGGGGAGCACCACCACGTGGAATCGCTTAGTAATGCTGAATCGGCCGACGATTCACCCGGGTCGAGGATTTAATTGGAGATTTTTCGGGCGTCTCGTATCGGTTGTAACCTGGTATATAAGGTGCAGTTTACCGTTCCGGTCAGATACGTTTCACGGATTCGATTCGGCCGGTGCAGTCTTTTGGATAATCTCTTTTTTTTTGTCTTTCCAGTTGAACCTTATAAATCTTGATGGCACGTATCGAGAGAAAATACGAAAAGAAATGTCCCGTTCGGTACAGTACGAGTGATTATATCCGTTTTTTTCCCTTCTCCTTCTTCTTCTTCCCATCGAGTGAGTTTGGCGTGTCGTTGGAATTCTAATTATAGAACTTCTTATCTTTGCGAGTAAACACTATAAATCATTTGTCGCGATGGTTTTTTTCAGCGATTATGGTTTGAACATTCATATTCCTTCTTCGTTTTTTTTTCGACGTTCTTTTTATGGTGTGAATGTAACACATTTTTAATGAGTCGTCGAATAAATTGCAGTCATTGCACTTTGATATTTATTTAATAACGTTGTTGGGTAAATTTATTTTTAAATGGGTCAATTGTAATAAAAATTTCTCAGATTTTGTAAACTTTTTTTTTCTGAATTTTGTAAACTTGGATCATTTTTTGTAAATCAATAATTAGACCTAATTATGACGCTAACGAATGAAAAATTTCTTTTACTATTTACAAGGAAAAAAAATTCTATCCATCAGGCTTATTCACTTATTTTTGATAATATATTTTTTTTCAATTTTCAAATCTACAATAAGTATATAATTTCTAGACTACCATTTGTACCTATTTTTCTGATTGACAATTACCGACTAACTGTTATTAAATTGTTATTTAAAAAAAATGATTTTTTATGCATGGATAACTTATGGATTTATAATTCAACATTTTCAACGCTATTTTCGGGTTGAAAGGTGTAGATCCCTATAATTTGTGCTCGAAAAATCGATGGTTTGCCGTAACCTTATATTCCGTTCCGTTAAGTTAGTTAATTGTATCTTTTGAAAGAGAAAATTAGAATGCGTGTAATGATCGAAGGAACTCGAAGAAGAATCGAATGTGTTTAATTGAATCGACGTCGAAATAGTCATGATCAGAATGATTTACGAGTATACAACGAAAGACAAGCAACTAATTTCATCAAATAAACGGATATATTTTGACGCAGTGATAAAATTTTCTTAACGTTGCACCAAAGATGCTTTCATTTAGTGTACGCAAGGAGAAAAAAAAGAAGAGAGTAAAAAGGGTTCGGGAAAAGTTTTCTCAGATACAAGTACGAAACCGATTGAAATAAGAAATTGACAAGCGAGCACGATTAGCGAAACTTCCTGGTGGAAAGAGAAGAAATGCCCGAAACGAAAAGTGGTATCTCCGTAACCGGTGGAAAAAGGAGATGAAAAATAAGAGGAATAAAGAAGAGATGGGATGGGGTGGGGTGTTTGTGTGAGAGGGGGGGGGAGGGGGTTAGAGATCGGCTTGTAAACTCGAAGAGGTAAGATAAGAATCCACTAGCCTTAGGTGTGACACTAGAGCCCATCCTACCATGGAAGATATTGCAACGTTTTCCATGTAATATAAGCGGGACGTCTATGGCGCGTCGATTTATCCGGTCGTGTCATTCTCTCGTTATACGAAAGCCCTCTCGCTTTCCACCTCTTTTGTTTGAGGAGCAAAAGAAAAGTCGAGAGAAGGCGAACGTCGATCTTGATCTAGGCGTATAGCCTGCCAAAGGCACTTGTGTGCCGGTCTTTGTCGTTCGGCTTCGAGATCCGCCGCGGCGAATCGTGGATATGCACTGGGTCGCGTGCGTGCCTCGGGCCTTTCGAAAGATCGGTAAATGTGTGTGAGTGTGTGTGTGTGTGTGTGTGTGTGTGTGTATACATATATATATACGTATGATCCAAAGGCGGAACTCGACCGTTCTTATCGTGACCCCCGTGATATTGACGATCGATGTGTCGTTTCAGGAAATCCCTTACCTTCTTACGTCTTTTCGTGGGAGAGACTTTTGATATCGATACGTGAGGGCTTCGGTTGTTTTAACATTCTCGTGATGGGACAATATCAGAGAGATGGAGAGAGAGAGAGAGAGAGAGAGAGAGAAGGCACATTATTTCGACATAGTTGCAATTATATTTATGCTTTGGATAACGGATTTCTGGTTAAGGTTACGTCTATTATGAGGTTCAATTGTTTCCGATATTTTATAATCGCCGTTGTTAGTCTTTTCTTACCGGAGTTTATTGGGTTTCTTACGGTTTTTTTAACGTACCATTGATTATTGCGATGCTAATGCGCATATATATTATGCCACGAGTAACGACAAAAATTCTCAAATTGAGTATTTAATTCGGTACACGAATAATCGTGTACATACATTACTAAATTACCGTTTTATTTAGTTTTGTACATTTATTGGCCAATAAAATCCACGTTACGATAATACAGATAAATCAAAAAAATATTACGTGCAGACGATTTTACGCATGTATTTAATGAATGATGACAAGTGTAATGTCGAGAGGTTAGAATTTAAAGCTCATTTATAAGTAATATCTTATTATTATTTGAAATCAAAGATAAATTAATGATATAATTTGTAAACAATAGAATCTTTACCGTGTCTTAACAATGCAATCTTGACTTCATTGTTTGATATCGCGATAATAAATTAGTAGAGTATGCAGCACACATGCACAAACACCGATAAGATATATACATTTTAATAAGGACTTTCGGGACAAGATATAATTTTCTTCATATATATAGGTGTTCTAACTATACCTATGTTCCCTTTGTACAAAATAATAAAATTAATTTTTATTTTTACTTACAAATGTACTTTGTTAATTCAGCTACTTCTAGTCAAGAGTTAGGTACATACGTATATTAATCAATTAACATTTTTACCCGAGTAAGCTGAAATTTCTAACATAATTATAAGGCTCTAATTGTTAATGAATTTTTATAATAGAGTCTTCTCATTTTTTAAAGCGGTAATTATGACCAAATTATTCAAGGTAGGCGTATTAAAAAATAGCACTCATTGCAATTTAACGTCGCAGCTACGCACTCTATTCATAAAATCGGAGATAAAAAAGAAGAAGAAGAAGCGTAGTTTCTTGAAAATCAAGGTAATTCCCCGCGCAGTAATGGCATTTAACCGTATATAGTTACTCAAAGCCAACAAACATTTAATAATGAAAACCGTTTCGAAGAAGATATTCCGAAAGATCCGAGATGCTAAAAACTTTTCTACGTAAGCAATTATCAATTACAATGGATATACGTAATTATTAATAATTAGTGATATAGTGATACTTAATTAAGAAAGAGAGAAGAAAGAGAAAAGAAAGAATAGGTGGTATCTTCCCACGTATAGTAAAGATAGTAGATCCATTTTAAGTGTGTGTGTCTATCTGTATAGATGTATGTGTGCGATGTATATATATAGTGTACTGTTAGCGTTATACTCTCTCGTTAAATAAAGGTAACGCGATCGTCGCCGTTGTTATAGCCCGAGGTAATAATGAAAACGTTTGTTTTTCACGTGACGAAAACTGAGCTCGCGTGTGTAGTTGACTGTTGTTAAAGTAGCGAAATTAAGTCCTCATTGAAAATAAGGTAAGAGAAAAGTGAAAGAACGAAGAGCGTGTGGCGCGCGTCAATTTATCGCGTGCTCAGGTGGTTTTTCTACTTGGTCGGTCGGTCGGTCGTTCGTTCGTTCGTTCGTTCGTTCGTCCGTATATACCTACGTGGCGCTTCCGGCTAAGCCGTCGCCAATTTCGCGCAGTAATGACAGACGACCGGGGTACGTGATTCATCGCGCAACGGTAAGCGCAATTCGGGAACGGTACGCGTATCCTGCACATTTACGCGCAGGAAGGACTGCCCCTACCTTACTAATGAGCCGTATACCACTTTTTTTTGGTCTTGACCCGTCGATCGTTTCATCTAAATATCGTATCGATTCGTTTCCCTTTTTTTTTTCTTTGCGATCCCAGTTGTAAAATTACTCGATCACTGATCGTCTATATGTGTATATTGACTTAAGACGAATTAGTATCGAGTAACCAGTTTCTGATTCTCACTCGATGACTCGTTTATTTCCTTTGGTAATGCTTTAATTACGTTATCGATTTCATAATGAGCGCTTCTTCTTTTAAAATCCTTACATCGCTTGTTTGGAATGCGTGGAATATATTATTTCATATGCAATGTAAATAAATATTTATATACAAAAAAATAAACAATAAACAAATATATATACATACAAAGTTTATGTATAAAAAGTTAAATATCGAATTGAGGAATAGAAATAATTTGTTAGTACAGAATAGCTTCGATTATATTGTAGCGAAAAAGTTAAATTTATTGAGTGAGAGAAATAAAATCAAATGATTGACGAGACTGAGGCTGTATTCCAACAAACTAACTTTGATACCATAAACCTTAGCGTATACGCAAGATCACGTAACGATGCGACAATAAATTTTAATAGTAGTATAAAGACACTTAAACCTTAATTAAAGAGATAATAAACTTATAATGACAAATCGTATGATTTAAAGAAGTATTCGTTCTATCTTTGAAATTTTTAGCACTCACTTGTAACGGATACGATCAACCTTGTACTTTTGACATTTAAATTTATTTCGTAAATCTGAACTTTTCCTATTGATTTTTTGTATGTCCGTCAAGACGAAATAAATTGTTTAATCAATTGATTATTGATATCAAACTGAAAACAAATTTGTATTAAAAAAAAGGAAGCGGGGGATCAATCGATTTAATAAACGAATATTTCATAAAACTTTAATTTCTCTCTCGAGTGGAGAGCTTAACTTGAGAAATTTAAAAGCTAATTAAAATTTATTCCGAACCGATCATAAACTGGGTCTATTGCGTTATTAGTGTCACGTAGAGTGTATAAAATTGAACGTTGCTTACTAGAATTATCGATGAAAACTTAAGTTTTAATGCGTTAAAACAGCTTGAATGAATTAGTGATAGGTTTGAGGTTATTGCTCGTTATAACGGCACGACGTCACTCAACCCGGGACGTAATTTCTTTTCTCCCCGAATAATAACACGATGAGAGGGATCGCGACACAGCCAATCGAATGGTAAGAATATTCGTAAGGCCCTGTATTCCAACTGACAAAGGGACCATTATATCCGAACCGAGGCTAATCAAAGCGATTTTATCGGCTTATCTCTCGTTTATCGCCGTAAAGGAGCGAGCAAGCAGCAGCAGCAGCTTTTTCCGGATTCCCTCGGTAGTACCTTATTTCTTTCCTTTTCTTTTTTTTTTCATTCATTCCGTTGGCTTGTTTTTCACTACGTTTTAACGGCGAATATCCCCGCATTTTATCCGATGCTTCGAAACCAATTAGTTCCCGCGATGAAAATAATTATCTCCGTTAAATAAGACGATAAAGTGTTTTCTTTTTCTCTCGGGCGAAAACCCTTCTAGTAGAGAGTAAGTATCCGAAGCACTAAAAACCGAGCTTAGCATCCCGTCGTAGTTCCTTACTGTTGCATTATTTCTTTATCTGTGTCCTCCTTCCCCTTGGCCATCTTTTTGCCTCGCTTTATCTTCCGGCACTTCTTGCTTAGACTCGCTTAGTTCCCTTGACTTCCTTCTCCTCGCGTTCTCCTCGTTTTCCTCGTTCTCCACGTTCTACCTCCCACTCTCGTTCTACCGCGTACGAATCGCACGACCACTCCCTTCTTCTGTTCGACTCGTTTTTTTCTCTCCTCCGGAGCAACTGTTCGATATTCCGCGCAAAAAGTCTTGGGGATGACATCTGAAAGTTAAATTCTTCGAGATGACAGTTGTAGCCTCGCAGGTGTCGGGTTAACAACGTACCCCCCCCCCCCCTCACCTCTCTCTCTCTCTCTCTCTCTCTCTCGGTCTCTCCCTTTTTTTTATTCACCACAACGATAGTGAGAATTCACGCGAAATCTGGTTTAGGGCTGAACGCTTTTCACAAAGGATATCTCGGTGCAGATGGAAGGCTACGCAAATCGCATCCTCGATGGATTTCCCCCGGAAAACGAAGTGGCGCAGCCACTGACCGAGAGCAACAGATTGGACCCGAAGAGGGATAAGCCGATTTAACTGGAGTTCGCTTTTTTTCATCCCTTCCAGTTTGAAATCTTTTCTTCTTTTTTTCACTCCCTCCCTCCCCTCTCTCCCTCTCTCTCTCTCTCTCTCTCTCTCTCTCTAACCGTGTATCCGATATTCGCGGGATTAAGTTCCCGGATATCTGTCTGCTTCAAACAATTTATTAAGTTCTCTATCAAAGCGCTTGGTTATTTATTACTTTTCGTTCTATAAACTATAAACGTTCCAAGCTAGTTTCAGTTATTGGCTAGATAATATTGTGATTGCTCGGATTAGTCACGCTGTATCGGACAGTTCTCTTTTTTTTTCTTTATTGCCATCATTTTATCTGGGTTTCGTAGCTGTAAAGGGACAACATGTTCCACAACTATATTGAAATTATTATCTATTGACAAATCGGTAATCAAATTTTCAATAATCAAGTTTGTGTAAAACGTTCACAAATAATTTTGCGAACAAAACTAATTAACACTTTTTTACTCTGTCGCTTTAATTTTTAAACGTCTTGAAAAACTTACTTTATATACATTTACTCGGTGTTTGAAACTTTTATTAACTTGATATTATTTTATATCTTAAAAAGATTTTCAAAATACCTAAGAAAGGTTCCAAGTTTTATCTGAGAAGCTCCTTTATTATACATAAAAGAGCTTTTGCATCTTTTTCAAATACTTTATGCACTTTTGAACGAATTCTGTATTTTTCTAACATTCTGTTTTGATATTAGATTTTATATTTATTTTTATTATATATTATAAGAAAATCAACCGGTGCGTTTAAAAGTTACTTGAAATATTAGAATCTTCCCTTTTCAAACTATTTTTTATTAAATTGTTTTGATGGTATTATATTTATTCGCTTTTACAACAGAAGATCGAGATTATAAAATAAGTTATAAATCATATAATTTGAAAAATCCTTTATAAATATTAAATACCGTAACGAAATGTTTAAGAAATTACTATGTAATAAAAAAGTAATTCAATCGACTTTATATATGTTACAATAACATACATTTATGTAGGTAAAGAAGTATATTAAAAAAAATAAAAATAAAAAAGTATGTAAGAGCTACTTAGAGTCTGAAAGAGTTTTAAAATGTTCATAAGGATAAATAGTATATATTATAAGTAAACAAAACGGAGAAGGTCTGAAAGGAAAAATAGAAAGTTAATTAAATCGCGTAATAGGGAAATTAACAAGGGCGTTCTAGCGAATGCTCGAAGAAAAGTAAAAATGGAAATGGCATTGTACGATAACGCAAGATGAAAAGAAAATACGATATATACATATGCAGACGTATATGACAAAATCTACGTAACATGTTGATTTATCGTTGTTCGAGAATACTCTGGATTGTTAGAAGAGAGGGGACTGGTTTTGATGCGCTTGCATAATAACGGTTGACTGTTGATGCTCAAGTTGGGAATGTTGTCTTACGTTTTCTCTTACGGGCCCTCCTCCTCCTCTTCCTCCTACGACCTTGTATCATTGGTAAAGTTTATATTTGTCGAGAGCATCGCCGTTCCCGAAGGATCGCGCGACCGGGAATATGGAAGCGAAACTTGGCCGAGTTGTCGACGAGCGTCTAGTTACTCACACGTGCCACTTGGAAATTCTATGAATCCTGAATAACCGACCGGTGGGGTTGGCGCAAAGACGACAACTTGCCCGCCGACTTGGACAACTCGCTACGAACGAACAATCGAACGACGCCATGTCGTTCTCTCTATCGAACTTTTTTATTCTCCGACTTGACGTCGCGACTACGTGCTTCGCGAGCTGCGAGACGGCCTTCGAGACGTTAATCACGAATATTAGTCTTTCGGTTGTGTACTATTCACAAGGTTCAATGTATCTCAATGTGAAACAAATGTATTACATTTTTTCATTGATATGGCTTTGTAAAAACTTTATAAAGTAGTTGTGAAAAATTTATATGCTTTTTGTATATATATATATATATATATATATATATATATATATATATATATATATATACATGAAACCGTGTAAAATTAGGGCGCGTCAAGACTTACAGAAATAGATCCCCGAAACGATTTTATTTTATTTTATTATTATGTGGTTTTACTTTATCATTAACATTATATTACACATTAAAAAATCCATTACGTTGTATAAATTAACTTCTTATTTAAAATAAAAAAATGAAAAATGTAAAAATAAAATATTTTATTACAATTAAATTGTAAAGCGTGTATAGAGCCAAAGAATTTATTTACGCACGTAAAATTGCATTTGATATTTAATTCGCAAGATTAATGCACAATGCAAAGTTTCATTTAGATTGTCGAGTAATAAAAAATGAATAACTCTCATCATAATCTATTAATTGAAATATGTAATATTGATATATACCTAGAAAGGAGATGAATAAACATGAAAGTTATATCATTTTGTACACTGGAATCGAATGATTTGATCGAAGGAGGAAAGTAAAAGCATTACAACTTAATCTTATACCGATGACAATCAAGACTCGATCAGCAAGATCAAGATCTCCATCAGAAAGCAATCTCATCTTGATTTGATTTCTACACTGTTAAATAGAAACTCGATCGAGTGACCGGCTCGTGTTGAGTTATATACCGGTAGCGGCGTGTCGCGTAACTTGTGTCCGTCAGCGTAAATTGTTTGCGCAAACGCTTGGTATAGCTTATTGAATTTAAAGTACGCCCTAGGTACTCGCGATAAATGCCACCGCGACTCGCCTGAATTATTCCCCGTTAAAACGATCATCCGCGGCTAGAAACTTGCCGACTCAGCGTCGTTTTTGCTTTCCCATCAATCAACCTCGCATAATGCAACTCTATATGATTCCCCGAGAAAAATCGTTATCGATTCAACCCACGAGGTGTATGTGTATATATATATATATATACTGAGAGAGAGAGAGAGAGAGAGAGAGAGAGAGAGAGAGAGAGAGAGAGAGGGATAGAGAGAGAAGAGAGCCTACCTCGTCAACGGTATAGGGAATTCAATTAATACTCGACTGTCGAGGCAGAAAATCTACCGAAGAAAATGAATTTCAAGACAGCCCATTCAGATATTTATATATGTATATAATACCTTGCATTTTGTTTTACACGTGTTTCGCGGATTCTCCGGCAGCTTCATTATCACCGCGTTTTCAAACTAATCGCGCCTCATCAAAAGCTCGCTTTTCCTTTTATCCGACAACTTTCGAGGTTTCTATATCCATCCGTATACCGAAAAGAGAGGGAGAGGGACTTTCACTGCGCTTTATTTTACTTCCTTTGGGATGAGAGATCAAACAACTCGCGAATGTCCTTTGATACCGTCCAGTCTAACTAAAGGAATTAAAATCGTGTACCAGGAAAAAAAGCTCAACGTGTCTATCTTAGACGAGTGAAAGCTTCTCGATTCATTATTTCGCATTTCAAGTTTACGGCTTATACTTACCCAGGCTTGAAAAAAAAATCCAGACCGAATTATCTGATAAGATGCTTTTCAGATTTAACGCGGTTTAAGCGGTATTCTTTACCTTATGTTTTATTTTATCTTTACTTTACTTTATGTTGCTTCTCGGTAAGGTCACTTTAGTTCGCATTGATTTTTTAAATACATTTTTTTATAATATTTAAATCGTACGATCTCTCTTATTTATTGTCAATCGAAATCGAGTATTATTAATTTTATTCTACACGATGTAAATGCACAATTAAAAAACTGGTGATAACCTAATGACCAATCACGTTAGTAAATCGAGTATAATTAAATGCGATTTTCGAGATTCTCTTAGAAAATTGAAAACACGTTGAATGATCGACAAACTGCGGGATCGGTGTGTAGTGCGTCATTGAAAAATATAATTTATCATGGCTTTAGAGAAATGGACTTCGACAGTATTATACTCGGTAGTTTGAAACATGGGAAACAACAGGCTTCATATTCACGGTAATATCTGGAGCGACCGAACCAACCAAACTCGATTCAGCGAATTGCCTCTTTTTTTAAACTGTTTAATAAAACGCATTAAGTAATAAATGATGAAAAATAATGACAAAAAAAATATTTTGTTCGACTTATAAATTCTGTACATATAAATAATTAATGATTGCAATTAAAAAGTAGCAATCTTGCTCGTATTCGCGACAAGTAGTGTATGCACCGACTATGTAATTATTCCGCTATTTGAGTCGATATACAAAAAATACATAACTATATTTCAGTGTCTATAAATGTTTTGGTGCATTAATCACGATTAAAAGTAGCGATAACATCGGAAAAAACGATTATTATTTAATTAAAATATGAATTCTTTCAGACACTTCGTACAGGTAGTTATTAAATAATTTACAACTATTAAAAAGTATAATAATAAAAGTTAGCTCTCGTACAGAGTAGTATTTTATATTTAGTATAGTAATAATCGTAGTTAATTACAGATGAAAATGTATTATATCGAGAGGTACGAAAATATGTATTCGAATAAATTTCGAATAATTTGCAAGGCATGAAATCCGAGCGATCTAAAATCTATCTATTAGACGTGGATATTTAATTTCGAAAAGCGCGCTTACGCTCATTAAACGAATATATGTATATAACTCGCCGCCGCTCGCTAATAATTTACAATTTTTTTTTTCTCCTTCGTCAATAAAACTGATTACACGAGATTAATCTCGGAATCGCTAAAATTGGAGCTGTCAGAGTAGGTAATATTGACGGGTAAAGGTATGTACGTATGTACGTGTGTGTGCGACACGGTGCATTTACAAAATTAATATCTCATTTGCAATCGACGAAGATAATACATTCGAGCATGGGCCGCTTATTCTCTTGGCTTTGTACTCGGAGAGTCGCTTTCTCCTCTCTCCCTCTACGTCCGTGCGCCCTTTACGTCCGCGCGTTAATTAGTTTCGTAACATCGCCGCGGAATTTAATCGGATTAACGCGCGTCGTCTCGGCTCGCGTCACACTTGTCGCTCGGGCGCTCCTCCTTTCTCTCCCTCACTCCTTCTCTCCCTCCACGAATTCACCTTGCAAAATTCCTTACGCGATTATACGGACCGGTGTTATCAACTTGTTAGAGAAATTCTTTCGTTTATCGTATATCTATCTTCCGTGAATATATATATTTTAATGTCACTTTTTTTTCACAACCAGTGTTTTAAAGTGTTACAAATGTACCGCGATAATACTGTATTACCTGGAAAAAATGACGATTGTTCACGTCATTTTGACGAAGCGTGGAATAGCTCAATCATTAATCAGACTTCGATTGATGTAAAAAAACTTGCTTTCGTTTTTATTACTAAAATAACTGACTATAAACTAATTATCTTACGTAGGCCGGATCATGACAACTTTTAAATCAAAATTGCTTTTAAAATTATTTTTAATAACTTTTAAATAACTAGTTCCTCTTCACGAGAAAAAAAAGAATTGACTCATTTGTCTTTAATATCACAACCGGATCCTACTGTTTATCCGAGTGACTTTAATTATTTACCTACGACTGGGATTAATACGCGAACGCGAGTCGATGAACCACGGAGAAACTGGACCGTGGACTAGTTAGATGCGACCGAGAAGATACGCTCAACATATTTTTCGTTTCTTTATTCCTGATGCATATAGAAAAAAAAAAAGGAAAACGAAACATAGCTGTTTGCATCTCGTATACTTACACGGGATGTTTTGTAGATGCGAATCTTTGATAAGCTCACCTGTATATCTGAAACCAAAAAAGAAATACAATGAATATTATTCGGTTTATTTAATTGCCCGTGAAATTAATTCTAACTTAATAAACTGTAATTAGAAGTGCACCTCGGGACGTTTAATTTGACTGTTATTATAAAAAAATGTTATGGCCGAGTGATGTGTTTTTTCGTTGATTCTCCTTTTTGGGTAGCAAGGGGGTAAGCAGGTTTTCGAGTTTCTCGAGCGAAGTTACAGTTAATAACCGTTACCGAGTCAATTTTCCCATTTTAGTGTTATACTTTTAATTATCGAATTGCGCTTTGATGATAATTGGAATACGTCACTTTTCGTTTCTTCGTTTTAATCGTCCTCGTAATATAAAACTTTCGTTATTGAAAGCTCGCACGGGAAAACCAGTATTCAATATTGATTAGTAATTTGTACTTTCTATATTAGTCATTTTTAAGCTTGGATCTATCGTAAATTTTCTACGTACCGTGACTTAATTTATTACTTGTTAATGTTTGTTTATTTAATTACTTATATCACTATAAATCTTCGTAGCGTAACGTTACGTTAAATTTATTGAATATGATAATATGTCAATAACTTGATACTTTTCTATGAATAAATAATAAACTGTAATTTCTTATATATATATATATATATTTATTTATACCCACACGTGCTATTACTTTAATCCATTTTGCTGCTTCAGCTAAGCGCGCTTTAAAACCTTTAACTGTTAGCTTTTAATGTATTTATTTTTAGGTTGTAATAAGTTAGTATTTATATTATTTCTATTTTTCTTTTATCAAAAGTTTAAGCATGTTTAATTTTGTAAATGAATAAATAAATAAATAAATATAAATACATTATGCATTTTTGAAAATTTTTTAGAATCAGTGATAAGAATATTTGATTCAGACTAAATACAACTTTCTTAATTTTATACGATACTTATCAGTGAAAAAATTAAATGGTCAAAAGTTTGTAGATGGACCATTGGGAACTAATTAAAGAAAGTAACGATTAGCCATTAACAATTTAATAGCTGTTTTAAAAAAATGTTCCAATTTTCATTATTTTTCAAGAACTAGTTGAGTTCAACGTTACTAACAAAACACAGGGGAAATTGTAATCTGATATCAATGTAATGAGTTCGAAGTCATCCCACGTTGTTTTTGCAAAATGATAAATAATTTAATTTTGTAACAAAGTAAAAGTAAAAACACTTGATCTAGAAAAATCTTAAGATCATTAAAATATCTAACTCGAGAGACATTCCCACATTGTTCTTCATTAAATTATATAAAAATTATTAATATGCAGCATGCAATAATACCTGTAAGAGCAAACAATAGGGGAGAAAAAAAGAAGGATAAAACAAGAAAATAATAGGAAGAGGCGCGATAATCCGGGCATTGTTTGTAAAAGCCTTTTCAATCTTTAACGAGTATCTCAAGAAAATGAATCAAGCCTTACAAAATCACTCGTGCAAATCGTAATGGGCGAAAGCAATTAAATTTAGCGAAGGGTATCGCGACGCGAGATGAAGGAAAAAAAGGAGGGTGTAGGGTAAATAAATAAAAATAAAAGTGTGCCAAGCTCATTTTATAAGAAAAAACCTCCGTTGAGCTTAGTTCTGTTTCGTTTCAAGGAAGGCAAAGAGGGAGTTAGCCGGGTACTCGAAATTGCAGTCACAATTCTCCCCGAGACAGATATTATTACGAGGCCGCGAGCTTGCGCGCCACGCCTTCAATTACGCGGGACGCATTTAAACTGAATGCGCGAGCGAGCGGCATTGTAAACCCGAAAGACGTCTCTCTTTCCTGCGAGCACCGTTTCAATAGTAGTATTCCCCGACTTTCCTCGTGCCACCGCCACGAGAGAAAGATGATCTCGACGACGAACTTTCCACCAGCCGCAATAAACTCGACGACGGGCTTTTCCGGCATTGTTTATACCATACCGGAATTGTAGCTAAACCTACCTGTATGTGTAGCTCTGTACCTACGTATATAGAAATACGAGAGAAAGAGAGACCAAACGAGGGACTCGCAAATTTTCTCATTCTAACCATTTTCACGGATCATTTTTGTGACTTTGTGTCTCTTGAATTTCGAAAAATTCTTTTATTTCTTTGTGACTAATCTTTTGTTTCATATCAGTTGTAACTTTGTTTAGACTTTTGACTTGCTTTACTTTTTCTTCCGTGAACTCAGTGCTGCAGATGTTACAAAAATTAAAATATTTTACTTTTGCATATTATCGAATTTCGGAAAATGTTTTGAAGCTGCATTCTTGTTTATGTATATATAAAAGGCGATCACTGTTACACGGAGATAATTTATTAACAAAATTTACGCTGATAATATGTTAACATTTAACCTAAAACTCAATACTCGGTAAAAAATTGTCACAATTTTTACCGTGTTACCGCGGTAATATTGAATTTGCCGTGCAAATTGAATAATTTTTTTATTTTCTTTATGCAAGAATAAAATAAAAATGGTATATAATTTTGTAATAAAAAGTAACATTTTTTCGAACTACATGGAGAAAAATTTTTTTTATAAAATAACTATTTTGGGGCAATATTGTAGTGCCAGAATGGTAAAAATTCTAAAACAAAAGACGTGCTCGAAGCGTCCACGTTTGGGAAAAATTATCAACTGGTATGGTCAAAATTATAATGTGATATTCAATTTTTATACGAAATTCTGTACAAAAATTATAAAATCAAGCTAAAGTCAATATTTTACCTAGAACATTTGGGTAATTTTTATTCAACTTTTCTCTGCATGTACGATGGTTATAATTTAGCTTGTACCTCTGATAAGACATAAAGACTACTTTTCATTCTATAATACCAATTTGATGAAACGCGTACAATAAAAATTCTAATCCTCAATGTTGTAATGCATTTGAGAGAAAAAAAATAAGATATTACAAGTAATAATTAAGTATTTATCGCGAATATAATAAAGAGTCTATTACGTACTAAAGGTTCGTTTACTTTTTTTTTAACTATTGTAAAATTTCTTTAATTATTTTAATGCGGAAAATAGTCGTATTACGTATAATTACTCGTATAAACAACTTGTAGCTAGGTAGTATCTATACGAATTTTCATTTCTTCTTTCTCTCCTATGTCCATGAACTCGGCAATGTGGGAAAAAGCAGTAGCTTTAATGCAGTAAACCCGAGAGTAAGCAAGAGTTGCTTATTAACACTTAGCCAGACTAGTCGTTACGTTACTAACCTTACCCTAGTGACCAGGTATCTCTTTCCATATAATTTACCATCTAACAACCAACAAGTGAACACTCGTGATCAGCCAGAAGCGTTTGAATAGAAAACGCAAGGAATCTCGTGATCCATCTTTTACAATATTTTAAAGGTTTTACGCTACTGTTTCTTTAATAAATTGATAAAACGAAAATAATAAAACTCGCAAGATAATTTTCGTGTTGTTATTATTTATATCTTCGAGGATAAAATCGCGGAAACTACGTGTACGGTATAATTATCAAGTTAATAATTAAAAACGTATTAAGTATTATTAATGTCAGGTGAAAATTATAATAATTGTGAACCAGACAAATAGGACAGTTAAATTTAATCGTCAGGATGAAAGGTGGTACAAGATGTTCAATCGACAAATTATTTTTAACCAATTATTAATTATTTGACTGTATAAATGTAGTTAATTGTAATCAAACGATTAGTTCACATTTTAATGTTTATACCACAGGTATAAATTGTTTTATCAAACAGTGTATGTCGATTTTACGAAAATTACATTGATATTTAAATACGCATTTATATATATATATATATATACGTTAATGGGAGTTTTTACAAATACGTAGTGTTTTGTAGAAAATGTATATATATATATATATATATTACACGTATACGGATGGTAAATCGCTTTCCTACCCAATTAAAGTCTGTACGTAACCCTACGAGGCTTATATGTCTTACATTATTCTATGCTGTATTTATTACAATTACGTAGTAAACCATAGGTGTATCGTAATAGCAGTGTAAGTATCGCATTATTCATCAAATCTGCGAATCTTTAAACCTTATATGTAATTCATATTTATTAGATGGAAATTATAAATGTATACTTTTGAAATATTTAAACCATCGCCCAGATTTAATTTACCGGTAGAAAAAAAAAAGTATAATGGGAGAATATTTTAAATTTTCACCCACCGCAAAAGAATAAAATTAATATATTTCTCAACTCGAGATAATACTGATATTTGAAAAATTAAACTTACGCTGTTTACTTACTAATTTATGTATGTTCGTGTGTTTTATAGGTGGAAAACAAGTATTTCTTTTTAAAGGGATGTGTTTACACGGTATTACCTTTCTTTAAAATATATATAAGTGATCATTTAATCTTTAAACAACAGAGTCATTAGTCTCTATTTTTACGTTTAAGAAAGTAATTATCGTCGATAAAAAAAAAAGTTTCTTATAATTATTTTAAATGTCTTAATGAACGAATGTTTATCTTATGTTACTTATTTTATATAAATCGAAGGTATCTTATACATTATTTTTGTTATTAGTAATGATATTGAAAATGTTGTAAAAAAAAATAGCGCGAGTTACCCATTATATAGTACCTGCCGTGTCAGTTGCACAGAAAATCTATATTAACTCGAAGTTTGACGAGTAAAAATATAAAACAAGTATTCCATTACACCGGGTAAACAACAATGATTTTTTTTTATCATCGAGAAAAATAAAAGTAGCTTTTCATTTATACGCTCGGGCGTATTACGTACTCGATAATACATTGCGGCTTTGTCCGCGTTAAAATCGCGCAGTTAAAAGTTAACGCTCAAGATCGGCTGAGATTCGGTCATTATCGAAGTAAGTTTGTACCGCAACCTCGTAAAAGGTGACGCAGCATCGATACACCCCATCAAGAATTTACCTCTCCCTCTCACTTTCTCCCTCTGCCTCTCTCATACTCTGGTTTTAATGCTGCGTTAAGAGATTGGACGTATCACAGGTTAACTACTAAATCGCACAAGGTCTTTTTCTAAGGGTTTACCCCCTACCGATCGAGGGATAACGACGGAAGTTTCGTACTTAATGAGATGCTTACAAAAGGCAACTTCCCTTGTCGTCGTCCTCCACCTCCTCCTCGTCGTTAATACCCGAAGTTCATATAACACCATGATGACGCTAATGAGAAACGCAATTACAAATATTGCGATAATCTCAAAAATTTTGCCGATCCTTCTCTCTTTATTTTTCATTTTCAAATGTAACATCAAGTTCCCGCGATTCGAACGGTTTAGGCTAATGGACCAAACCGTAAAAAAGTTTAATGTCACTCACGCGCACGGTTATACGAGCCACTGGGAATACTCGCGTGCACGAATCGCGAAATTGCAGATTCTAAACTGCGCATTCTGTCGTAAAGTAAGTATTAACTTATAATTGCCGCATTTTCTGATGTCGGCTTCTTAAGACACGCTAAGCTGCAACGGGTCCGAGTACCCAAACTCTTTTTCTCTTTTCTCTCTCTTTCTTTCTTTCTTTCTTTTTTTTTTGTTTAAATGCACGCTTCAATTGCCGAGGGAAGCTACGTGAAACAAAGAATTGCACGGTTTTTATTTTTGGCTTACTTATTAGCTTTGATTACTGGTACTCTGAAGAAATTTTACGGTTGCGAGGAATTGTTTACTCGCGGGACTATTTTATATTTGCTACCGCAAAGAAAGAATTGAATCTCTAGGTTTTAGGATCTACTGTTTTGGTGGGAATTAATGGTTACAATTCAATGACTTGAGTCTTTTTCCTTTATTACGGATATTTAAGGAAACGTCAGGAGTTTCATTTACGATCGATAGAAATATCATAGTATATCTTTCAGCTAGACTGCAATATCTTGAATAATATTTATAAAAAGTTGTTGTAATTATATTTCTTTTCGATTCAATACAAAATCTCAATCCACTCACGATGTCTCGTCGGATAAACTGGAAAAAGTTTCTTCCACACATCCATCAATTATCGATAACGGGGATTCATTTATTTAACTAAGAAAATGCATGAGATTGCAAAGAAATTTTAACACACGGCATGTATATTTTATTAAATACATTTTTTAGAGTTAAAGTATTAGTTTTTTAATTTATAAATACTCTCGATCTCAGCGTCAGATTTTATCCTTTATATAAAAATCGGCGGTTTTAAATTCAATATTATTGTTGTACCTTTATTAGCGAGTAAAATTGGTATATGTTTTAAACACAATTGTTTTTAATTTATTTTATAATATAATGTATCCAATACAATCCATGATTTTAATGATTTTACGCGACAGTAATAATTGATTTGTATAAACTTTATATGAAGTAATACAGTTAGATATCTCGTTGATTATAATATTACGTTTAATTATAAAAACCCTTTCCCTTTTCCCAAAACATAAATCGCCTTTACCAAATTCAATTAATAGAGAAGAAAAGCAGTTCATTATCACGAACACTTTTATTAAATTAGCCGAAGGTGTTTTTACATCGGAGTAAGCCACTTGACCGGATTTTAATTGGATTGACTAATTAGAGTGACACAGAGTCCATTCCAAGACGAAATTAGGTATTCACTTAATTCAACCGCAAGAAATTCAATTTGTCACTACCAGACATTCAACACTCAACGGACAATTACAGTGCTCGAGTCTGTTTAACCAAATAGACGAAAGAGAGAGAGAGAGAGAGAGAGAGTGGGATATATATATATAGAAATCGCGTATCCAAGAAAGAAAGCATAAAAGATTCGTAAAAAAGAGAACGTTGGATCGAAGTCACCTATCGCGATCAGTGCACGTAGAGAGCCGCGCCTCCAAACTTATCTTTATGCAAGAAGGTTAACGAGACTCGACTGCTTAGCATAAAATCGTGGACCAGGTTGAGCGAGGGCGCCGCGAGGGTAACCGAGAGAGAGAGAGAGAGACTGAGAGAATGAGAGAGTGAGAGAGAGGGAGGAGGGGGGGGGGTGAGTCTCGCGGGTAGGAAGAGCCCGCGAAATGATTTGCGCGGCGATGCGCTTCTGATATCGCCAAAGACATGAAATAGTGGGGTATCGTCGGCGGCGGCAGCGGCGGTTCTTTTGCCCTCCATGAATCAACTCGATTCGCGAGCGCAGTTTTACTTATATGGTGATGTATTCCGTGTGCACGCAGTCATCTAGATATATCGGGTTATCTTCGAAGAAAGAGAGAAGAACTTCCCCCCCCCCCCCCTTCCTCTCTACCTCTCTCTCTCCTTTCCTCTCTTCCTTCCAACACTCTCACTTCCCGTCTATCTTATAAGTTTCTGTATGTGTATTTCTATGTGTATTTCTACGTGTACGTGTACGTGTACGTGTAGGTGTTACTTATCGCCTTTACTACTTATTTATTTTCTTTCATTTTCTTTCCTTTTTTTGTTTTTCTACAATGTTGATTTGTGCCAGCTTTGTTTCAAACAATCTCCCTTTCTATTTAAATTTATTTTAACTCAATGACAACCACATGTCGATTTATAAGTCAACTTTTCGCTTTTGCAACATTCCAAACTTCCCTTTACTTTTCAATGATGATTCTTGGTCGTTTTTTTTAAATCGACTGTAAATTCACCATATTTTTTCGAATTACTTTTTTTATAGATTATTTATAACGTATATATTTTTGGTAGAACATCATCGTGATATTTGACGTAAAATGTAATTTTTTATATACATGATGTTTTTAGAAACACATTTTAATTCATCAAAAAAAAAGTGCATATTAATTAATTAGAAAATAGTTAATCATTGGCAAGTTTGTTTTATGCAATAATATTTAGAATATCAGTAACGCTAAATATAGTTATTAAAACAATTACGAGTACGACGATTGCAGAGTATACGAAGAGTATATATAATTGTCGTAGCGTTTTATCCTCCTGTTGTAATTGAAAATATATTACTGCATTATAAGACAATGGATGTATATCATGACATTGTACTCGGTCCTAAGACAATCATACAAACATCATAGAAACCATCACCACAAGCTTATATTACATGTTTGTACATATCCTCCGTAATAATAAATTCAAGTACGTAGCTCTGTCAGTACGTATACACACATGTATTTTTTTCGCATTGCGCGTACTGCCTATCGACCAAGGGACGACTACCACTTCTGATATAGTTGTACATTATTCGATATTGCGGCATTGTGTGCTGCGTCGACGATAAAAAAAACAGCGCGGGGAGGAAGATAGAAAGAGAGGGAGGTCGCATTCATGTAGCTACAATTCAATGTGCATCGTTTGAACATTACTTGAATGCTTAATGAAGTCGTGTCTTATATCGAACAATGCCTCGGAGCATCGTTTTCTCCGCTCTAAATCCTTAAAATCAACCTTATCTCTCGTACAGCTCTTACCCTCAATCGAATATATATATATATATATATATATGTAGACAGTTACCTCTCCTCTTTCTACTTTCTTTTTTTTGCTGTAATAGAAATTCGAGTTAGTTGCTTATAAAAAAATTATTTTGCCACCTCGAAAGATTTAAACGAATTTGCGCAAAAGCGACATTTACTTAAGTGATTTTATTTGAATCTTTGTGTACTCGCGAGGATGTTATATAACTAATCTTTTAAAGTAAACCTTACTTAATCTTAGCGTAACGTTTATTTGCAATTTCTACAATACGGACGACTTGGCCAACCGAACTCAGTTAGCGATGTTAAAAGCCGACGGCTGGTGCTTCTCTCTCTTTCTCTCTCTCTCTCTCTCTTTCTCTCCTCTTTTTAGACATATACATACGTGCTCACACACCCACACACACAACGTATACGCGGAGTGGCTTTTTCTTCTTCCTCTAGCCCATTTACGAATTGCAAACGCGGAAAAAGATTGAACCGTCGGTCTGCCGCGAGAGCTTGTAAACTTACCTTAAAAATGTTTCAGAATTGAATGCACCAAACTCCCTTGCACGCATGTTTCCGTGGCTTTTATCCCCCTATACTAATACAACGAATCTCTACTTTCTTAGCCAGTTAAAAAATGTTTCCTATTCACCGTGGTTTTAGAAAACATACTAAATCTTATAGGTTATTTAAATAAAATTTAAAATGAAATTCTTTTAACAAAACATAAATGTTTCTTTTTGTTCCACAGTAGCGCATTTTAAAAATGTTTATTTACCGAGAAGAATATTTAAATAATTTTACCCACAAGCGAAGGATAATAATTACACTGGTATGTAAATGCGAAGGAATTAAAATTTAAGATAAATTTTACGAAATAACAGACCCTTCCACTACGAGAATTAGAAATTCATACATTTTCATTCCTTATATCCGTTTGAACTGAAGCGAAATATTAATTATAGTTACAACTGGGATAGCAGTTGCTTTTACATAAATCATCAACATCAGAAAAAACTTGGAACAAACGAAACTTTAAATTTAACATAATTTTAACCTTCACGTAGTTATATAGACACATGTCTTCGACTTAGTAGCATCTCGATTACAGGATGAGCATTTCTTTCACTTCGTTGTATATACTGGAATATATGCTTACGATTTTCTAATTTGTAGCTTTCGTCTCGTTCTTGTAATTTAACAGAAAATTATTTATTTCCTCGTTTACCATATGCATTATGTTTCCGTGTCGTTATTGTAACAGTTGCGACAGTTTACTCTTGATGAAAGACTATATATCGGTATACGCTCGGATCGGAAGAATTTGCATATTCGAGAAAAAGCAAGTGAATACGTATAGACGCAGCGTTTCCTCTGTAATCTCGGTATCCTCGAGAAGAGTTATCACGTTCTGTCCAAAGGGTAAAACAACATTTTAACCTCAGGATTTCGAGTGTCAATTGGGTGGTATCATCCTCGCATTACGCAGCCGACCGCGTCCATTAGACAAGTTACGTACGCCCCGCGGATCCCACGTTAGAAGCTCATCGTAACGAAATCAATTACCCCGGGCATCCTGGATCCTCCTCCCATCATCCGAAAAGAGGAGCTGCACGTAAGGAATCTCGTTTGCGAAAACCACGGCGGTTAAAATCCTCACCCTTTTTTTTCTTTCTTCTCTCTCCTTTCGCTGAACGTATGCTCACGCAGCTAATGGCTAAATTTACCCTAGCGCGTTTATCGCGCGCAGTTACGTTACATCCACTGTAGAATAATGCTCGAATCCCTCCTGCCTCTCTGCTCCCCTCCCCTCCCTCTCTCTCTCTCCCTCATACTCTTTTAGAGAACGCCTTGGAGAAATAAAAGTCCTCGGTTCGAGATTATCTCGCGGAAAGGCACGAGAGGAGCCCCGCGGACTTATTATCGAAGACAGGGAGATTACCCCGATGTTAACGGCGGCAGGCGCATCTTATTATAGTATTCTAATGGGCTGCTGCTTCTGCTGCTCCTCGGCCGGTGCATTTTATCTCGCGATGCGTCGTCTAATGATCATTTCGGTTCGCATCCCGAACAAATCGATGGGGAGAGGCTTAATCGACTGGAACACCGATTTCAACTAAATAAAAATATCCGGAAGAAAAAAATAATAGTCAACGTTTTATACGGAAATTGCGTATTGCTTATGTTTTTTTCTTTTTCTTTTTTTCTTATTTTAAATCATGAACTCTACTAATGAAAAACTCGCTCCACGCACGTTTATCTGCATATTAACAGCTTTGGGTGGTGAAAAAAAATTGTTTATCCTATGTTTACGGGCTTTACCGCAATAAAAATAATATTATACCTTTAACAGGTTCGTGAAGCTGAATTTATTAAAAGGATAACTAAAATAATTACCATTATCGTTGTAAATATTAATACTATCGTTGTTTCTTTTTGATTATAAAAAGGAGAGAGAGAGAGAGAGAGAGAGAGAGAAAGAGGGAAAGTAAAGTAACGTTGGAATGCTGATCGAAATCAAAGACGGGCATCTTGTTGAATTTCGTTTGATGAGCTCTACTCTGTATTACGTTACATTCCACTCGGGGAGGGAAATTCGAACAGGGTCAAATGACCGAAAGTGGATCGTGATTAATTGGATTGATCTGTCACTTTTTGCGCCACGGGGAAACGAGAAACGCGATACATTCGCAAATTACGCGAGTTGATTCATCAATTTCTTCCTGAGGTATTTCAAATAAGCATCGTAAAGGTATAATGTAATTCTATACGTGAGGGTTTATTAATCAACATTCAAACTCGACAGTATTACATTATTCACGTGTTGCTATTATTAGTTGGATTTTCTCTTATTAATATACTTTGCTGACGTGTATTATACCTATATATAATTATTCAAAATCAAATAATTAGCATATGCAATAATTTTACGACGTATTTAACAAACGTTATGTATATATAAACAATTGACTATCGCCTTTTGCTTTCGGTTTTAATTAAACTAGAATGTTACTACTTAATATATATATATATATATCTCAATAATGTTACTCATTGTCACTTGTTATCAAATGATTGATTTATAACTGCAACATTTTTGATTTTTTTTTTTTAGAAAATAGATTGAATTCCGCTTAATTTTCTCTCTTCAATTGGTGGAAAAGTGATTCACCGATGCGCGCTACGAAACAACATTGTTTTAGGAAAATTATTCAACGCCTGCAAATTTTATTAATTATGTCGCAAACACGCGCGAATATTCCAGGTGCACCAGAAGCAATTTCGCACTTCCTGCATTATTGTTCAATTTCGTGTTTTTGAGCGTTAAATGTATTATTTTTCTTCTTGTTGTATTAAGGCTAGAGAGAATGTATTTAAATAATACATAATTTATTAAGAGCTTAAGAATCCGCGTACAATTGCGTTTACTATTTGTTCGCGAAAATAAAAATATTTATACTAATTTAAACGTTTGATAATTTGACTAAAATTGTAAGAAAAAATAGAGAGATTTATCTCTCGGCGCGAAGATCTGAAAAAGTGATAAACAATGTAAATGAAAAAAGCATGTTTATAGCCTGAATGGGAGATAACCCGATGACCCAAATGTAATCCGAGCCGAGGGAATAAAAAGAAAAAAGTCCCGGAGACTCGAAACTTAGTAAAATCCAAGTTACGTTACAAAGCGTAATTCCTGAAATTTACCGTAAATCAAGTGAAATAAAGAGTATATAACAATACAGGCTGACTAGTTCTACATTTGCCGTAGTAGAAACGGTCGGCGTATATATACACAGAAGGTTGTAAATCATCGCGTGCAGGAGTGCAGGTATTCGGGATCGCAGTTCGCACTCGGACAATAAAACTACAGCTGCACCTCGGTATAGGTAGTGTGTCGCGAAAAGCCACCCGCGTCCTCGTTCGGTAATCTAAAGAGGCTGAAAGAGAAAAAGAAGGAAAAGAGGGACTGGAGGGAGAGGAGGAGGAGGAGGAAAGAGTTTCGGGCGTTCGACAATGGCGTTTGGCGTGGCTCGCTCAACAGTACGGTGTTGTATTATATGGTCTCACGGCCCACGAGTTTAGCATTAGTATTCGCGGGTGCGCTACCGACGTGGGGGTAATGCGGTTATCTTGTACCCGGCATTATTTCCTCGTTCAATATTGAAAGTGCGATTCTTGCTATATACCGCTATGCCGCATCGCAACACTCCGATATCCGAGCGCGATATACACCGAGACCCGAGTCGGAGAGGTGCCGTTGTCGCGAGCGCGGGCGCTCCACGGCCGTCATCGATGTGTCCCACATGCACGTAACAGTGAACGAGATCCGATCGGTTGGTTTGTGCCCAAGGGCAAGCACAGAGGTTATACCACGAGCCACTGAGAGAGAGGGACTATAGGCGCGCTGGTGGTTACGTGCGCCCGTATCGCCAACCTATCGAGATATATATTATGTAGTCCGGCGCATAATCTCGGCGTACACGCGCGGGCCGTTAGCCCGTGGACTCAACGGGACGCTCCGTCTCCCTCTCTCTCTCTCTCTCCCCCCCCCCCTCTCCCCATCTCGCTCTGTGTTTCTGCTTCGCCTACACATGGACCCTACGTATTCACCTACGATTCTTATAACCGTGTGGATTCCCGGGCGAATTTACGCGCCCGCGGTATATATTGGTGCGCGCACGTGTACGGGGCCAGCTGCAACACTCGCTCTGTATTGTACAGAGAGAAAGAGAGAAAGAGAGAAAGGTGTAAACTCGCCGCTTTTTATTTTACCCGCCCGCGCTCGCTTTTTTATCACCTTCGACCGACTGATTTATGGCTACGGGAAAAACTTGAATATTCACCCAGGGGGAAGGGCATTGGCACCGAATCGCAATAGGCACACTTCCAGTTACTTCGCCCGAGAAATTCCACAAGGATACGGGCCCGTTAAAACAAAAGTGCACCGGGTCACGGGATTTTCATTCATTCTTTATAACAAATATATACCAAAACCTTCTTTTCCTTTTCTTTCGCTCCTCTACCCTTCTTTCCTTGCATTTTCGGCTTTTTTGGCTTTTCTAACGGTTTTTCGTTAAATTGCTCCATTTTTCCATTCCTTCGCCGTATATTCAATCTAAAGAGTGTAAGCATTTTACAAGTGTTACGTTAATGCAATAATGCAATTCTTTTAATCGACGTGTGAAAACTTTTTTAATAAAAAAGATAAGGCTTTTTTTTTAAATAAATAGAATATTTCTGGAAATTAGCTCGTTATGACCAAATGCATGCAAGGAATTTGTATATCTAGCACACACAAACAAATGTCTACAATTTAAACGCGCTACAAATACCCGCGCATATTTTAACATTCGCGTCGTTCTACAAATGTACCAACTGACAACTAACATTAGATGATATTATCAAAGAACGAAACAAATTAAATATTTACTTAATTTTAATTAAAAATAAGAATGAAAAATAATGTATCATCTGTTTTTTTTTCGTTAGTTTTCTTTTTCTCCTAAACAATTGCTTTTTGTGCGTCGAGAGACAGAGGGTTTAATCGCTTTAAATTACTTTATTCTATTAATACTTCGTTCCTAAAAAGCAGCATAAAGTGGTCAAATTATTATAATTTCATAATTCCCGCGAGCTATAAATAAAAAAGTTACGCGTATCTTTTTTCCTTTCGTACAATGCGCAAAACGTAAAATGTATTTGGTACTTTAGCGTTATTCTTTGTTGTATTCAAATAATTAAAAACAAATATAAAATAATCACCTTGTTTACAGTTGATCAAAATGAAACAAAATTAGCAAATGTCAAAATAAATGACTTGTTTTGCAAAGTAAAAATGAATGTAGGCCAACGTTTCGTGTATGTGTCGAATCTTTTTTTCCGTTCACGTATATATCGTTGGGCGCCTGTTCGCTCCTTTTTTTGCGCTCGCGGATCATCCGACTTGTACATTGCTCGATGCCCAAAACGTTATAGATCAGACGAAATCGCTCCTAGGTAGATTGCAAGCGCCGTACGATCGCGTTTGAATATTGTTCGTCGTGAATCTAAGCGAGTGCACGGGGAGTAATCGGGAAAAAAAGGAAATCTTGAATATAGGTAGAATGCACGGACTGAATCGAGAAAACGTGACCTTTTACAGCTACAGGGAGAAGTTTATTTTATTGCCACCGTCACCACCACCGCCACCGCTGCACAATAAAAGTGTAATGCTTAGTTTTTCGATGCGAGACCGGGTAGACTCGTTGCGTAAAAGGGATTACCGTTGCTCGCGCTCGCGAAACAAAAGCCATGTTAATGCAAATCGTGTCAAATGAATCGCGACTGACGGTGATTTAATTAGCCAATTTTATTTATTCATTTATTTATTTTTTTTTATTGTTTTTGTATTTTTTTCTTTTTAATATTGACACACGTGTTATGTGAATACAAATATTGTTTATTTACTTTTTTTTCATTCGTGTAGTATTGCAATTTATACAAATAAAATATTAAAAAGAGAAGCGACAAATTGATTTTACTCCTACTACAAGTTTAACTTTGATAACAGTCGCAAAGCTGTAACTATTAACATGACAAAATCATTTTTCATCGGTATGAAATTATTCGTGGCAAAAATATCCGCGTATTTTTAGCGGTACGAATGAATTCGCGCTCTTATCGGAATATCGCCATTTATTTCCTGCCCATGGTACATGCGAAATCCATCGATTCTTCTTTTGAATCTTTACCAGTTGATGTAACCGAATGGAAATAGCTTGTTGTGTAACTCCAAACTGCTCAACATACTCTTGTGTTATCCTTCTACAGTTTTGTTTGATTTCAAATTTTTGGTACTCAATTTTCAACCGTTATACGATCCTTATACCCGGCCTAAAACAAATCGCATTCATCATTTTCGAAGTTTTACTCCTTTCTTCGACTAATACAGGATTGTAGTGCCAAATGAGTTTCTTATTAAAAAAAGTTTATGAATTTACAGGCGTTCTTGTAATGTGTAAACTTGTAAGCTGTAATTTTCTATACCTCTTTTTAAAGCCTTCATATTGAAGCAACATGGATGCAAGAAGGTGTTTTAAAATATAAAATTAATACAATATTGAGTAAATTTTTGTTTATGTTAGGCCGATGAGTATTAAAACTTTATACATCATAATTGTAAATTAAAAATGTATTAAGCATTAGTGTAATTTTGCTGGTCAAATAATGAGAGAGTATTTATTCGACGATATTATTATGTAAAATTTTATTATCGGAAATTTTATAATTTTCCTGGATATAACGCAGTATTCCACTTTATTTTTTAAAAATAAAAGAAGGAAAAGCCGTGTATCGTATTAATATTAATATATCAATGTATCTACATTAAGGTACACCGAATGAAAAGAATTCAATGATACAGCAAAAGTATTGAACGCACCGAGCATGCTTTTAATAAATAAAAATTCGAAATCTATAAATACGAATAGCTGGTTGCGTAATTTTTGTTCGTTGCTTACGATATAACAATAACGTTGATAAAAAGTAACCTGATGCGAATCTCCAGGGGTAAGAGAATAAACAATAAGGAAATAAATAAAAAATGAGAGAATAGTTAAAATAAAATGGAAAGTAGTGGAGTAAGTGACGCAACGTGTAGATAGGTATACCGTTAGCGTATATCCAGAAATAAAGGAGCCACGAAAGTACAAGCTCGGTAGGGGGCAAGAAGCCCCGGCACGCGGAAACAAGTGACAGGCTCGTGCGCCAGCCGTAACAGCGATACTATTTCGCTTGGTCTTCCTCTCTCCCTCTCTCTCCCCTTTTGTGAGAGCCCTAGCCGCGAGCACATCGTCACTGATCATGGCTCCAGATACGCGCAGGGCTCGCGCCATCGGTGCAAAAAGAGATGGGAGAGAAAACCTCGGCGCCGTGATGTATTGGACGCATCTACACGCGGAGGAGAGTACCTGTCGCGAGGACATTCAGGAAGAGAGCAGCGGCAGCCGCAGCAGCCCGGTTTCCGCCGCCGTCGCCACCGCCGCGAGCCCCAACAATTCCCCTCCCTAGAAAGCGCATGTACCGCTCTCCGAGATCATCTACGAGATACGCCCGGCGTATCAGATATATACATATATATACATACATATACATATACATATGATGCTGCTTTGCTTTTCACGGGCTCTTCCTTGCCCTCCAGCCGCCATGGGAAACTGTCCCTCGTGTGTACATGTATATATATATATATATATATATATATATATATATATATAGACAGAGAGATGCAGGTTTTATCGAAGAAATTTGTATCATTTTTAGAATTTTCAAATACCACCTGGGAAAACTGTATAGGTTGGCGAAAAATTTTTATTACCGGTTTTCTAGTTGTTACGGAACAACTGGTTTAACTTCATTCGTATGCGAAACCTAGGCTTAATTAATTTTCACGTACATTAACTGTATTTTTCGTAATGTAGGTGCCTTTCCTGGGAGATGCTTCGGAATACATTTAAATTTAGATTTTTCACTCGTTTCTTTAATACGGTTGTTACGTGTCCCGCAGATAAAACTTTTAAAAAGTAGTAATAAAATCGCACATTTTATTGCAAATATCGTGTCAATTATTTTGTTTGATCTTCGCGCGTATATATAAACCATCGATAAAAAGTTATTGCAGAATTTAGATCTATTCGATGATAACCAATTTTTTTTTATGAAATATAAATCAGAATTTGAGAGATTAAATATTCTATCTATTGTTTGTGTGATTACTTATTTACAATTTGAACGATGTAAATTTTGTTTTTTTTTTTCAAGAGGAAAATATTATTATCAGTACTAGAGTATTACGTCGAGTTAGCATTTTGACATGTAATTTTAAAAGAACTCTATGAAAATTCTGTAAAATTGTTTTCTTTAGAAGGAAAAAATAAAAAGGACTAAGAAGGGACTCGAGGTAAATTACCATAAAAAAATAATTTTTTCTTCCCTCGAGCATTTACAAGTTGATTTTGGTTTTCTAATCTATATAAGAGCCTTACCCATACCGCGACGTCGTTCTACTTATCGGGTAGACGTGAGCGAGCGCGCGTGTATCGGTTAATGCACTGTTTTTTCTAGCTTTCCCAAAGAAACTGAAAGTCAAGTTTTCCCTTTGAATTTATATTTCCTGAATAATACAATGGTTTTCGTAAGTTACTTCACCTACTCTCCCCACTACTTTTTTGAGGTCGCAACACCCTTTGTTCTTGAAGCATCATCATCTTTTAGAACACACTTTGAATAATGCGATCGTGCCTCAATCGCACTTTAAAACGAAGACTATTCTTGTGCTGAAAGAGTAAAATTATTAATGAAACAATTTTGTCGGTCGTATTTCAAGCCGCTTAGCGCACGTATTATAGGAGGTCTGCAATTCTCAATTGCTGGTATAAATTCGTTTGGATTTATCTGGATAAGAGAGGCATTAAACGAAAGAAGAGAAAAAAAACGTACAAGTATTAAGCATTCTATTATAATGCGAAATTATGAACTTGTCGAATTTATGTTTTACAGATGAAACGCATAATATTGAGTTACAAACGTCGATGATTATATAATTATTTTGTTTCATATTTTTTATTAAAGTCGCGATTAACCGTAAAGAATAACCTTTTAAACCTGCATTTATGATCGAGTAACTGTTCGTCCATAATACTCGTAAAAGAGTAAGAATGTACAACACATCCGAGTAACGTATAGGAAAGCCGAAACGCGTCAAATGACGAACAGGGTAGAGATTGCAGGAAGGTCGATGAATCCTACGAGATCGGTGGGCGTTGAAACGTGTCATGATCCACATAAAGGAGGTTTATGTACCCAGTCGTAAGAAGAGGACAGGTGGTGTATATAGGTAGATTCGCGTCCGTCCCTCGCGCCCAAGAGAGAGAGAGAGAGAGAGAGGGAGAAGTAAGGGTCTGCGTCTCGAGAGGTAACCGCGCCCGTTTCGGCTGTAACGGGCCTTCAAGTCTATTTGGCGAGGAAAATTGCTGAGATTAGGGGGCTGTAGCGTACGTTCTGAATTTCCATTAACTGTAACAGGAAATGGAGAGTCGTCGGCGTGTGTCCTAATGCCGCGATCCTATCTCGAAAGCCGAGGAACGAAACTCGGCCGCGTTCGTCTCCCTCCCTCCGTCTCTCCGTCTCTGTCTCTCTCTTGAGTGCGACTATAATATCTAGTCCTGTGCGCGCTCAAAACCGGAATGTGGTCGCGCGAGCGCGGTATTGCAACTTGTATTAATTACGGGCGACATCGTACTAGATTAGAAATCGAAGGGCACCCGCACCGCCGACGCCGCCGACGCCACCGCCGGGTAAAAAGGAGTCGTGAGATCGCGATCGAGCATACACAACGAGGAATATACTTCGAAAAAGCCAATCTTCGCCGTAGGCTGTAGCACGAACTGTCCCACCGTATATAAACGTCGGTATAAGTAAGAAGAAGAAGAAGAGGAAGCAGAGGGGGAAAAAAGAGATACACACACAAGTTCTGTACGTAAAAGGGGGTACGAATAATAATTACCTTAATTGCGGCACAATTAACAGATCTGTATCGGACGTTACAAAGTACCCCACCCTCTCTTCACTATTTATTACCAAAGGACCGATGAATATAACTCTATGGCTATACGGAATATTCGATTTACGGTTGATTGGCTTGATTAAAAAGCGATTAACGCTGATTATTAGGAGAGATACATACCGACGATCAGACTGACCACGCTCTCTTCAAACTCTCGCACAATCACCATTTTATTTATTTTTTTATTCATTTTCCTCCCTCTCTCTCTCTCTCTCCCTCTTCTCACTGTATGCTATCTATAGATATTGCGTAGACAATTTATTCCTTAACATTTTGACACGCAATTATGGATGAATTAGTAGTGCTTATTAACTTCGACGACGCTTTGACGAAATATTCACGTTTATTACCAGACGAATGTAACGCTAAGAGAGGGATAATTTTCTTATCACCGCACCGATGGTGAAAAATTTTAGTTAATTCTATACGTACGTGTATGTAATTGTTCTTTTTTCATATATATCTAAAATTACAAGCCGAGATAATACAAATTTCCAGCTTATTTCAAACACGTAAGTCGTATATAAAATGAACAAGAAACCTGTGTAAATTTAACGTGTGGCTCCACCGGTTTATCGTAATCTATCCTATTAATGAACTTACGTTCTCTTGGGTGGTATAAATTTTAAGACATCGATTGAAATTAAAATAGTGATTACCCGAACCGTCTAGAGAAATCAGAGAGTTTCATCAAAATTAAAAAAAGGAAATGGTACGTTTTTTTAAATACTTTTTATAAATTAAGATCAGAATCAATAAATAATTATTTCGATTATTCAGAATTGTCTTTAGAAATTCGATAAAAGTGTAACATGTGTGTCAAAAGTTTAAGGGAATGTAAGTCAGTGGTAAAGCAGAAATTGAAAATTGATATGTAAAGATACTACGTAACGAATTTAATTAAAAATACATTTTAATTAAATTATAAAATTCAAATACGAAATTATAAACGAATCTATTTAATTATTAATTATTTCTTTCGCAATAGTACGCGAGTACTTTAATTAATAACGCGTACATTGTTAAAACTGTATTACTATTTTCGTAATAGATTATTCTGCAAATATTTGATATTAAAATATACACGCAGACACACAGCAAAATCGACAGAGGATTCTTAGAAGCTTATCGTGGGAAATCAATAATTTAATAAATTCACAATACCAATACACCCTTACAACGTCAAATAAAAGAGATATTAAATTTTCATTAAAGCAGTTTCCAATAAAGTCGGTGGAACCTTATTTTTCGAAGCTTTTTTTGACTTCTTTCCGTAGGAAGGGAGTTGTCGAATTCGTGTCAACCGATGGCATCTCGGAGGCATCGGTCTTTCTCATTTGGGGCGAGGCCTCTATCTGCCCCCCTTATATACGTGGAAACGCGAGATTTTGAGTAAAAGAACAATGTCCCAACGGACTCGGCAGTTCCTAATTGACTCTGCTCACCAGAGAGGAAGAAAGAAGACTTGCCCGAGGATTTTGGGAATTGCCTTGGGATGACGCTGCAGACTTATTCTCGGCTCAGCCTTGAATCAATAACACCACTTTACTTCCCCACCTCCCACCCCTTACGGTATATATCTGATTCTGCTCTTAGGAATCCCTTCTATTTTTTTTTCTTCTTCATCGAGCCAATCATGGGACAGTGATCAATTAGACAACGAGTCTCTGTCGCGTTCGATCAGCATCGAGAAGTGTCAGAGGTGAAAGTTTAATCTAATAAATCGGCGATAGGGGTGACATTCCCTTTTAATGAGATTTCTTAAGAGAAGAATGTTTTCCTTTACCGAGGAAATCCGCACCGTTATTCGACATCCGAAGACACAAAATTATCTTATTCACCCTCTCTCTCTCTCTCTCTCTCTCTGTCTTTCTCTCACTCGCGATGTAATTACTTTAGAAATAATCTAACTTGTTATTACTTATACCCCCATCCAAGTATAATTGATTGTCAGTGAAATTCTTTAGAAATTGGCTAAATTTCATGCAAGAAACTTGAGTATAATCGAGGAAGTTGGTCTGGCAAATAGGAGACAAGCAACAACGGCAATGAAAAAAGTTGTATAAAGAGTGAATTTTTAAGACGAGAAACTTGGGGAAAACGAGCAAATTCAAATTCCGCGAGAATCAGCAAATATCAACCGCCTCAAAAACCTAGTGTATCCGTCGAGGCAAGCAATTCGTCGAGCGAGAGTAAGAGAGGGACGAAAAATAAAAAAAAAACGAAATAAACACGTAGCGCATTTTGCAATCGCGTTTCCTAGTTGTTATCAGCGAGTAAACGGGACGCGAGAAAAATAAGAGCTCGACAACTTTACCCGATTTCAACATGACTGCCAAGTCAACAATCTTTGGGATGAACGCGGTGATTTCAATTTGTCTTGATTTGACATCGGCAAATACACGGAACTTCCTGCCTTACCTACCCTCCCCTTAGTCCTGTATTTGTTTTTCTTTCGCGCCTTCTTTTGACCCCCTTGCGAATCGGTTCATTTAATCCACTACCCCCTTACCTTACCTTCCCCTTGCTGATGTTATTACCTTCTACGACTTGTATTTCCTTTGCGAGATTGACTTAATTTTATTCTTTTTTTTTACTTTTTTTTTACTTTAAAATAGATGTACGTGGATTTCTTTTGCTGACGTGTACACGATGTGAGAACTTTTTAAATTTGACGTTATTTTAATCAAGGTTTATTTTTTTTACAGATTTTAAATGAACGCATAATTTAGATATCATAATAATAAGTAAGCAAATCATCATTTTTTGAAAAAATATTTAATTTAACAGATTTTATGTATTTGTGTTTTAGGTGAGTAAAATTTCGAGCCGCTCCTTCGTTTATTGAAAAAGAAACATCGAAAGCAGACGGGAGGCAATATTGAGGCTGCACCAGTAAGTAACGCAAACTCGTCGCAATATCCTCCGACCACTGATTTTCAAAGTCTCTGTAATAACTTGCGTACTTCCTACATTTACCTTTTCAAACCAAAGAAACGATACGTGTTGCTCACTTTCTTTTTTCCTGCATCAAAGGTATAAAAAATGAGAGAGAAAAATAGATGAAAAAAAACGCGAAAGACGTCTATGAGAAATCCGTTCGTGGCGTTTTTCCGGACTTGTATATTGAAATCGAAGGGGTGGCAGTTGTGCGGAGGCCAAACAAACACGAGCCTCAAATGGCTTTTCTCGCGGCTTTGTGGCCTCCTAGAGAACTCGTCGTTTATTTCTTTTTTTTTCGCGCCAACCTCTGAACCCCCTACATTTCTTCCCCCTTTATATCGTAGCGGCCGTTCTTTGTTGTTTTGTCATTGTTCCCTCACAATTCGGGTGGGTTGAGAACGCGCGATCGGAAGATTGACGAATTTTACGCGGAAACGGCGTATAATGTAGAGCGCGTCCCCTCCTTTTCAAAGCGTTGCCCCGTTTAGAGTTTCAAATGCAGTGACGCTCTCTTTGTTTTTACTAAAAGTAGGAAAAAGGAGGTGGGGTAAGCCTTTGTCGAGTACGCGAGTGGGAAAATTTTTACCGAGCCTTTTTACTTGTCACGGCCATTCAAGAATATTTCGGCATTTCGAATATAGAGTTTCGTCGCCTAGTAGAATTCACTTTGATACGCTATACCAATGCGTTTCTGCGCGATGCAAACTTTTCTCTTCTACCGCGAGAAAGAAGCACGAACGAAAATTTTACGTTCTGGAATTTCGATTTTCTTTTTGTTTTCAAATATAAGTGCGTTAGCCATTCGGTTTAGATTGTCGTGATTTCATCAAATTTTTAATAAAAGCGTTAGAATATAGAATCACCGAATAAATGGATAAGCAAGATCAACTATAACGTGTGACTTGAATCGTTTAAAGAGTCAACGTATTTAAATTAATATAAAATACAAATAAAATAAAACATTCTTTTGAAATAGATATAATATTAATTTTTTATAGTCAAATTTAATTTTCGAGCTTGTTTGTCTTTTAATATGCTATATTAATTAAATAGTTATAGAATAAAAGCGATGTATATGTCTATTGTTAAAAAAAGGGAATGTGCAGAAATCACGAAAAATGACAATACAGTCAGAAAAATGTAGGTCACCGAGAAGACAATTTGATAATACACGAAAAATCGCTCGAGATCCGAAATGATTAACGGTCCAAATGAAAGTGAATGGTTGGTCGTTATTCGCAACAGTTCCATTCATTGCAAACAAATCAATCTCCACATTTCTGTTTATCCGTCCTTAATGCGTTTCTTTTTTTCCTTTCCTTTCTCTCTATCTCTCTCTCACTCTCTCTTTCTCTCTCTTTCTCCTCGTATCTTTTTTCATTATCGCTTAATGCTGCTTATTTACTTATTTACACTCCTTCTCGCTTTTTCTTCGTTACTTCAGCACTCAGCGATCCGGTGTTTTCTTTCGACGCACACAGACGTACGACAATCCCTAGGGGCATCATTTTCTACCTAGTCGAGCGCTCGTTCCTCGACCATCCCCTAACCATCGCTAGACTTCGATCGAGTCCAACTATCTTATTAATGAAAATTTTCAAAAGGATGTTAATTAAAAATATTCTAATCTATTTTCGCGACACAATCTCGTTTGTCCAATAAATGTTTAATCATTTATTTTAAAATTTAATTTAATCTGTTGGTTGTACGGGAAATCGAAAAGGTTTTTGTCTTCTTTGAGGTTTATCATCGAAATTGTATACTCTACCTTCTATAAAGCTCTTACAAAATTTATTTGATTAAATATAGAGCTAACGTTCTTGCAATATACATTCTCCTTAAAGAGATGAAATGCTGTCGAAATAATAATGCTATTTTAATATGAACCACGGTGAAACGACTCTCAGCGGTTTTTGTCTGTTACTACTGTGTATATATGTATACGTTTTGCGGTTGCCTCTCTAAATATACATTTTGTCTACTAGATTTACGCTTTTCGCAACTCTCTTTTATTTTTTGTCAAAGTGCACTTTAAACTTTTCCGAGTGTATATTTAATTTTTGAAATCCAAGTTTTTTTCTATGAGGTAAGACGTAACCGAGTTTTCCAAATGAAATTTTCGAAAGTAGTAAAATTTAGAGTAAGTAAATTTATCGTATAGAATGCGATATTAGGTTGGAATAATTATCTTTTGTTCTGAATGCGTATAAACGTAAAGGACGATTACTAAACAAATAAATCTCTTAAAACCGCAGATCATCATTTTCCAATCATCATAAAATGACAATACGTAAACCTCGGCGTAATACCTTGAAGATAAACTCAAGGAAATCGGTAAAGTTTCCCCAAGCCAGAGAAAAAGTACGAGAGGAGAGAAGGAGAAAGAGGTGGAGAAGAAGAAGGAGGAGGAGAGGAGGAGGAAGCGATGAGAAGGCGGGCACGTATAGAGGTCAAGCGTCGCGCGCCTTTTGAAAATAGATTATTCTAGTTGGTTCCATCAGTGCGGATTTAGTAAGAGTGCACGGGTGGGGTGAGGGGTGAGGGGTGCCCGCGGGATCGGATGTGCGCGCGCGATCGTGCAGCCCGGGAGCCCGAGACGGAGAAAGACGGAGATGGAGATAGAGAGCCGAGCCGGACGTCGGGAGGAGGCGAAGAACCCGAGCATCCTCGGGGCAGGTCACGACCCGGGGCCGCCCGCTCATAGGCGAGCGGATGCAAGCCACCGAACCAACCGACTCTCTCTCACATACATTACAAAGTTTCTCCTAACTTTTCGCCACGAGGGCCGTGGAATCGGATAGTCAAGCCAAATCCAGTCGTACTCGCCTATCTTCATGACCTTCGACCGTCCTTCCACCTTGATGGATAACCTTTTATAACCCAACCAAATAGAAAATTACGATAGCCCGATGGAAACCAGAATAATGATCTCCTCTTTCTTCTTTTACTTTCTTATTGAAATATATTAACTCTTGTTTATTCTTTCACGCGGCCTCCTTCTTTGTTTTTGAGGTTTATCCGAGGCAAAATCGTTCCTGCTCAGTTGCAAAAGTGGTATACCCAGTTTTGAGTGACGATGCAAAAGTTTCTACTAATCGATTCGTTTTAATTTTAATAACGTTTAAACAGGTGACTAAATCAAACTGTACAAATGTTTGTACAACGGCGAATCGTTGGTACGATTAGGTTAGATGGAAATTTAAACGAACCCGTGGATTAGAATAGCCGGATCGTAAAATCTGACTGGAGTCTCATCGAACGACGAACCCGGGAATAATAACACGGGGGATGATTTTTCGGATGATGGCTGGTAAAATTTCGACCGTCGGGAATTTATTATGACTCCGGGTGGAGAGAATGCTACCGTATGCAAATTTATAGAGCGCGATGCGCGAGCGCCCCGTAATTGAAAAGTCCATTTTCCCGCATTAGCCGTAATACAAACGGACGTTTATTCACCGTAGTATTAAACTTTCATGATGCTTACAAAGTTCGTTCTCCCTCTCGTTTTTCTTTTTCTTTTATTTTTCCCTTTTTTTTTCTTGCAAGTGTATAATATCGCGATTGTGCACGTATAAGTCTATCTGGAAAATGGTGGCCGAAGAAAGAGAAAGGAGAGAAGAAGGAGCCGAAGAAGGAAGCTTAGATGAAAAGAAGGAGAAAAGAACAGTAATCTCTTGGGGTATTACTGTGTGCCAGACCGAAAGTCAAGAACCCCGATTCTCTCTCTCTCTCTCTCTCTCTCTCTCTCGTTCTCTTTTGCTCTCTTGTATCCTATCCCTCTTTATACGCGTGCCCGCGGCCGTTGCCACAATATTTTGCTCGATTACCATCGCAATAGGAAAAGCCGCTTCTGTCCTCTCGGCGGACCTGACGCCGACATCGAGTGCTGTAAGAGAAAGAGAAAGAGAGAAGACAAGAGGAAAAAAGACAAGAGGAAATAGGTGCAAATACACACGGGAATCGCCTCGCATTTCTAACCCCTCCTTCTTCCCTTTCTCCCTTCCAGCTTTTCTGTCCCTCGCTGGCTATTCTCGTTAACATGCTAATTTATTGTACCGCTAAATTTCGAGCTCGGCTCTCTTGTTATCTCTCCCCGCTGGTGCTCCCGCTCCTGATCCTGCTGCTCCTGCTTTTTTCCCGCTCCTTTCACTCGATATGCGCCGCGAATTTATGCAGCGCCGCGAAAAAAAGAGAGGGAGGGAATCCGACGCATAACGCCAACGCAAAATATTTTAATTAGATGCAATGACTCGTATTTGTTGTTTCTATTCCGTGAGCTGAATATTCTACTGGGTTTACTGCTCGAAATGCGTTATAAACTAACGCGATAATGATAATTCTTTACGAGCCCAAGTTGATACATAATTTCGTGGTTAAAACGTTGAGGATTCAACGAAAAAAAGAGATATTCAATGCTAGCCCAGCATTTCCTCAATTATTCTTTTGTTTTTTGTTGACTCGCAATCCTCTTGTTTCCAGATCGAGAGAAAAACTCGTATACATTTTCTCATTTATTCTGAATTATATTTCGTAACGGTCAGTTGGTATAGAATCTTGTTATATTCCGTTGTTATTCGACGCTGGTTACCTATTTTTCGTTTATTTTCTCTGAAAAACCTTTCTACTCTTCCATCGGTTGTCACGTTTGTATTTTTATTCCTAAATTCGGTATTATTATTGCTAAGTTAATAAACACGCGACTGTGTAATCAGTGTCGCTCGCGATCACGATTCCTCTTGAATTTGTATTTTAAGAACCAGGTTCAAAGATCGTTACGGATTTATAATTCGTATTTCTCGACACTTTTCACTGGTTTTATAATAATATCGGGTTTCAAGGATTCGTTAGACGTTTTGAGGCATAAACGTGATTAGAATTACGAAAAAAAAATACATACTACGGAACAAGATGTTTTAAAATAACGTCACTTTGCGTTTCGTATAATTATTAGTTAAGTTTACATCTCTATCAGTCAACTCTGACTCGTCTCTATTTAATTATTACGCTTTTACAAGAATTTTGAAATAAAAAATCATTAGATAAATCTAGTCATCGTAATAAGAAAACAAAGTGTACGGTGCCGACACCGTTAGATATTTTATTCATTAATAATCACTTGAACATTAAAGTGTCACCAGCCGTTTTTCACTAACTATGCACTTAACTGTCCGATCCTTATCGAGGATCGTTAGTTCAGATGCATCGGAGTACTTGGCATCTAACCGAAAATATAAGTGATAGCTGTACACTGGAAATTCAAGTGCACTACGCTCGTGACAAGTAGCTTGCGCGCCACGTCATCGAAGGTGAAAATGTGAGTGATCGTGCATTTAAAATGACGGAGCTCTTTATTTTATCACATAATTTACCCTAATTAATATCAACTACGTTAATTATTTTACGATAGGATCAGCAAACTATACAATAATTTAAATATTAATTTTAGTCGATTATTCACCGAGTACATTTTATTCTTTCGTATAAATACGAGAATAAATACTTAAATGTCATTGAAGAGATGCTTTCAGTAAATATGTTAGTAATAATCTGACCTTGAATTAATGCAATAACATTTATATAACCGTTACATAGAATATTAAATGATACTAAAATTATTTGTAATAACAGGAGACGATATGATAAAAGGTGAAGTAGTCTGGAGTCAAAGTAAAATCGAACAATACGTTTAATTATTCGTTGAAACATCTATTAAACATCCATGACTCGTTATAATCCATCAGCGTTTATATATCACCCGAAAAGTGATTAATGATTCAAAAGGAATAAGAGATTAGCTAAGATTCCGGTTTGGAATTTGTAGGTAGCGCATCGAATTAAGGCTAATTAAATAATCCAGAGTCTCTCAAGGAAGAAGCAGAGGAGAAGGAAGAGAGGACCTCAAAAATTTTGGGTTCGAGAAGCTCCCTCGAGAATGTCTACTCACGCTTTCCCCACTCGGAAAATCTACTCGGATCCAAGAGAGTATAACGCGCGATGACGCTTATTCCCCTCAGCTCTCCCGTATTCCCTCCGACCTATCCGCGACTTTCAGCGAGATTATCCTTATTAAATTATTATCGAAACTCGGATCTGATTTCCACGGGAGCTCGTTATCGAGGTACCGTCTGGCCAAAAGTCGCAACCGATAATCCCCGACCAACTACCCTTTTCCTTTTAGGGTATATGTGTATATGCGCGCGTACGCACACACACACACACGCGCGTTCGAGTCGGCATGGTGTAAATAACGAACGGGTATCAATTTACAGTTGGGCCGTTACGCCCTCCTATCGGGGAATTATTGTCGCCGTTGGGTTTCCACTGGCTAATTCAAACTCGCAATTTGCGCTTCGACGGTCCGATACCTTCTTGCCTCTTGTTCTATGTATATATAGGAGGTATGCGTGCTTTTCGAGAAAATTGCTCGGTCGCGTGGAAAGTGCTTTTCAACGATTCATTGTTTTTCCTATTTTACGGTCAACCCGGCTCTTCGATGCCGATCCATTACCGCGAATTCGTACGGTTTAGCTCAGCCCGTATATCCGAGAATGTTTAATTAATTACTGGCTTTTCTACTATTTGGGTCAAGGGGTTAACATTTCTTTATACTTTCTTCTCTAATTTGTCGTTTCTATCGATGTGTATATACCTACTTTTCTACTTTTTACTAATTTGCATTTTTCTCATTTTCTCTTTGTAAACATGGTGGTTGTCGATTGAACTTCTCCGAGCGATTTCTGACCATTCGAACTTTATTGACAGTTTCTTTTATTTTAAAATAACTGTTAATATCATCGTACGTAAAACACAATCAAGATACGACAAATGGTATACAAAAATGACAGTGAAGTTGTATACGATTTATTATGCTCTCTCTCTTTCTCTATCTATTCCTTTGAAATGTGAAATATGAAATTTAGGAATCAAGTTAACTGCAATTACCCGATCGAGTAATTATCAATAATTAAAAAGCCGAGCGTACCTACGAGTGGGAAACAATGGAGTAAAAAATGATGTAATTTGGGTCATAGTTTATAACTATAGCCCACAGGGTAAAAAAGTAGCACGCGACGTATCTTTTCTCCCCGTTAGCGACGTAAACCCTCGACTTAGGCTTGGCCCGAGATTAGGCAACGAATCAGGAGTTGGCTACTCCTCGTAGCTCCGAGCCCGCGGCAAAGTGAAATTTATGTATGCGGCTCTCGGGGTACCCTCGGATAAAGGACGAGATGAGCCGCCGGTGACACCGACACACAAACCTTTGTGATCTCCTCTTTCACCCACTCACGTACACTGACGCACAGTAGAGAAAGGTTGGCAAAAGAGTACGTAGATCCGAAAGCGGCCCGCGCTCTCGCGCGCAGTGTAATGAGCAATAAAAATGTAGCCGACCAAGCCAGCTTGGGGCTTATACGTCCATTCACCTGCGATGCCTCTCCTTCCAGGCACGCTCGCAATTTTTACGCTCGAAACCTACGTGTACTCTCTGACACGTTAATATCCTATCCGGCTTCGTTTTTTACGCTAACCTCGTAATTGTGCATCCCTCTTAAAACTGTCGTCCCGTCTGTTCCTCGCTAATCGATTTTCAAATATTCCTCATTGTTGCGAGGTTCCATCCTTTTTCCTAACTTTTACTCTTTATCATTATTCAGCGCATTGATCATTCAATCTGATACGATTTGTCTATATACCCATTTCAGTGAGGTACAATAATATCAAAGTAAAAAGGGAAATTAATCACATGTATTAACTTAAGCTAAAATCATATTTCTTTATTATTAACTTTCAGTTTGTAGGATGCGTAGACCAAAATTTGTATATTTTGCATAAAATTGAAATGAAATGGTTAATAAAAGTTCTAATTAATTAAAGAATAGAAAGATATTTATGTTATCAACTACTAAATAAAAATAAAGATGAACGTAACTGTTAAGAAATATTTAATTCATCGCATTTAAATCACCAGTTTTCAATAGTAAAAAAAATATTCTTTATCTCAATATATAATTCTGGTTTATTCTTCAGTAAGATAAAAAATAAATTTGTTAAAACAATAATTAAAAAAAATGAAATAAATTATCGCTATTCACTCGCGACTATAATCTCTATCATCAAGGAAAGGTCGCGTTCGTGGGTGTGTTTCACAATATGATATACCGATCGGTGAAACGAAAGTTATGGGAATTCGAGTGATGCAAAGTAACCTGATAATCTCGAATTACAGCTAGAGTCATTTGTTTGTAAAAGCAAATCATTTAAAAAGCCAAAGTAGATTTAAATTTACAACATTGAGTCTATAGAATCGCGCTCCGCAACTTCCAGTTTACTTCACGTGTGCGTGTATGTATATAATCTGTACATACGTATGTATCTATATATAGATATACCTCCGTGTATTTTTGAAGATTAACTTAGTAATTGCATGATGGATGTCGCGGACCGACGAACTTCTAACTAATAAACGAAAGGTTTATACAGTTATCTTTTAAGTTAGTAGGTAGTAGGGGTATATAACTACGGTAAACCAGTCCTTAGACTTTACGGATATAGAATATCATAAATTCAGATGGCAAACGCGTTGTATTTGAACTTACGTCCGATGATGATTTATCGAATCCGATAATCTCCATAACTCACCTGTAACAGAAGGAAGAGAAAGTCTCGATTAGATACACATATATACTATTTCAAAGATGTACAAGTAGATAGATGGAAAAAAAAATTGTTAGATTAAAATTTTTGCACGAATCTCTCCCTCTCATTACACGACCTTTCAACCTCGGTATTTACCAATAGCGAAGCTTAAATCTACCGAAAAAAGAATAATAATAAATAATACTAATGTATACGTGTTAAAGAGAGAGAGGGGGGGGGGAGGGGGAGAGAGAGAGAGAGAGAGGGAAACGCGTATTCCGTAGTTTCAACAATTCGATTATTTCTTCATCGGTCATAAAGTGCGAGGTAGGAACATTAATTCGAGTTAGAAGAGATTCGAATGGGCCAAGCGTAAAAGAAAGGCATATAATTAAGCGATATTTCAGCGGGTTAAAAGTTAGGAAGGTACGGCTATTTAGCCGTTATGCGGACTCTCTTGGCAAAGCGTAAGACGAAAAGGGTACAACGCCGGCGTCGAAGAAAAGGACATGGACGGAGAGGAGGGGGAGGGACTATAAGGCGAGAGGTAAAAGGATGTTCGTAAAATTAATCGATTTATCAAATCGCCCGGGCTCATTTATACGCGTACGGTTGCATAGGTCGCGCGCGTACATCTTCCAACTGGCTATAAAACGAGTCTGCACAACTCACGATTACCTCGTCTCTCTCTCTCTCTCTCTCTCTCTCTCTGTCTATATACGTATATGTGTATATATATGTATACATACACGTGTACGTAGCGAGAACCAAGTTGCGCCGTATGTTTCCGGGCGTTATTTCGAAACAGCTAATTATTTTACCGAACCCCTGGGTAACTTTTGACAGGCCCACCTGATCTGAATACCGAGCAACCATATATTTTAGCATGCAAAACCCGCGCTAGCCTTTTCCTATCTACGTATACGTATACACATATACATACATACATATATACATATACACCTATACGATAATTCTCGTATATTATAACGCCTTCGTCTCTTTCGCCTTGCGTTTTAAAGGGATTTCGCCGGATTGTGCTTTTTCTCTTATACCCGTATATGGTATATACGCACACAACTTCGACTTTCGTTGTTAAATAGGTTTATGTTATAATTATTGATTTGATACTTTCACTCGAGTTTACTTTTTCTTTCCCTTGATAAAGTTACTTTTTTATTAACCATGTCTTGTACGCATAACTTTGAATATGAATTTTTTCATGGGAAATGAAGTGGCGAAGCTTGGTTTTAACTTTGATAAATCGTTCACTCTACTCGTTGAGGTCGAATAGACTCGAATATCTCGGCGAGTTAATTTTTTACAAAATTGATTTATTTTGGGTTCACCTCTTTTTCGGCACGTTATTCCAAACGTACGAAATTGTTTTATACACAAAACTGATTACTTAACATCCTTTATAAAGTATAAATTGAATAATTACGTTTCTCGATTATTTAACGTTCCTTCGCACAACTCTATTTCGATGTAATGTTGTTCTTTTATCTTTCTTAAACGAGAAATTGCTTGGTGTATAAAAATTTAAAACTACTCGATCATCGTACTGTACAATCTAATAACTGATAAAGTATAGCGGTAACCGAGCCATTTTTTATCATAGACGGAGTACAATTGGGTTTCGAATGTAAAGAATTTCTTTTCGAACGTATATAAATGCGAATGTGACTCTGAAAAGACGAGTTCGTTAGCTTTGTAAGGTGATTCGCGGTGAGAGGAACAGCAGATTGAAATCTCACCTTACTCGCAACAAATGACGGGAAAGAACCTCTTTATGATACTCTAGTGAGACGGCCCTTTCACGAATAAAATTACAAAAATATCCGTACTTTATTATCCATTATTCAAAATAATTCTACAAAAAAAGTATAACGATTTCGAATTTATTTAAAATTGTCCTACTCGATTGAATCGTACCCTTTTTATTTCACGTTTTTAAAAAAAATCTTTATCGATCGACTAAGCATACCATTTTATTTAAATCCAACAGATTACCATAACATTATGATCATTGTTTTTTCATCGAAGGAAGAAGCGAGCGGCAAGCTTTTAGCCGAGTTTTAAATTTTTGAATTTCACTGTTGATCGAGAGTAAGAATAAGGAGCACATTATTCAGTCAACTAAAGACCGAGTCCTTTAAATATTCTTAAGTAAATCCCTTAGGAGTATAAAAGAGAAAATAGCGGAGCAGAAGCATCGGTATCACGGGAATAAATCAAGCGACGTAGGAGAGAGAGAGAGAGAGAGAGAGAAAGAGTCGTGCGAAAGTTACGCATGAGCCAGGTTACAAAGTAGATGCATATAATAGCGAGAGGAACGTAGGAAGAAGCCCGGAAGATTCATAAATACGAGAGCTCTCCCCCTCCCTGCCTCTCTCTTTCTCTCTGTAGGCAGAGTTCGAAGGAAAGGAAAAAAAAATAATAAAATCAGTGCGTCGGTAGTCCCTTCGAGCCAAGAATCCCTCCCATCTCCTCGGTCTCCGTAGCGGCAGCAATTTGTCAGATCGAGTCCGCTTGAGGTTTATCCAACGAGTCGATCTAATATTTGCAAATGCCGCACGCGAGAAAAACGAGGGGCCATCAGTTAGAGGGTTGTTAGAAATCTAGTAACCGGTAATCCAAGGCGTGAGGGATTAGACAACCACCAGCTGATACTTCCGCAACTCTTGGCTCAGCGGTTCTCCTCCTTCCTTCCTTCGAGTTCACTTTTTTTCTTCTTCTTCGTTTTTAAATATTTCATCCTCTCTTTGGATTATAAACCGCGAGAGCGTTCGACATCGACAAACGATACCAACGAAAATTTCGATGAAAATCTACCAGACGAACGAAACAATTACGTAGCGCTAGGTTATACACGTTAATCCAACCGGCACGTCTCAATAATTCAAAACCTATCTCTTTCTTAACTCTTGACTCTCGTTTATCATTTGAGGCACGAGTCAAAGGAATGGATTACGATAACTAATCGGCATTATAAACTAACGCTTTGTCGTATAATATATTATAATTGATATGTACGTTTAGCCCATTAATGCGATGCGCACACAAGGACCACCGTTTTAGATTTATAAGAGATGAAAAATAATTTAATGCTTCCGCTTCTCGATAACTCTTTTTATTCATACATACCTACAATTATTGAATCGAAGAAAATTGAAAGCAATTCACTAAGTGTTGGGGATGCCTCACGATATTATGTGATATTCTTGAGCATACATCCTCGTTCATCAATTTCTGGTTTATTCGAGAGGAGAGAGAGGGAGGTAGGTTTAAGCGCAGATACTTTATAGGGATGCCGGAAGCCTTTACCGTGTTTATCGACTCCCTTCCACCTCCATATATATGTATACATATTTTTTGCACGCTATAGAGTACGTGCGGTATGGAATTATTTAATTTATAGTGAAATCGGTGAGTCGTATAAAATCACGTATTTAACGTAACAAATAAAATTCAAGGCGGATAAATAGATTCGTAGCAATCCGATCGGTGTATCGGGGTGATATAATTATTAATAATAAACCCGACGGAAATCTTTGGGTAATTAAATATTGAAGGAAATGTTGCATCCAGAGAAAAATGTAAGTGTTTTTTAAAAAAAAGGTAACGTAATCGAGCTACAGTACTCTTATAGTTGTTTTTGTAAAAGATCCTGAGAGAGAATATTAGTCGCTAAAATCACTGTGAGCAACGCAGAGCATACCGACTCACTCCCTTATACCGTTACATTTTATGCATTCTTTATCGCGAACGCAAGAGAAGGAGGGAGGAGAAAAAAGAGAGAAAAAATACTCGCGCACGACTCTCCCTCGCAAGCGGACGTTTTACGTCATTTATAAGTGAAACATTGCCGTGGCCGCTTCATCGATCCAACCCGACGGTAAAATAAACAAGACCGGCTTGTTTTGGATAATGTTTCAAGTCGGAAGTGCACGGACGACGAACCTCTTGCATTTCGTGCCGCTCTTTCTCTCTTTCTTTCTCTCTCTTTCTATCCTCCTATCTTTCTCTCTCCCTCCCTCCCACCCTCTATCTCTCTTTCTCTAGCAGTGAGGAAAAGAGTCTTGGCTTTCTCGCCAAGGCCCCGCTTATTATTTTCTGCCATACGAGACACCAAAGTGGTTTTCTGGCGCGTACCAGTAATAGGAAGAAAAACAGACCATATACGAGAGATCGTAGAAAAAAAATGAACGAGCCCGAGGGATGAAAAGCAAATAAAAATTCGACTAAACAGAGACGCTGTTTCGTCGGTCATTTTTTGTCGACCCTTTTTTTTACATCCTTTTTGCTTTTTTTACTCTCACTCTCGTATCCAAATAGTTAGTCTACGGTAGGTCTAGCGTTGCTTCACGTTTTAAGTAACCTAGTTTTTAGCTGCTTTGCTTTCGTTTTTTTTTTTTTTTTTTTTTGAAAAAAGTAAATATGAAAATTTTGTTTGTTTCACCAAAAATTATTTGTATTTTTTTAAAATTAATTTGTTTATCATCAGATTTTATTCATTTATTTCCATAGATACAATTTTATTTAGATTTAATTTTTTTTTAAATTATTATATAATTTATTGTGTAATTTACGATTTTTTTTGGATTTCTACAAATGTATGTAAATGTCTTTATAATTTTGAAATAATGCAATTTTAATTTTTTTATTTAAAATACTCTAGATGTAGGTTATAAAATTTATTTTCACCTAAAAATATTTTGTTTTATTTAATATCTTGTTCTTAATGGAAAATATTTATTTTTTTCTCGGAAAATACTTAAATTCAACATTTTTAAAACGTAATTAAGTATAAATTGTAAACATATTGTATAACCTTGTTTACTAACATTGTAATAGAAACTAAATTTGAAAAATAGTAAGAAAAGTTCAAAGCGCTTGAAAAAAATCAGTGAAAAAATCAATATTTCGTCAAACATCCAGTAGTACAAAAATTAATTTTTTTTCATGTTATTTTTTCTATACAAAAATAAAATTTTTTATGTAAATCCTTAATGCATTGAAAATCCTTCGTAATCGCATAATTATTTAAAGGTTCTTACTATCATAGAACTTTAGACTAGAAGAGTATCTTTTAAGTGAACATTAAATTTTTCTAAAATAGTATACGTTTTAAATGTAAAATCCCATCCTAAAATCTTCTAGCCCTTAGCAAAAACCACATTTTAAGTTTTGCCTTTTCATATAAAAACGAAAATTAGCTTCGTACCCAAAAAAATATTCAAATTTGGTGGGACACTCTCGGAAAAAGATCATCTTCCCAGGTTGTATAAAATATAAAAAAAAAGGTAGGTCAGTACTAGAGAGTCATAAGATAGACCAATGTCAGACGAAATGGTAAGGAAAACAACCGGGTCCCACGAGATGGTCGGTCGTAACGTAGCTGCACTCTCGCTCCGGGCATCGACGCCGTCCGTGATGCATGCCCGATGCTCAGGCGCTTCTCACACTCGCGGCGCGCCGGAGAAATTAGCGGCGACGCCGCGATGCCTCGTTGCCCTTTTGCGCCCGAGCAACGAGTTATGGTACGCGCTGGCTCTAATGGTCGGAGAATTGTCTTGAGATATTAAACCCGGCCGATGAGCGTACTACGTCAATTAGATTTTAACTCGAAATTCTTTTCTTTCTCAAATCCTCTTGTCTCTTTTTAATCACTTAAAAATAAATTCGCCGTTTCTTTTTTCTTTTAATTGTAGGCGGCGTCGCTTTTAATTAAAGGCCTTTTTTTGTTTCGTTTTACTCGGTTGCGAGATTAAACGGAAACGTTTAGCTGCTAACCAAGTTGCTTTCTCTGTTTCCTAAGCGAAATTTGAATCTGTTTGGAATCGTACTCAACCCTAGAATGGTGTGAAATTTTAACGAGGTAGGAAATTATCGTTCTGAGCATTTTGTTGCTACGTGGGAAGAGTGCCTTTGATGTCTGGTTAGAGTTGACATTAGAATACATCGCTGACATATGTTGTCAAATTAACCTCTTTTTAATTTTTAACTAAACTAAAAATCCTGTTTGTAAAAGTTGCAGCGTTTCCAGCAGTATGTTAAATTTAGTTTTTTATCGAACTTAAAATGACATTATTTTGTTTTAAATGTGTTATTTATTAATGAATTTATATTAGTGAATCCCATGTACATTTATAATTTTTAAAAATTACGTAAATTATCTCTGTAATTTTAAAAATATTATATTTTAAAGTAAAATGTGGCTAAATTCAAATTTCCAACGTTAATATAATTAGTGTAACTTTAAATTACCTATTACCCGAGAGCACACCTTTTCAAAAAATGTTATACGTTGCATGGAGAGCAAAATTATAAGTGATAAATGAATTCTACATATGTAAATAGAGGTGTTTGTTTCTGAAAGAATATCACGTACACAATTGAACATTTAAATATACGAGCGAGGAAAGATCGATGAAAAGAGGATCGTAAGTGCACCGGTAGATTTCCCTCTCGTTATACGGAAATCGATCCCTCGTCGAATCGGTCTTCATCAGGCGAAAAGACGGGGCCAACTAGAGAGCTGGGCGTTATTAAAACAATCTCGCGACAACGGTATCACGAAGACCCTTAAAAATGATTAGTTCGTGACTCATCCGAGCAATTAACTATGAAACTGTCAGGATCCGTATGGGCGAGTGTCGCGACCCTGCCGACGAGGCCCCTCTAACCGTATCCCCCAGGAGGCACGACGAACGAGATAAGAAAAAGGAGAGGAAGAAGCGACCGGCAAAAGAGGGGTAGAGATCAAGGAGGCACTCGCTAATTGAACGCGGAAAATCGTGATCGCATTACCCGCTTATCCTGAGTGCCCTTCTCTCTCTCTCTCTCTCTCTCTCTCTCTCTCTCTCTCTCTCTCTCCCTCTCTTCCCCTCTTTCTCTCTTCTTCTCCTTCACAAGTTTCTTCCTGTCCGTAATGTACTCTCGTCGGTCACGTGGTGAGTTTCGCCTACCCGATTTTTTTTCAATCGAATATAGATCGGAAATTTAGTAATTGGTTACATTACACGAAGATAGTTATTTTCTGCGCCGTTTATCCGTTCAACCAAATTATTCTTTTCATTTTTACACGAAAATTTGAATTTTTGAACAATTTTACTCAATTGCATCACTTATGTTTGATTAAATAATAGTACGGTATTTTCCGTTTTAGACGATTTATTTTGCGTTTGTTTATTTGTCAACGCTTATCGACGGTTGTCTATGGGTTGTTTTACGGTAATCATTTGTAATTTCAGTGATGAGCTTTACATTTCGATAACGCATGAATAATAAAAATTAAGAGATACAACTAGCATTTGAGGATACGTTCGCTACGTTCAGTAAATAATGATTATACTCTACTTAAATCATTAGATACTCCGAAGAAATCTTAATTTCCGATCTACTAATGTAGTTAATATACTTTTAACTTTCCAATTATTGTTTATTTGAAATCCAATTTATATAAATTGCTTTATAATGAAATATACTACTCAAGAAAACGTTACATCTCTGTAAAATCACATGTCGAAATTGTTAGATATACCGTAGATTTAAATGTTCGAACCTCCCAAAAATAGTTAAATTTACAATATGCAAGTAAATTCAAGTTGAATAAAATTCAGTGACATAAGCAATAAATGCGAATTAATCGAGCGAGGTTTCACATATTTCAGTATATTTTACATCAGCATTAGAAAGTTACAAATGGTCAGCGAATCCAGAAGAGAGAGACTTCCGGACTCGACGAACAAAAAAAATATTCTTTTGATCCTTGTTCGATAGTTGACCCAAATTCGAAAATGCTCTCGGTATATATCCAAACGGAGGGAGAGGAAGTGAGAGGAAAGATAGATAGAAATAGAGCCCAAGTCCGGAAAAAAAGAAAAGAAAGACGGACTATACATATCTGGACTCTGGGTGAGATAGATTTTTAGCAACGGTGCAGAATAATACTGTATTGCGGTAAATTCTGACGTCGCGGGAAAGCCGGTCGATCGCACGAGCGGATTTTTCCGTCGAACGGGCGCGCGTTACGATGGGAATAATAAATAAAATTCGCGGATTCGGTGACTCGGCTCGTCCTGTCTCGAGGCCTCTCACTCCCACTCACTCCATTGTCCTCTTGGCGCGTCGCGTCATTCCAAGGATTGGCACTCGTCCAGTTACCTCCGTCTCTTCCGCTTTTTTTTCTCGCGCCTCTTCGACTTGCCGACCGCGTCCGAGTCACCGGACCAAAGCAATTTTTCCCTGATTAACGATATAGCCTTCCATATCCATCGTTATTCTCGCATCTCTATATATAGCTATCCTGCTACGGAATTTAATTGGATATCGGTTAGAGTTGTTTATTTATATCATTTTCGTTTTTAATACCCCCCATTCTCCGAGATTTTCCATTTCGTTAAATATATTCGAGGTATAGTATAGTATTTAAACACTTTAAAAAATTACCAGACCACATTTAAATTAATTAAAAAAATACATTCTCCAAGTAATTAAACTATTACGATACATCATTTTGTATCATTAAACGTGTTTGCCACAACTCAAGAAGATTCATCGACTCGAAAACTCTCGATTTGTCTCTCTATTATGTGAAGAGTTTAAAGATAAAATTATTATTTTAAAAATTGATGTTTAATTTAAACAGCGTATGTTGGATTTCATACTTAGATACCAGTAAACGATCTATGAAGTTACATTAAGATCCATTTCCCAGAGGCATAAGACTCTTCTTGTGAGTGCACATTATTTATGTAGCAATTAGGAAAATAAAGAATTCTAAAGACTACGAAATGAACAATTTAATGTAAGAATCACACGTTTCTAGCGAGGTTATAAATTTACACCAGACGACTAATGTGATTACTCGCGAGAAAGTGGGAATAAGGGTTTGTTCGAGACTCCTACGTAGGCGCCTTACAGTCATAATGATCACAAAATGTCTTTATTACGAAACTTAACCGGTTCTTGAAAATTCAACAGAGAAATTGTTGTAATGTTCATTTACACCGATCATTTATTTACAACAAAATGTTTTTTTTTATCCTCGAACAATGCATCATTATCAATGATTGATTTTTCGTTTGTTTTTTTGTAAAATTAATTGATTAATAATTCATTCGGTGCGTATTAACTTCTAATATTAAAACATGAGCCTTTATATATAACATAAAAGTGCACTTCAATTTTGATTAATATTGCCCAAAAATACATTTAACCCAGTTTTAACGTTCACTCAGCTGTTTTAATATAATATCACCTCGAACATGTTTTTACTAGAACATTGTGTCAGTGATTTGTTTCGAAATAAAGTGAAATACATTTCAATGACATTCGATTAAAAATTGAGCAACGTATCGCAAAAAAACGGAACATTAATATCTCGTGTAGTCTATCCAAGTTAAAAATATATTTAAATGAATTCGTTTCGCTTGAATCTTTAGTGTTCGAAAGCAAAAATATTGAAAATTGATAAGGAAGTAAATAATATCTAAAATTAATTTTGTAGTTTAGAAGTTTCGGTGTTTAATACCAGTTTTTGTTTATCCATTTGAAACATAGCGAATAATTTGATACTTCACGATTGTTATTTTGTCTGGTATTGTCAGGTAACCACCGCATAAAAAAAATATGGATACCATTCGATAAAGGTTGAATAATTGGCATTGACGTCGAGGTAACGTGATAAACCAAGATAAAAAATATGTACCCATAGATTTTTTTCGAGTTCGTGTCGTCTTATTCTATTACACGGTTGGTGCTCTTCCAGTCTGGCGTATTTCTCTTTGGAGACAAGTAAGCGAATACTATGGGTCGTCGAGGTAAGAGAGAGAGAGAGAGAGAAAGAGAGAGAAAGAGAGATATTTCTCGTATATATCAGGAAGTGATAAAAGTTTAGCGCTCATTGGAGAGAAGCGCGCACATCGGGCGGACGTGACGAATGGGGAAGCGCTCGGTACACTTGTGCTCGCTTTCCTCATGGAAAACAGCTTCGAGGGAGGTTGGAAAAAGCGCGACATCCATTTTCTCTCCTACCCGTTATTCCTTGTTTCTAGTTTTATCAAAACGTTATTCCAGTTTACAACTCCACAAGTGTATCTGTGCATGTATGTGTGTGCTTTAGAAAAATTTTCGTTAAACGAATATGCTACACAACAATTGTAATCGAGTCGGTCGAATCATTTGCCGATATTCGACACGTGAATTTTTTTTTTATAAAACAAAGTTTATAACAAAAAATCGTATCCATTCATATTTTTTGTACTATCATATAAAATATCATTCCCTTATAAATTAAATAATTTCATTATCGGAGAAATGCGTTTATATAAATGGACGCTGGAGGGCTATACTGCTAACTTTTATTTTGTATTGATGTATCTGTTGGAAAAGAACACGTAAAGTTGTTCACAACTCTGTAAATAATGAATTTTGTTGTTTGTTTATGTACAAAGGAACATTGGTACACCTAGCGTACCGCAAAATAATAAAAGGAACAAATACATAAATGCAGTTTTCATAACTAGCACATTCGTTTTAAGTATAAGAAGCTTTTTTGGATTGTAGTGATGTAATATATTGTAATGAATAAAGGTTAATAATTATTAGTTCATTTGTAAGAATATAAAATAAAGTCTAATCAGTTTAGGTATAGAAATGTCCAATAAAGATTTTGGAGCACTGAGTCACGGAATAAATTATACGGTGATAATACAACTGCAGAACGCCATTTTATTTGTTCTTGAGTATACACCCTCCATTGTTATTAAAAATTTTGGTTTATCGATTTTTAAGTTGTAAAAAGTTTTTTAACAACTAATTGTGAAAATCGTACGAAGTTTCGTCTGCCAGAATTTGCAGACTTGATTGTACTCGATTATGAGTAATGTTGTACCAGTGTTAACTGTTTGACAATTATTAATACCTGTATAGATCTGCAAATCCTGGCAGATGAAACGTCGTATGATTTTCACAATGACTTATTAAAAAATTTTTACAACTTGAATTAACCTTTAAAAATCAAGAAACCAAAATTTTTGCCTTTTAATTTCATTGTATATGTATACATTGTCTCTTATACATATATATTGAGAAAAGAGATCTACGTTAGATCGTGTATGTGTGTGTCGTATCGGTTAGTTTTAATATTTTTTTATTTCACAATTATATATGTTAATTGCATTGTAAAGTAATAGCTCGATAAACATTTATTTTAACCAGCTTAATGTAAGAAATTAACTACAAACCCCCATCAAATCATTATACCGTCACATACCCAATTGATAATCAACTAAGTTATATCCGTACGTTCATAGAATAATTTTATGTTAAAAAGGCTAATAATTGTATATATTTTGACGCATACATAAAGTATGAGTATTACACTTCCTTTAACCATTTCAGAAAAATAAAATAATTGCTATTTTTAAAGTAACAATCTAAGAAAAATAAGTACCAATTTCTGATCAGTAACTTTTCGGTAAACCACTTCCTAGTTAAGTCTACTAACCAATTATTAATTGTTTAACCTTTAAATTATGCGTAGCAACGTTTAGATTTATGTAACTCTTATTATTTTATTGAAATAATATATTAATCAGAAATTGGTTCATGATCAACAATTGGATACCTTACGGTAGTATATAAAATAAAATTGTTTTTTTTTGTTTCGAAGCAACGCTTATAGATGAGTTGTCGTAAATCTAGTTTTATTAATTATACATTAATCATAAGTTATTATTACTAATGATTCAACAATATGCTACTACATATAGAATTGTCCAGGGCAATAAATTCTATCCAACTGTTTTATATAAAAAAAATTAAATTAGTTCCCGATCGGTACCAACTTGACACTATTACCCAAAGAAACATTTCCATGAATTTAATAAATCCCGGAACACACAGTAGGAAATCATAAATCATTTTCCACCAATGAATTTGAATGAAGTTAACTTGTTGTTATCTATAAAACAAGGTTGTTTCGACAAACTCCTATAGCGGTACAAAATACGATCTTTACAACAAAAAAATTCTACGAGACGATATAAAAAATGAATCTTAAAGCAAAAAGAAGAAAAAGAAAAAAGAGGAGCGCGTAGTAACGCAGAAATGGGTAAATAGCCGGGGAGCAATGATTTTTCACGTAAAAGTCGTCCCTGAATTTTTACGTTAGCTAATGCAGATGGGCGGGGTTGGCCAAGTTGGCCAGGGTTACATTCCCTTCGTCGTCGTTGTATATTTTATGCAAACGAGCCGTTGGCAGTGCCGTTAATTGAGCTGCAGGGGACTGGGAAGGGAAAAATCTGAAATCCAAACCACGTTCAACTATATACCTACCGTACCCTTTTTCCTTTATCTCTTCCTTTCTACGGGTTTTCTCGCTTCTCTCGCTCTCTCTCTCTCTCTCTCTCTCCCTCTTTCTTTCTCTCTCTTTCTCTTTCCCTTTCTCTTTCTCGAATGCTCGGCTCCGAGCTTTTCATATTCGGTATTAAAATTCTGCAGTTGCTTCGTAATCAATTAGAAAATTAAAACTTCATCGTACCGGTATAGTAAGGTAAGCACGAAATCGTTGATCAATTAACCAACGGATGAGGGGATGATTTTCATCCCTTCTTTTATCGGAATATTCCCTTTTGTTCTTTTAAGAATATCTTTACGGATTTCAATGAAATATCGCCGTTGGCAAAATTCGTTCGACTATAATCGAAGGGAAACCAAATTTAAGTTGCTCAATCTTATGTGTCATCCACATATTATGTTTTTTTTTAATTTGTTTGTAAAAGACTTTTATGTTTATTGTCATTGTATCTTTAGCACAATTTAGTACACAAATTACTTATCCATGTTAGTAGTTGCTATAAAATGTAGTCAAAATTGCGGTAACGGAAGACATCCTCATATGTTTTGTATTTTTTAATATATATGATTTTTCTCAGTGTATTAATTAAAATATTCACACGATACACTCGATAGCTCTGTCACAACTAAAAATCCTATTATTTGCAATAAAGTAACATCGATAGATTTGTCAATAATAAATTGGTCAATGTTTATAACGTTTAGCTTGAAAAAGCTGTTATTTACATGGCACTATAAATAATTAAAATTATTTTTAAGAAATCTTATAGAACGGCAAATAGCGGTAAGAAAGGTAGTTTGAAAAAGAGATCAACAATTTAATACCACTCATTTCAAGAGTGTTTGCACATTAAACACAGGCGAATTACAAAGATCCAGAAAAATACAAGTGGATGGATAAGAGGCACCGATGTTGAAAATCGCTGGTCTTAGAGTCGTTTACTCAACTTGAGCGAAATAAAAATAGAAAATCCAATTAAAAAAGTTAGGCATTTCGTAGCTGTTGATGATCCGCTGTGTGTTTATAGGTACGTCGGGAAAAAAAGCGAAAGTAAAGAGTGCCGATCGACGCTCGTTACAGGATCCTCGTGGCAAGTGAAACCCACTCTCTCTCTCTCTCTCTCTCTCCTCTTTCTTTCTCTCTCTTTCTCTTTCCCTTTCTCTTTCTCGAATGCTCGGCTCCGAGCTTTTCATATTCGGTATTAAAATTCTGCAGTTGCTTCGTAATCAATTAGAAAATTAAAACTTCATCGTACCGGTATAGTAAGGTAAGCACGAAATCGTTGATCAATTAACCAACGGATGAGGGGATGATTTTCATCCCTTCTTTTATCGGAATATTCCCTTTTGTTCTTTTAAGAATATCTTTACGGATTTCAATGAAATATCGCCGTTGGCAAAATTCGTTCGACTATAATCGAAGGGAAACCAAATTTAAGTTGCTCAATCTTATGTGTCATCCACATATTATGTTTTTTTTAATTTGTTTGTAAAAGACTTTTATGTTTATTGTCATTGTATCTTTAGCACAATTTAGTACACAAATTACTTATCCATGTTAGTAGTTGCTATAAAATGTAGTCAAAATTGCGGTAACGGAAGACATCCTCATATGTTTTGTATTTTTTAATATATATGATTTTTCTCAGTGTATTAATTAAAATATTCACACGATACACTCGATAGCTCTGTCACAACTAAAAATCCTATTATTTGCAATAAAGTAACATCGATAGATTTGTCAATAATAAATTGGTCAATGTTTATAACGTTTAGCTTGAAAAAGCTGTTATTTACATGGCACTATAAATAATTAAAATTATTTTTAAGAAATCTTATAGAACGGCAAATAGCGGTAAGAAAGGTAGTTTGAAAAAGAGATCAACAATTTAATACCACTCATTTCAAGAGTGTTTGCACATTAAACACAGGCGAATTACAAAGATCCAGAAAAATACAAGTGGATGGATAAGAGGCACCGATGTTGAAAATCGCTGGTCTTAGAGTCGTTTACTCAACTTGAGCGAAATAAAAATAGAAAATCCAATTAAAAAAGTTAGGCATTTCGTAGCTGTTGATGATCCGCTGTGTGTTTATAGGTACGTCGGGAAAAAAAGCGAAAGTAAAGAGTGCCGATCGACGCTCGTTACAGGATCCTCGTGGCAAGTGAAACCCACTCTCTCTCTCTCTCTCTCTATGTCTCGCTCTCTTTGAAAAGAATTGGGTTCTCTTAGGCAAACGAGTCAGCTGCCTGATCTCGAGGTCGGACGTAAAAATATCGGAGGTGGTTGTTCTCCAGGCCGTGACATCTTTATAGTCGGCATTAGCGGTGACAACAATGGCTCGAGGACGGGGCTTGTAAACACGGTAGAGCAGGTACTGTTAGTTAACTCGGTCGCTACCGGGGCGCATCCTCGTCCTCGTCCTCGTCCTCGTCGCCGTTCCCCATCCCTACCTAGCTCCCTTCCTCCTTTGTGGACGGTATCTCCGAGTCCTCGAATTCCCTGAGCGGCCTTGTCCTTCCGAGCACGTCAAATGGCCCCTCTGCAATCTACACCTTGATTCCTTGGGAGCTCGGGCGTTTCGCCTCTGACTCTTGCTCTACTCCCCCGTCAACTCCTTTCCCCTCCTCCCTCATTCTCTCTCCTTTCGCCACCTAAACTTTCCTCCTTCGATAATCACCCCTTCTGTACTGGTTTGATAAACTTTACTCGAGCTATAATTGCATTCCCGGTGCCCCCCTCCCGCCTCCTCCATCCTCTCCCTCTCTTTGTGATATTAATGGAAATTGCTAAATCGGAGAAGATGTTTCCCTCGTTTTGCTTCGAGGCCAGTCGGATATCCTCCAAACTATCACTTTTGGTGATAGTTCTATTCGTGGATTCTCAGATCTCTGTTATTTGTATTTGTTTATCAATTTAATATTTTGTCAAAACATTTCGTAGAACGGAGAAAAAAGAAATTCATTCGTCACAATATTTCCATACGAGAACGCCGAGAAAGATGATAAGAAAATATAAGTTTCTTCTTAAAACCTTTTTAAAAGCACTAATATTTTTCTATCATTTTGCACAATTTTCCGACCTTATCATATTTCCAATTTCTACCATCAAGATTAATTTTTTTTCCTTACTTTCTTTCCAAAGTACATTATACTTTTCGCTCTTCAATTATACGTATATAACAATTATTTTTTCTTCAATATTAATATAGTTTCGAAAGAATAAATTCTTTACGAATAATAAATTAGACAATTAATTGTAAAATGTAGAAGGAATTAGAGCGAATTGCTCAAAGTCAGGGAGAAAAAAAATTGAGTAATCTGAGGTTGTTCGTAAAGCATTAAACTATCGGTACCATGAATTTAAAACACACCTCTAACAATATATCGTTAAGTAAACATGACTCTGAAGGATAAAAAGTAATATGATAAATAGATTTTAGGAAGCAAAGCGTAGCTGGTAAACTAGCTCCTTCCTATCCCATCCCCGAGGTTTTTTTGTTCGTACTACGACGGTGGGTACAAGCCATTACTTTTATCGGCTGGTTTTTCTCTCGTCGAGAAGAGCGAAAGATGCAAAACACCGTGAAATTCGTTACCGAGCAAGAACCGCCCGGTTTTCCGGTACGCTCTCGCGGTTTTCGGACACGGTAATGCGAACGTCGAAACTCAAGAGTAAGAGAGAGAAAGAGAGAGAGGGAGAGAGAGAGAGAGAAGGAGAGAGGAAGAGATGAAGAGAGGAAGAGAGGGAGGGAGAGGGACAGACCGAGTGGAGATAGTCTCTTCTTCTCACATAAGCGAAACACGTTGGGCAATGGACAACCCGTTAAACGAGCCGTTCTACGGTGTTAGTCGGGCTCAATTATTATCGCACCGTTACAGTAACCCGAAAACCAGGTCGCTCTCCTCGTTACACCCAAATATTTGCTACTTCCCTCGTTTTCTACATATACCACATATTTATATACGTACACCCATACATCCATGTGTATGTGTTTGCCTGTGTGTGAACGTACAGAAGATCGATACAAACCGGTCTCACAATTTTCCTATTGTCCAGGCGTATCCTTATGTAACTAGCCATTAAAATCGCGCGACATTACTGTCGAAGATTCAATCTTTCAGTCTCCTTTTTCGTCCTTAAGATTTATCGGGGGGATACGTTCTCGGGAACTTTTTTTCGTCAGGTACCTCGCGTGCGGCAATTGCGTGGGTGTGGTTCGGGATGATGGGAGATCCTTCTTCTTCTTATTTTTTATTTTTTGGTTTGCCTCAATTTTTCTACGGGATATTGGTAGAAACACCTGATAGAAGCTCGGATATCTAATGAAACCAATAAGCGTGAAGGAATGTGCTAGGGGGCTATATATATTGTGTGTATGTGTGTGTGTGTGTGTGTGCGTATATATATGTATATATAAGTCTCTCTTTCTTCCCTTGTAGGGCTGCGATAGTTTCTCGCGCGCGGTGCGCTGGAACTCGGTGATGCCTTGTTTTCTCGGGCATTCTTCTCTCTTTCTCTCTACACATATAGCTTGACGATATTTTTCTTTTATTCGCTCGCGTCTCTTGTATATATACGTACACGTGCGCACACCGATACACAAACATTGTGCGTTCTCCGCGAATGTAACGTATCGCGAACCGTAAATAAACAATGACTCGAAAAATCGTTTGCGTACCATGGAATCCAATCTACGGGAATGGCTTAAAATTTGCAGGTACATTTGAATAAGTAAATTAGGGTGGCGATGCGGCGTGTAAGGTAATGTACGTGGATTTGTTTGAAATACCCGGGGCGTTCTTCAAATCTTTCCTCGTTTCATTTATTTTTTTGTTTTGTGTAACTCAATTTCGTATCCATGATTCTTGAAGTACCTACTTGAATTTGTAATCGTTTTGCTTTTAAAGATACATGTATGTTTTCATTAACATTAAAACAGCATAATATAATTAATTAGAGAAATAGGTATTATCATTGTAGCTGTATGGAGATAATTTATTTAGTAAAATAAAGTTTAATAATAAGGCAATTAAGGCTGTATTATATATTATATGTCATATATAAAATACTAAGCTTGTATTAATTAAGAGTTTAAATCAAAGTATCGGTCGTCCGGTGCAGCGAAACCGGAGCGCGTTCATTTTATCTTAATCCGTAATAAATCGGCGGATCTTGAACATTTTCAAAGCTTCTCAAACACACAAAGACGTCGTCTCGGTGTGTGTCTCTCCTTTTAAGAATCAGTGCCAGGTATGTAGAGCTACTTCGGATACTGAAGATTCCATTGCACTACATTCTATTTTAGTAGAATGGTTTCTTCTCTTATCTCGGGAACAACATTTCACTGCTTTCGCAGATTCTTTTCTATCTTCCTTTTACGCGCAAACGGAATGTTGCATTTACGATTGTTTAACCATACGAAATATTACGTATCACTGATCAGGACAGACGAAAAATACGTGTTACGTAACAATTAACCAAGATTCGTTAATATTCCATATACTTTTGCATCTAGGAAAATAAAATGTGAGGCGTAGAGTAGAGAAGACGGAAGTTTAAATGAAGTTAGCTCACGAACGAGCACAGCTCCTCGTGCAAACTGCATGAACTTTTCGAACTAAAAGAACAGGCGGGGCCAGAGAAACGAGAAAATTTCTGGGTATATGTAACTTTGCGAGTGTGGGCCTCTTCCCTTTCTTTTCTTTCGACTTTACTAATTAACTCTTCTTTAACTGATAGAATATTTTCATTCGACAGCCACCGATTACTACTCAACTTTTACGTTCGCGGTGCAAACTCATTTTATGTACGGTTTCCTCTTACTTTAAACAAATAAAAATTTTATACTCGTTTAATATATTGGAGAAAATTTAGCGATAATGTTTGGAATTCAATTGTGTATCGAAATGATGATTGGGAGAACGGTTAATTATTGCGACAAATGCGAAATACACTTGAATGAAGAGAGACCAAATTGAGATTGAGTTTCGTTATTGTGAAATGTTATTGATTGAGTCGGAGGAAAAAACGACATCTATAGGATTTGGTAATTGAGCTCTTGGAACCATTCCAGGTAAAACGAATATTATACAGTTCGTAGATTTATAAAAGTTAGTATAACCAATTCATAATCTTTTTTAAAAATTTATTTTTAAATTATCTAGAAAACATCGAGCGTTATTTCGTTAAGTAAACATTAATTATTCTTGATAAAGAAAAATAAAAGAACTAATGTTTTGTAGTACCACTTAAATATTACATCACAAATCTAGTTAATAAAGCTAAAGAAAAAAAGGCGATTAGAAAAGAAACTTTAATATATTATTTTTTAATGTAATAAGTTAAACAAACATTTATTTAAAAAATCTTTTCATTATTTTTCATCCTCTATTTTCCATATTTTAAATGTGAAAGTAGATTTTGAATAATTTATAATTCATGAGGCATTACATCGAATTAAATCCACTTGTAATGTGACTTTTGTACAACTGCCGCAAAAAGAAAAGAACATATGACCCTTGGGAAAATGTAGTTTCATCAGACCTAACGAAACATTTTCGACGCCTAAAAATGACTGCCAGTGTCCTTAATTGATACTAATTGACCTTTATTTTCACAATATGAGCATTATTACCCCCAATTATATACATTACTCGAGTAAACTTCTACAATTCTTCTTTTATTTATTTTCATCGATTTTTCAGATAATTAAATAAGGGTAGACGGAATAAGCTCTAATTTAAGTATTTTAAATGAGAATTTACGTTTGAAAAATGGACGTGCCGTAGATTAAATATACAACAACATTTTTAAAGTAAATATTAATGCAACTAAAATATTAGAGATTGCCAGAGATTATTCAAGATTCTTACGTAATGCTTATTACTTACTAACTACGCGGTCACCTTTTTCCAAGATAATGTAACAGTAGTATTGATAATTAATGAAAGGGCAGACAAATTTTATGTTAAAACGTTAGTCCTACATTTTGTCAATAATTTATTTTACTTATAATTTAAATTGTGTTCCCTTTAATGGAGTACCTTGAACCCTTTCCCAAAAAAATAAAAGAAGAAATAAATTCAATGGGTGGTTTAATCATTTTATGGTATAATATACATCAGATTATAACTGACCTATAATACCCTTGTGGAGAGTAGATTAGTATTTGTAGTGAAGTTAAACTCACCTCATCTAAATATAACTTAACGGCCAATCAAAATCATTTGACTGAAAATCACCATGCGCAACCTCATTCAGATTTACGATTGAGCAAACCTCGCATCAAACAACCACATTTGAAAAGGGGAAAAAGGAAAGAATCCACCTTGAAACATAAAATCCCAAGGAGAGAAAGTGGATGTTTATTGCATATCCTCTTGATAATCGTGCCATTCGTATACATAAGCAGTGAGAGGGAGAGAGAGAGAATGAGAGAGAGAGAGGGAAGCAGAGAGGAAGAGAGATGGCTCATGTAATACCAAAGGGAGTTTCGAACGAAGGGAAAGAGAAAGGGAATAAGTAATAGCCCGAGTCGCGCGATCGCGGTCCTCGGTCGGCTCCACGAAAAAGGGACGAGAGAAGGAGCGAGATAAGCATAATGGCCTTAGGGTACCAGAAAAAGCGGCGGCTTCCGCCGGATACGCGCATCGCTTGACGAAAGAAGAAAAGAGGGTTGCGTTCGCCACGCGAGACCAGTGTCTCTCTCTCTCTCTCTCTCTCTCTCTCTCTCTCTCTCTCTCTCTCTCTCTCTCTCTCTCTCTCTCTCTCTCTCTCTCTCTCTCTCTCTTCGTTTTGTTTTACCTCGTGGAATCACCGAGCGCATGCGTGGGCTTTGATAACGATCGCGTATTTGTATAAAAGTGATGAAGGAATGATCGGAGAAGAAGAGTCGAACAGTCACGCTTCGTGTGGTTATAATAGAACCCCCTTGGTATCACCTTCCTTTTCTTCAATTATTTTCCACGATATCGAAAGTCAAACTCATTATCCATTTTACTTTCAATTTCCATCGTTTATTTCTCAAAACCGAATAACTTAAACTAGTTTATATTCTTTTCGACAATGGGTAACATCATATTTATACAATAGTGTATCGGTAATGCCTACAATTATCCGATGAGAATCGAAAGTAAAATTTAAAATTCCAAGATACCGAATACGTTTAACTCTCTATTTCCCCCTTTTTTCCGAGTATAATTTATTTAAAGGATTTGCGATTATAATTTATAGTTTGTTTGACTTGCTAAAATTTCTACAAAGTACACGCCGAAAATTATACACAAGAGGCTATAAATGAAAAATCTACATTTCCACGAATGCAAACATCGGTTTAACCGCGAGTGATGTACATACACATTTGCTACGACCTTCGCGTCCTACGGAAACCAATGGATGATAATAGTCGGCAATCAATCGATAATCACTGCTCTTTGTCAACCTAGACACTATTCGCTTAATCGAAATAGTCTGTGTATATTCGTGCACATCCTCGTATACAAACTTTACAACCTATTAATTTGCACACACGTTCATCTTGAACACGCGATAATCAATTTTCCAAGAAAGTTGTCCTCTTTTTCTTGTACACGGTTGCACTTTTTTTTTCTTCCTTTCCCTATTCGTCAAAACGTATAGAGATACATTTTTTAAAATGAAATGATATCGCGTCTTTGGAAAAGTGACGTCAACGACAAGATTCATTAGAAATACGGATCGAACTAATGTTTTTACCGGAAACTAAAAAGAAGAATCAGTCGTCGAGAAAAACAATTGAAATAAGATTTCCAAGGCGACAGACCCAAGCGGGTGGCGACGTCCTACCGCCTGTCTTTTGCCATTTCTCGAGACTCTTCTTCCTTTTTTTCCTCTCTCGAACGCGAAGATGCCAGAACAAACAGTAGCTCACGCAGCTTGGCACAATGACTTTCAGCCCCCCGCGTTTCGTATATATACAGTCCGATATTCCGTTGGACCAAACTCATCTTCTGACTTTGTATCTCTGTTTGTTTGTGTATATACACATATATATAAATACACACATATATACGTGTGGGTATACGTTTGTGTACGTGTGCGTGTATACATCTATTCCTTTTGCATTGTCTTTGGTAGTAGTGGACGCGTCCCCGGTGCTATTAATTTAACCGTTAAGAGAGTTTATCCCGTCCCTTAGTAATATTCTGTCGTTTAAGAAAGCGCCGACAGGCTGCTTTCTCTTTTCCTACCCCTTTTCCTTTTCTTATACTTTTTTCCTTCTCTCCCTCCCTCCCCTCCTCCCCGCGTATTTTCTTTGTCGCCCTGACAAAGCGTCCAAGCCAGAAATAATATTATGCGAAACAATGTACGCGAATCTGGGCTTCTTCTTTTTTTTTTCGTTCTGGGGAATCCGTATGTCAAGACTCTCCTGTCGTAATTGAATAATATTTTTAATGGAGTGAAAAGAGAAACAAACAATAATAAACGTTTTATTTTTGTTCCTTTAAATGAGCGATTGAATTATAACGTATGCTCATTAAAATTCATACTTCGTAAATATGTGGTTATTGTTACGATTGCGTACATAAAAAAATTCCGAATGAATGAGACAAAGGGATATAATAAAAGTGTTCTTTGCCATACAATTTCTTTGACAGATATATATCCTAAAAGTGTGGGAGTTAAGGAAGATAAAGAAGTAATTGCTTAATTGCGCTTAAAGGATTCTTTGTATATATTCTGAGCGTTTATTTAAAATTACATTAGTGTATTTAGTGCTATGTATAATTTTATTATCGAAAAAACCTTTTTCTTTTGTTTGTTGAGTTTTGCCTCTTCTACAATTTTTTTCGCAAGATGACCTCACGTATATCGATTTTTCTATAAACTTTATCAGTTTATTGATCTTTCGGTTGATATTAAAATCAAAATATTAAAAATGTGACAAATATAGGACGAAAAAGACGGTAATTACCGTTTAGCAAGTCAAATCTTTCAATAATACGGAAAGCGTATTAAACTACAATTAGCCTAGTTTGCCGAGAATGTGAGAAATCATTAAGGTCATTATCCAACGGATGACACGTACGTGCGAAATGGAGGCTCGTTAATTAAAACATCGAGGTTCTTCGTTCGATTGATTTAAACCAACTCTCGCAATTTCGAAGCCAATTAACGAAAATATATCGTCTCATCTATATTTGAAAGTGAAGTAAAAGTAGCAATGGGCATAAAGACAAAGGTAATAAAACTAAAGGAGGATATATATATGATAAGCATAATAAAAATCAAAGGTCTAACCTTCGAATGTTTTGAATTTCCAGGAAGATTTATATCAGTTGGGTAGGTAGGGTTAAAGAAGAAAAAGGTGGAAGAGAGGGGAAAAAAGGCGCGCGGGTGAACGCGGTCAAGATAATGCCGAGTAAAAGACAAAGATAGAGTCAGATAGTCAATTTTGAGAAAGGCCATCGATCAAAAGGAGGTTTAACAGATTCGAATAAGCATTCCAGAAGCCGGGGGTATCTCGATTGCCGTATACTCGGGGACAATGAAAGCCGCGCGACTTGATTAAATCTGAAAAGGAGTACGGTATAAAAAGAGAAAGAGATACTTTGGCACGTGACACGCAGCAGCAGCAGCAGCAACAGCAGCAAGATCCGTATTTTCTATACATATGTATATACAGGTTATCCTAAGAGGAAAGGGATGGAAAAGGAGGTAGGTCCCCACGGTGCGTCCACCTCCTCTTCCTCCTCTTCCTCTGCTTCCTCCTGTTCCTCCTGTTCCTCCTGCGAGGGAACCTCTCTTGTCCGGTCTTCTTGTTTCTCGCGCTGCATTGTCTCTTCGGAGCGCCGGCTGCGCGGCGACAGATATAACCCCCTTTAGGCCGGCCACTAATTCAACCCCAACAAGTTGATGCTGACCGATAATAATATTCCATTAAGCCAGCCGAGCCCCATACATCACCGGTCGTCACGCGGACTCCCTCCGCACCGTCCATCCTCGATACCATCTACATGAGGCGTTAATTACGTACCGTCCTACCGCGTTACACTGCCACTCGACCAGAGAGGGAGAGAGAGAGACCTCGAGATATCTCCGAGGAGTCGACCAGCCTCCTACGCGAATTTAAAATCTAATACTCCACCCCTAGCTATATGCTCACTTTTTATCCATCCCGCTCTTCAAAGATATCCGTCACGGCTATCACAGCTATACCGCATCGAGAAGAAGGTTTATTTCCATTAAAATCCTGGTACTCAACTGTTGGTATATCATTTTCTGCTCTCGTAAAAGCAAATTTTTTATGCAGATATATTTTGTGCTGCTAATAGTTTAGACATGCGGATTTAATACAAGCAAACTCTTTTCTCAGTGTATTCAAATAAGGTGTTCCAAAATACTTGCAAAGGCTGACTTATACATTTTACAAGATAGCATATGGTAAGCATTATTACTACGCTGTACCGCCGAAAAAATTTAGCCAATTACTTTTATAAAATTATTAGAAACCTATCTATTTACTGATGGTTAAAGACATCACCCTGGTAGAAATTTCCATCAGTGTTCTAGTCAGTACATAACTAATTTTGAGGAGAAAAAATTTAATTCAGCGAAACTTGACTATTGGTATCAGGATATAAGTATATCAAAAATTATACTGTAATTATTACAAATACAATTAAATTAAATTAAAAAAATTAATCATTATGCTTATAAGTTATCGACTCTTTTCTTTAACGCGATGGAATACTCGTGAAAGAATCGAAAGATTTGATACAACTGCGAAAATTTTACTTGGAATTATTTTGGTTACAAATGACCGTCAGCTTTTTATTAATTATAAAAATTGTGGTGTAGTTTATCCGAAAACATTGCCAAAATGTTTGTCATTTCACAGTACGCATTAATTGAATGTTGCACTTATCAACAATAATAAATTTAATTATAAATGTCTGAAAATAAATTTAAAGTCGATTGCTGGAAAGGTATAAGGTTAATTATTTATTAGTTGGACGTAATAATCACGTAATAAAATTTACGAAATAATCGGCATCATCCGCGGGTAATAAATTCGCGTGGAATTAAAAGTTAATTAATAACCGAGTAACATTAACAATAATAACAATTATCTCGAGTATTGAAGTAAATATCATGTCGTGCTTGATAGACATTACAACTATAATTACGCGACTAAATGCATCCACGGTACCGTAGGGTCAACGTTCAAATCCAAGCTTAATCGCAAATGCAGCTCCGAATGCGCGCGCGCGCGCGCGTGTGTGTGTACCGAAAATTCATAAATTTACAAGCTCGCGAACATAAATTGCCAAACGCGAATTTCCCGGTGTAACTTTATATATAACGATTTGAAAAGGAAGGATGGTAGAGCCGAGGAAGCAGGTCAAATTCAAGTGAATTCGCGCATTCACCCGGTCTAGAATGAAAATTCTCCCAGTTGGTTTCCACTGCGCGGGGCAAGAAAAATACAGAATACATTAATTCTCTCAACGGCCGATCGTCTTTCTCCTCGTTTCGTTTATTTCCCTCTCTCTCTCTCTCTGTCTCTCTCTCTCTCTCTCTTTCTTTCACTCGGGATGTAGGAGCGAGCATTCACAGCGTGTAGCCCGATGCAACCAAGTTCGCACGAGCCATACGCGAATAAATTTACGTAAGGTCGGTCACCCGCTAATGGATAGAATTACAAATGCGCGTGTGCATATATTTATATTCTTATATGCACGAACGCACGGGATTTAATATTTATATGCACTCGGTTAATGCGTCCAACATTTCCCCTCGTGAGCCTCGTCAAAGTTTCAGAAAGTCCGTTCTCAAGATTAACGTTCTTTGATAATATTTATCGGGATCCTCTACGAATAAACTTCAACTTTTCCTTATGGTATCGAGATTGTCATTTTTAATTTACTAGAAATTGTGTCTTCGATGCTTCAATAAATCCACGTGATTTTAACGTAACTTTAAGTATAAATTCAAAATATGTGTTTCGGTAATTAAATATTGTAAAACGTAACGATCTTGTCTGCACGTTCAATTGTTTTCGACGGTGTGGTTTTTACCCACCTATCGTGGTTAATTCAACGGGATATGACTAAACAAAATTTAACTACTGTCTTCCTGGAAAACGTGTGATTAATAAATATTCAACGCTGGTATGTTTCTTTATTGAAAAGTAATGTACGGTTAATGCTTGCTACGTCGACACCACCGAGATGTTTCCTCGTAATAGCCCTTAAAACGCGATAAAATCATACGAAGATAATTTCTCGAATTTATGTACACGTTAAACTATCTGACGAAACGAACAAGGGGGGGGGGGGTGAAAGTGTATACGTACACGTAAAAATTACTTAGTTCACACTCGTAGAGAAAAATTGGTTTAATTGAAATTAATTATTAAATAACACCGACGAATGCACTTTCAGATTTTGTTTATTTGTCAATTATCAATGTGTGTATATATTATTTTTAATTTAAATACCAAAGTTTTTAAATAATTAAATTTAATTTGTTGAGAGTAACGTTTATTTAATTATTTTCTACAACGCAATTCAAGTTAGTTTAATTATGTAAATACAAAATTAAAACGTCGACGACTCTTTGGGAATTAACGGCTAATGGGAATTACTGTTGAAAAATTCAAGTTGAATAAAATAAAAATAATACGAAAGAACTACCGAAAGTTGCATGACCAATAAGATTATTTTCGTTCCCAAAACAAAAAAAAATTGTATCCTAGTATAAAAAAAGAGGAAAGTTTCAAAATAAATCATCCAGACAATCGTTAAACTTGTAAAAGTGGAAACGCAATTTGAAATGCATACGGTATACGATAATAATTCGAAAGTTTGAAAAAAGAATAACGAGGTGTGCACCAAGAATTTATATATACATATACGTATATCGTATATGGTAGGAGCAACACGTCGAAGTAACACCGGGCAATCCACGAAATAAGGGAAACGTGCCGGGTTAAATGAACGCGATAAGCCACGTAGAACCGTGGCGCATATAAAATCGGAATTGCTAATTCGGGAAAAAAAGCGAGAGACGTCGAGGGAGGTGGAGGAGGGGTGAGAGAGTAAAGCTAGAATTAGCATAATGAAAAGAGTAGGGTAGAATCACGTCAGCGGGGGGCAATTCGAGCGAGTCGGCAAAAAAAATCGGAGTACTCGCGTGACTCCCTAGCGCGCGCGAAAAATCGCGCGCGACTCGTCCCGTGGGATCTTGACTCTCTCCCTCTCTCGCTCTATCTCTTGCTCTTTCACTCTTTTACTCTTCCGCGAGTCCGATTTCCGTAACGCTTCCTTTTGTGAGTCTCACAGGACGTGTCCTGATCCCCCTCCATTGGGAAAGCTAATTATTAATGTTACGGTTACTACCGTTATTGGCGGCCAGTCGCGCCTTATCGATCGGACACTTTTACGTAACCGAGCTTAACCTCTTGTAGACTTGTACGGTTGTTTGTTTAACCTCGGGCTCGCCATTCGGTTTATCCATTAATGCTACGCGGCCCATGTAAATTCGTCCTTCCTCGCAAACCTAATGCTTCGAGAGGTTCTTCGGTATATACCTTACACTCTTTTGGAACTTTCTAACATTTTCAGTTTTCTTCCCTAACCGACTCGAATTATGGGAGCTTTGCGGATTTACAGCTATACTTGAATTCCTTTCTTCACTCCTTTTGGTTTCCCCAATTTTTCTCGATCGTTCATTATATATTCAAATGTGCTTTTAGTTGTCTAATCATTACGGAAATCTTAAATCCAAATATTCATTCACCAGAAAAAATGTATATTATTTAGTATAATTTACAAGTAAATAAATAATATTAATAATTGATGTAAAGAAATTATAAAGTACGCGAAGTTTATTGGTACTCATAGTCTATAACATCATTACTAAACAGGTATTCATTATTAGTAGAATATTTTTCTCAGTATTTGCTTTTTTATTTATTGATTTAAGATTTACTTTTCGATTCATTTTATACTGCATATAATATGCTACTTTTATCAAAAAAATTTTATTTCCAAACTTGAAAATCTTCTATCCTTCGATGCTTTACCTAATGATTGCCAACGGTATGTGATTAAACATTTAATATTGTAATATTTAAGCATTTTGTACGCGTCTTCAGTTTTCAATTCCATAATTATTATACAATTTTCGGATTTATTTTTCGGTAGATCCTCATTCTGTAACTGTCACCTCTTAATATTTTATAATTTTGATGTAACATATATATGCTAAAGTTAATATTACGAGTTTCATAATATGTTAAATAATTAAAATATTAGTAATTAAAATATATGTTATTATTACAATTTATAATTATTACTTTACTCAATATTGGCATATGCGGATATTTAATAATTTAATATTACAATCATATAGTATAGGTATATTATCATTAATTTTTGACCCTCTACAAATGTATACATTTGTTTATAATTTTGCTGTTTGTAACCAGTTAGATGTTATTAATGAAGTACTTCGCTACATATTCTACAATATAAATATAACAATTTTTCTACGTGTATTAATCAAATGAATTAATTTAATTTAAATTGTCATAATTATTATAATATATAATAAATTAATATAACAATGTTATCAAATTTGACAAGTATAATTTAATTTGAATAACTTAATTAATATTAATCATCAAATAAAATAATAATGAGCGAATTTTTCAATTGATAGCATACGTAAACTAGTGAATAATTACTACTACTTAGCAAACAAGAAAGCAAGTCGGATGTAAACAAAGAAAAAAGAAACCGTCAATTAGTTTCTCTATTGTAAAAAACAGTCGTTCCGTAAACTTGGAGAAGTTTTTTTGTGATTTTGTAAAAATAGTCCGTGAGCTAACTGAAAACAAGTTTAATTTTTCGCCTCGGACAGCATCATCCCCTTTTACATCAACGTCTCGCGTTACCTTTTCAATTAAAACGAATTATTCAAAATTTGGTGCACGCGAAAGAGAGAGAGAGGGAGAGAGAGAGAGAGTGAGGAAAAAAGAGCTCTCGCGTAAAGAAGAGATAGAGGATGAAAGGCGAATAATCGGAAAACCGTATCAACGAAAATTCGCGTGCTCTTTTTCCCGTTCGATCGTCTCGTATGTTCCTTTCGCAATCGTCGGTGACCCAAATCATATCAGTGTTATCAACGTGCTCCCTTTTTCCACTCTCATTCGATCGAGACTCTACGGGTGAGACTAGACAGGCCGGCAAACGAGTTTCTTTCATCTTTTCCGTACACCGACAGTCTTTGACTCTTATTCGATTTACCCAGTGAGGATTCTCTCTTTCTCCTTTTTCTTTCCGACCCGCAAAATTCGACGCGTCAATGCCCGAAACGATTCATTAGAATTTCGTTCTCTGGAAGGGTAGTATTTCGAGTGGACATATATATTTGAAGAATTTGTAGTTCTGTCTAATTGATTAATTGATCGCTTGATATTGTTGTACTAGTCGATCAATGTATCGGGTTACATTTGTCTTAAGGTGATGAATCGGTACTTCGAATTCAGGATTGACGTCATCGATGACGCAGTTCGGATCGTAAGATAGAAAATTTAATTATCATTGCATGTAAATTATTAAATGTCGTACATTTATAGACTATTCGAAATGTAAAATTTTTCTATTTTTTACTGTAAATTACAAGTATTTTTAGTCCTCGCGATTACATAGAATATCTTGAAATTATTAAACTAGTTCAAGCACTATGGAAATTCTAAACAAAATATTAATTTGATCTTTTGAAAATGATAGCACTGACTGAATCTCTGAATTATTTTATATGTTATTATATTTTTAAACAAGATTAGTTGATCGATGCTCATCGAATAAAAATTCAAATATAAATTATGCAATATTTCGATTGCGCTTATATTTGCGTTTGTATTTCAACGCAGATCAATCATATTAATTCTTAATTGAAAATACATGTTTATACAAACAATCGTTATTATTTGTTACCGTCATTTTAATTTACAATAAATAGTTATATACTACAATACAACAAATATTTAACAAACGAGTTCGTAAATGGATATTTAAGTCATATATTTAGAATTTTCCGTACGAATGAATGTACAAGAAACTAATAATTAAAAGCCACTTATTTCGAAATTAAAATAACGCCAAGGTGTTCTACAGTATGTACATTAAAAATCTAATGGATCTATCGATGTAAATAATCGTACTATGAATAAAAATCGGTCGAAAATGAAAGGAAGTTTACACGCATTTGAAGTAAAGTAAAATAATGAATTACTTCAATTGAAATCCCAATAGGTTTTATCTTAACCAGGCCATTTACATATTTCACATAGACACGGTCCAATGTCGGGAATATACTCTCTAGCAGTTTGATATAACCCTTAGAAACGGTCGGTCCATCTCTTTGAAATAGAGAAATGTGGCTTGGCGCATTATGCACGAAAGGGGGAGGGGTAGAATAAGAAGGGAATGAGCAGAGAGCGAGGGAGAAGCAGTACACGTTACGTTTCGCTCGTCATTTCTGGATACGTATATAACTCGTCCGTTCAATTGCAGCGCTACCTCGGCATGCGTGTGTGTGCACGCTCGGGTTCTCGGAAATTGGCGCGAATCTGGGCATTACGATCGTTCTTGCTATGCGGTCGCGCGCTCCCTTGCGTTAACTGCCCTCCCCCTTTCCTCCTCTACCTTGGTTAAAGTGACACATGCCAAAGAGATGCATAGGGACTGGTAGCGATGTATATGTGTGCGCGCGTGTGCGTGTGTGTTTGTGTGTACGTGTACGTGTGTGTGACGATATATATATACCTACCTTATTACCCAACAACAAAGAAATAAAAGAGATACTAAGGTGGTATGTATGTGTGTGTATGCGTAAATAAACGTAACACCGTATCATCAGGCTGTCACGGAAACTATACACGAAAATAAAAAGGTAGCTCGGGTAAAATTTCTCCGTAAATTTCTTAGCGATATCACTTACGCAGTTTTGCGCTCTACCCATTTCTAGCTTCTGTTATTATTGTTGCGGTGCGCATGCATATTTATGCGAGAGAGCGAACCATTAAACTGCCTCGTAACTTTCCTGCTTTTATTACTGCGATGATCGCGGCCGGTTTGTCATTAAGAAGTGGAGACAGAGAGGAAAAGAGAGAATGAAGAGTTTACCACTGTGTTGGATTTCGATCTGTGCGGTGAAAAATTGAGACGTTACTGGGATTCTAGGTATGCGATGATTATCCTTTCATTATCACAGGGGAGACGATTTACAGGAAACCCATTTGGACACCCACACATTTGAATATTCACTTTATACTTCTCTTTTATTGTCTTTCTTTCGGGTACGCAGAAAATTCGAACAATTCCTTAAATTTGCAATTTTACAGTTGTCTTTTGCATTTTATAAATTAACAAAATTTATATCGTTACTTCATCGACGCTTCATCGTCCCAGAAAATTGTTGTATATATAGACAGCAAAAAACGCATAATTAATGCTACCACCATCGACGTTCTGCGACGTCTTCGTTTCTTTCGATCATTTTCTTCCAACCATTCTATCCTTAACTCCTAGTTTTATTGTATAAAAGCGCTTTATAACTTGCTCGCACGCTCGTTAAAAGAGGAAGCTACTGTCTCCCTATCTCTGTCAATGTTTAATTTGCTTTAGATCACAAGAAAATTACCTTTAGTCAAGATACTTAGTTATTATTTTTCTTATTTTTACATCTCCTCCCCACGTAATTTCGTCTTATCCGATGTTTATTTACTGTACTTGAGCTTCACAAGGTTTATTACGATTTTAACTCTATTAATCAAACCGAAATCATATTGTTTTGTTCGATGCCGTTGTCGAGTAGACCCTCGAATTATCGTGATCCATTATTTTATATCTATTTATTTAAAAATGTCCTAAGTCGCATTTATTAATTTCGAACACTCATTACTCTGATAAATATATGTAAATTTACATTTTTCTAAATGTCATTTAACAAAAGTGAAGCGTTTAACTATATACGTGAAATGAGTAACCGATGATTGAGTGGGTCGATTAAAAAGCGTATAATTACTATATTTTTACTCGATCTTTATTTATACACCTCGGTTCGAGAAACAATTCGCGTGATTCATTAAATTATGCGCGCATAAAGAAAATTAAATCTTGTTCCCTTGGAAATAAACGCACAATGTACACTGGTCTTACCGTAATGGACTCATACTACTTAGATGCGTACAGATATACGATTCCGCGTTATTTAATCAACTGTTAGCGCAATTTTCTCAAGCTTATACCCAGAAATAACGGGGTAAACTTTTATTTATATTCCGTTTGTATAGATTAAATAATAATTTCTATCCACAACCGCGGATTCACTTTTTTTGTCGGTGATTTTATCTCTCGTTACACGTGCATCGCCAAGAAAAAAACCAACATTAGATAGTAAAAATAACAATTGAAGTAATTAACGGCGAAACCCGCACTAATATTTAATTTTATCTAAAGATTAGAATATTAAATTAATGCATAATTATATATTAAAATTTAATGAACGGTTTAGTACAAAGCACGTTTGGAGAATAAAAAGTATGACAATCTTTATCATTTTACAAAAACTTGTAACTTCATTCGAGGTAAATAATAATAATCATATTTTAAGTAATGCATTTTATGATTCAAAAATACCTATGTCGTTTTATAAATGTTATAATTATTATGCATTTATAAATTACGATATTTTTTAAAATAAGATTTATACTAACATACGAAAATGCGCATTTCGATAAATAATTTGTATATATTATCTCCTACTTATTGTAGAATATGCGATTACATTTCGATGGTACAAATCAGATTACGTTTAACAGTGAAACGTCCCATCACTGTAAATTAAAATTATAATACATCATTCTATTATCGATCGAACAATTGGACTAGAAAATTACGCGATTCCAATGACTATAGGTATAATATAGTTCACATATAATAATCGGATTGTTTAATAATAATCATCCATCTGCGTTGTGTACATTTACAGAAAAAGTAACATTTTTACAGTAATAATTGAAATAATATCAAAAGAGTGGGGAGGAGGATATTATACGATGCTTTTTATTGTTTAATGCGAGCCCCGTAGTGCAAAATAAATTGCGAGTGAAATAAAATAAGTGCAATGAAAAACCAATTATAATAAAGTTATTTTATGAACGGAGTTAAAATCTGAGTGTATCATATGGTAGCGCCCTTTTATAGTCACATATAGTCATACATTTATTGGAGCAAAGTTGCATATTGCCATATCGACCTAATTTTATATTTCTCCTACCGGGGTAATCGAAGTTTAACAGGAAGTAAAAAATACATTTATTTATTAATATAATCATCGATACAGCTATTTTAAAGATATGTTAAGTAGCAAAAAATTCGCATTAATGTTAGGGTTAATTTATCATGGTTTATTATAAATTTTCTTTAAAATTTTTAACTATTAATTATTACAAGGATGTGATATCCAAAAATTAGAACGTTATTTACTTTTTAATTAATCCACTGTAAATATTATCTACAACTTTTTTTAATATTTTTCATCTTTAAATGATTAAGATTTAACTGACGCATTTAATTTTTCAAAAGCCTCCTCAGTAAGTTTTATTAATATTATTTATCACGTACGAATTTTTATCAAATTTTCAGTTTCATAATTTATTTAGAATTTAACATTGTTTCGAATTTTTAGGTCCGTAGAATTTGAGTGTTACATCACCATAAGGAAATTTTCCATTAAATAATGTGTGTCTGCATCGCTGGATGTAGAAGACCATCTTTCTACACTAGTTAGAGAGATCAACATCGTCTTCTTTTATATATATATTGCCGCATAACATCTTGCTGGCGTCGCAGTTCATCTTGCGACAGAGGAGTTGAATTAAAGATCGAAGACGAAACGCTTATAATTTTTATACAGACCATACTCTAGGAAATTTCGGCAACCCCACTGGACAAAGAGTAAAATAAGCGTGCTTTATTTTAAAGTTTTGGTTCGGAAATACCAATTAAAAAAAAATAATTTGCCGTAACTTCTGCGAATTTAAGCTTTAAAAACATATTGAATAATATTTACGGTAAATTTAATAAATACTCAACAAAGAATCATCTCGGTGAAACATTCCCAGTATGTTCGAATATCTGCACGAAGTTAAATAAAACGTACGAACTTCCAAGACTATTGAAATAGCATATACCCACATTTAAAACGATTGAATTAATCAACTGTAGGAATAAGAATGATCAAAACGAAAATAAAAGTAAAAAAAGAAAGAAAGAAAGTAAAGGAGAAAAGAAAGAGTCGAACGAAATTCCAAAAATGTTTTCGCAACACCCATCAAAATGTTTTGGATGCAGAAGGCCATGACGCCAACAAGCAAATACCTCGGGCGAGCAAATAAAATCATCAGCAGCTAAAACATGTTACAACCTATGAAATCATCGTGCTCAGCCACAAACAAAATCATCGATCCAAATCTGCAACACACCAAGGTGCACCCGAGCAAGACATCGACGCGCGCGCGCGCTACAAGTGTCTTTCCGCTCGACAGCGCACCGCTAAAGAAACGAGAAAAAGCATGGTTGCTTACAAATACTCGAATCTTAATTGCTCGAGCTTTGTCGTACGATGTGTGTGTATATATATAACCTATTCGCAAAAATAGTATAATCTCTGACTATTTCGCTTTAAAATGTGTGTGTATACATATATATATGTATATTGCCTCTCACGTGCACACGCATCTACAGTACTTATATATATACATACATACATACACGTACGATTGTTTCTTTCTTTCTTTAGGCTCATATATGGGATTCCCGGCGGGACTCTAGATTTTTGGTCCTTGCAATTTACACATAAAGCATTCGGGAACCGGTCTCACCATTATCGCGCTCAGCTCAAATAATAAATGTCCCGCTCGGCTCGTTATCGAGAGAACAAAGCGGGCCAAGGAAGTGGCTGAGGCGCAAATGGACCGTAATGGCGTCGACTTGCTTTGCGCCTGCGGTCGAGCATGGAATTAGTATAGCACCATTGTCGCGCGGTAGCTTCACGCGCGTTAAGTAAACTTGGTATTGTGCGAGAACGGTATATATAGGTATATACTTCTATACGTAGACCCTTCAGAGTCAAGATAAGACCTTGGCCCGAGACCGACTCTCTTTTCTCCAATTCGATTCGACCGCGAAAACGAGGGACATTCTTACCCTTGGAGCTTCGTTACCGTCGATTTTACGAGGTCCCATACCTTTTTATCTCTTCCCTCGCTATGACTATTCTCTTTATTTACTATTCCTTATTTAACTGACTAGACCACATCTTTTCTCAATGACAGTTGTACATTTCTTTACCTTATGCCTTGCGGGTTAATTCATTGTTCGAAATACGTATCGACAAGAAAATATTGTTAACCGTTGTGTAATTAACTGAAAACGAACTGATTTGACATCCTCCCTTTTTTTTATCATAACTCTAACTTACATGTCCTCCACTCAATTTAATTTTCCATAAAAAGAAATCTAATTTTAAATGATAATTACACTTGTATAGCTAGCAATGAGACTACTTCTACTACTACATCATTAAAAACCAAGTTCTCGATGACCTTGACCGTTTTAAGTCCTTGGAAGCTTAATAAACTCGATTTACATCGTCACGTATATTAAGGTAAACCAAGAAATTCCTTACACATTTTCTTAATAAAACACAAGTGGAAACACGATAGCAGAGACAGGAAGGAAGGAGGGTTGTTTCATAAGTCGCTCGAACCGAACAAAGAAATTACCATAAAGAGTGTGCCGTAGTCCCCGAAGTGTGTATATGTAGATATATGTATATATACATATATATATCGGTACAAAAGATTGCTTTATGAATTCACGCGAGGATCTTCTCCTCGCACGTCCTGAATAATATGCACCTGGTACGTTCTCCCTCGAAGAAAAAAAGATACCCGAGACATGGATTTTCTATCTGCGTGCACGTGACGGGATATCTCCCCCCAAATTTTTAGCTTTGCGATGCGTTAACCCCTCGATCGGATATTCTTTTATACGAAATTGCCACTTGACTGTCAGCTGAAACTTTTTCGATTCTCATTTGAATAGATATAAACACGTTTATTAAATGAAAATTCGGTAACCCACGCGTTTTCACAGTGGATTACGATTTGTCAAACGTGTAGAATACGCTTTACCAACTGAATATATTATGTCCGTTATTCACAACCGCGTGAAAATAATCAATTTGTACAAGATTGAAAATTAAAATAAGATTTAAAATTAATCTGAAATATGTTTATTGATAAAATGTATAAAAGTATAAAATGCATTTATTTTATAAATTATTAATCAACAATTACGAAAGTTCGCGCGAAACTATCTTCTAATTTACAAGTACATATGTATATATGGTATTTACTTTACATTTATCCACACTCTTCCTCTCACCGCACATACACCATTCACCCAATCTTCTTTCTTCGCTAATGTGGATGTTACACCGTTCCTCCGGCAATAATTTCGACAATATTCAGTCTCGGAGGAAGAAGACAATGATGTGGCTGATATGATACATAAACTCTATACTTTTTTTATAATTATTAACAAGAGGTCTTATCTTGATATCTTGTTATATATATATATTAATAGTCAATCTTTATAGTCAAATTGGGAGTGAGTGCGTGAAACTCGCAGTGAGTCACCTTAGTTGGATTACTCTCACTCCCCTCTCCCTCTCTTCTTACAACGACTAATCGAGCGTTCTTATATAAAAATAGCTTCGCCTTTGTATCCTCTCGTTTGATTTACATGATCAGTCACAATGTACACTATAAATTCGCATCTATCTACCACATAGTGGTAATCTGAATGGTTAAATTTATTTTTTTTATCGTTTATTACTGTTTATAGAATTCAGAATGAAAAGTAATTAACGTATTATTTTATAAAATATTTCATAACACTTTATCAATGTAAATAATTGTACATGATAATGTAAAATAATACTACGTAGAATACAAAATATTATGAATTAAATATTATTATGCAATCCGTGTATTTCGTAATAGAATAAAAATTCACAAGAATTCGAATAAAGCAAGGAGCGAAAAATCGAATTGCGTAGTGTTTTTATTCTTACCAAGAGATAATTTTATATCTTCAATTTTATTTATCTACGAACAAAATAAACTCTAGAAATATCACAATATTTAAATTGTCTAATACACGATGTAAAAAGGAAACTTTTTTTTACCAATTTCGTATTATTTAATGAGAGAAGCCTTATACAAAATCAAACTTTGTATGTTACGTTAAATAATAAATAACTTCGTATATCTTACAAAACTTTTTCCTTCAGCTCGTTAAAATAATATGGATTTTTTACGAAAAATTAATTAGAAACAAATAATAAAAGAAATTAACCATAATTCGAAATCAATTAAACGATATACACGCGAAACCGCAGCACTCGAAGCGCACCATTAAAAAAAGCAATCTCAGCGCAAGTAGAAGAAGAAACAAATTATTCCAATTAAATAAAGATTTTACCGAAAGAGAAAGGGAGAGAAAGACAGAGATAGAACGGTTAAACAAGACTGTGACAGATGAAAGCGGAGGTATAGCGTAGAAAAGCCAGGCAATTAATTCGTGCCGTAATATTAAGCACGTATATATTCGTAAGCCGCGGTCTCAGGGGTTAAAAAAGGGAGCGCTATTAGGGGTCATGGCCGATTACACGGTAAAAATATTAATTAGCCGCAGACCGCCGGTATATAGGTTGCGGTTGAGCTCGGTATGTGATTGCGATTTTCCCTCTCTCTCTCTCTCTCTCTCTCTCTTTCTATCTATCTCGCTCGCTCTCTCGCTCTTCTATCTCTCACTCTCTGTATAGTATATATATACACGTATACGTGTGCGTGCGTGTGCGTATTGTATATGTAGGAAGAACCATCGGAGGGTTTCGAATCGGGAATTCGGCCAAAACATTTTCGATCCAATTTTGATGTGTTTGTATCGTCGTTCATTCATGGAATTAATGGTTTGTTCAGGATTTTAGATCCCTATACCTTGTATCCGATGTACCAACAAAAGTTTTACGGGTTACTCGATTAATTCGTTTTGATATTCTATAACGAAATTATGTCAATAGCTCGGTTTACTTCTTTCATTTTGACCAATGATTGCGAACTTGTTATACTGATTGCGTACATAACTTTTATTTTTGATATACAGGTTTAAAAGTTGCTAATTATTTAGTATTAAATTTTTCATTTTTAACAGGGTGCCCTATGCAATTTTTATCCTCCCTACCTTATCGGCAAACGCGATTATTGGTAATAAATTTGTAAATAAAAGAGTATGTGAAAAAAAATAAGTATTGCGTTTTCGAGCAAAGTGTTACCAATAATGTGAACCTAACCTCAACGAAGTGAGAATATTTGATATTTGTTGGTAAAATTTTTCTCAAAAACACAATAATATTTTAATGTGAAATTCAGCACACAGTTAGATTATGATAAACGAAGGCGGCTCTTCGCTTATTTTTTGACATACTGTTTTATTTTTTTTAATTAATAATCAAAAATTGAATATGAAACTCCCTTACTTGAAATAGTACTTAAGTGTCAAATACTGTACAATTTACACATCATTTTTTATTGTCAGAGATAGTGGATAGTCAGAAAGGTTTTAATCAAACTCATACGTTGTGAATCATGTAACTAATATGATCAATTTGTATCATAATTCATATAAGTACTATTATAAAATTTTTTTAGAGAAAATTAATATATTTATACGTAAAAGTATGCAGATAAAAATTGTATAGCTAAAGAACATCGAAAAAAATTAAGGTTTCGTTTCTAACTCAAGGATAATTTGAAAATAACAATTACAAGACAAGATAAATTTAATGAAATTTAGTAGAAATAATTTAGTGAATTCTCGTGTAAATGAAATCGAAACGACCTCGATTGATTTAACAGAGGAAAGAGGTTAGAGAGATGATGAAATGGAAACCAGGAGCGCGTAATGAAATGCCGAGTGTGTAGCGTCGCATTGTAAGGAATAAGGCAAAGGACGAAGCCAAGAAAACTCGAGTCACTTCGCTCTACGTATTTCCCGCGATCTTCAACTCTGTTCTCTGTTCTATTTGTCAATGCGAATCCTTGTACATAAACGAGCGGGAAAAGCCGTGTTTTATGGAAATACCGTGCGATGGCATCAACACAGACAATTATCAGCAGAATTTTGTCCTATTTAACATTTGACAAATTTACCGCTGCACCTATTTTTATAAAATTAACTGCACAATATAAATATACAAATAAAAACTAAGTTGGTAAATAAGAATTTAGTGACAGAAGTGGTGTAATATGATGAATCTCCAATTTCGAATAAACCGAGTTTAAAAGTTACAGAAAATTCCTTGTAATAGCGAGGAGAGAGGGAGAGAGAGAGCACTCAAATTCAAGTTTCGTCGAACTCTTTGAAGCTCGTTACATGCCGCGTGGATGTAGACAAGCGATTCCTACTTACTTGCGAGTGGTAAGTTTCGAGGGCTTTCGTGCCCCGTACGAGAGAGAAAGGATCTTCTTCGTCCTCGTCGCCGTCGTCGTCCTCGTCGTCGCCAAGGACCTATCGATATAGACTCTCCTTCGGTTTAACGGTACCCGCGGCAACGGATTAAAAATAACTTTATGGGTACGCTCGCACGAGCTTACTTTGGACGTCGTCCGTGAGAACGCGCTGGATTATCGCGATCGGGTAGTCTCTTCCCCTTCTCCTCCCTCGCTCTCTCTCTCTCTCTTTCCCTCTCGATTAACGGCGATGTCGGAGGGACCAAAACTTTTTCCACTCGAAGGATGCGCCCGTACTTTCTTTTTCTTTATTTTTCTCTTCTCTCTCTCTCTCTCTCTCTTTCTCTCTCTCTCTCCCACTCCCTCCATCTCTTTCTCTTTCCCTTCCTTATCGAATAGAGGAGGCACGTTGATACCAAAAGAGGGGTAAACTAAAGCCGACGGCGTGTTTATGAAATTAATAGACTCCTCGCGTTAATCGTGCCCCACCATCGCTATGGAAACTTTTATGTGCGCCAGAAGACGGAAGACAATAAAGGAAGCGAGCTTGATGGGGTATAACGATGATCTTTTCATTTAACCTCGGAAGCTGCTTATGGAATTGATTGTTCTATGGAAATTGCGGTACTCCTCTCTCTCTCCCCGGCACGTTGATACCAAAGAGGGGTAAACTAAAGCCGACGGCGTGTGTTATGAAATTAATAGACTCCTCGCGTTAATCGTGCCCCACCCTCGCTATTGAAACTTTTATGTGCGCCAGAAGACGGAAGACAATAAAGGAAGCGAGCTTGATGGGGTATAACGATGATCTTTTCATTTAACCTCGGAAGCTGCTTATGGAATTGATTTTCTATGGAAATTGCGGTACTCCTCTTCTCCCTTTTTTTTGCGCGCGTGAGCGTACAACGCCCTCACCGAGAGGGCTATATAATCAAAAAATTGTCATTTTTAATCAGTTCATAAAATCTTAATGTTTTTTTCCCTCTCTCACTCTCCCCCCTCGCTCTCTCCTCGAGCTCGTCGGAGTTATACCGGTCTGCTTTTTATTATTCATGAAAACGAGCTTAAAGGCTACCGCGGCCATGAAAAATCCAAGAAAATTAGAAATAAATTATTTATGACGTTTTTAATGCATTGCCACGGTAACTCGGCGTTGTAATAACTTTCGGCACACTCCGTTACGCACACTGGAATTTTTAATGCGACTGATTTTATTTTTATATGTAATTAGTTGATTAGAATCTATTACCGGTAGGTACCTGTATATATATATTGGAAGTGTTATTTTTCTTACTGTCGACCGATTTAAGAAAAATGGTTAATGTTAACCAGTTATGAAATTTTATATTTTATAATATATGGCTAAAATAAAAAAAAATTCAATAATAAAATAGTTATAATTTACGTTAAAAAAATTGTTTATTTTTTCGCTGTTTAATTAAAAAAAAGAGGAAAAATAAAAGATTAAGTAAATCAATTTAACTAACGTTTAGCGAAAGAACGATATTTACCAAAGTTCAGTTAAATAATTCTCCGTAATAGCCAAGAGAGAGGAAGAGGGAGAAAAACGTTAAAATCTTACTCGTACCGGAATTACTTTCTACTTTCCGCAACTGACCATCCCACTTTTACGAATGCTGGAAACAACAACAATAACCAGTAAAAGAGGTAAGCGCAGTAACGATCGTCACGTATCATCCTTACGTACACGTATATATCCGCATCCGTCGTATAAAATACACCGAAGCAGTATGTTAAGAAATCTCAACCAAATTCCAAATTAAAACTTTGTGGCAGTCGCAATTAATCGAGCGTAAAATCATAGGAATTCAGAGGCGAGAGATAAAAAAAACAAGGGATAAAGAGAGAGAGAGAGAGAGAGAGAGAGAGAGAGAGAGAGAGAAACTAGAACGTGTACATATATATACACACATACACGTATTGGAGTTGGGCTATCAGTGACTTTAATTTCCTTAATACGTCACCGAGGAGCCAATTAGAGTCGCCAACGATAAGGCCGCCCCTCGACCCACTGTCGTCTGACCTCCTGGGCTTCCAATTTCCTCGTTTCGCGCAAACATACATACAGATAGCGAGAGGGAGAGAGAGGTTCTTCGAGGGCGAGCATTTATTCCGTGCGCGCGGGCTCGCGACGCGCTTTGATGCATCTACCGTTAGACTCGCGCGGCATTAATGATGTATCGATCTGGCCTACGACGCCGATAAGCGTACTTAGGGAGTCCGTAGGTTCATTAGCATCCGCCTGGGAAATTTTGCGCCTTAACGTGGAAATCCTTGGAATTTTTCGCTCCTTTTAATTGACCCGTAACTTCCCCCGCAGTTGAACGCGCGTATCTACGATGGCTCGGATTCTCACGTCGACGAGAGTCGAATACTTCGGATGCGTCATCATTTTTCCTTTAGTTTCTTTATTTTTTTTCTTTTACGACTCACGGCGAAATGTGTGTTACTCGGGAATACGACAACAATGTTCTGGCTCACTTCCTCAAAGAATAATAATTACTCGGTAGAGGTTTACCTCTTTTCTACGACTCTTAACCCGTAATGATTCATTTCATTTTTCATCGCTCGCTCGCCGATGGGTTGCTTAATTAAACCGCAATTACCTAATGGCCAACTTTATTCTTTTTTTTACATTGGTCCAAAAATGCACTCGTATTGACATTTTGTAACGTTTCCGTGAAATGTAATATAACTAATTTGTGTCCGGTTTAATAAACTTACTACTTTTTATTTGATTAATTTGAGACATTTGTAGTGAAAGCGTATTGGCATCGGAAATATTAGTACGAGATTTATCTGTTCTGTTGAAAAGGTGTAAAACACGAGATTAATTCTCTGGTTGGATGAGTTATTACATTATACATCAATAATCTTACGTAGCGGAAAATTGTTACAGTAACTTGCTGTATATACAATTTTACAAAATTACGTATTTTAAGGAAAAGTGAACGGTTTATATTATATAAATTTAATACTTAATTGAGTTTTAGTACACTGTATTTCTTCAACGTATGTCAATTTGGCATTCCGATGAAAATATTCGCTCACATGTCAAATCTTTAAAAAAAATCGATGAAAATTTGTATTTTAATTTAAATTAAATTTAAAATAATATAACTCGGTTACTTATGATTAAAGTAGTAAACGTAAATATGAACTAATTTAAATTATGAAAATAGCAATTTAAATAAGTTTGATAGATATAAAAATGTAAAAATGTAACAATGTTATAAAATGTCGAAATCACAATGTAGCGAAAATAAATCTAAATGGATAGGTAGTCACGAGAAACGTATCTAGAGAGACGTATTATCAGAATTTAATCAAAGTGAAATCTGAGGGGAGGTAGTCGCATAAACATTGTAAACGAAATCGCGCGTGGTTAAATCGCATCCTTAAACTCGACAATCAATCGAGAATCTTGCGCTATATAAAATTGAATTAAAATCGTTCGAGTGTTTACCCACGTTCTCAATTATAGACGATGAACCCTCTCGGCATCGAAATAATTATCTATTCCAGGGCCGTTATACACAGGGCAAGTTTCCTCGGCGCGAGAGATCTCGAGGGGATCGCGGGCGAGACGATCCTCGGTCGTCCTTAACATTGCCAAGCCGTTCTCAACTTTCCGCTATCGTCTTCTTCGTCCTATCGTATCTTATAAGGCCTTGTAACATTTCGTGTACTTACACGCGTGCGCCGCGCTCTTTAAACGGCAAACATTTATTTTCCATTTTCGCGCTTCTTATAACTCCACTATACCAATGGAACGCGAATCGAAAACCGAATTTGTCGAACTTACTTTCGATCCTATTTGAAGTAACCTCCATTCCAATCAGACATTTTTAATGTTATTAGTTTTGTGGCAATAAAAATTACATGATTTTATTACAATATATCATTTAATTTCGTTTTCTATAGCGTCGCGTGTACTTCGTTAGAACTTATTTATTTGATAATATTTATAATAGATTACACGTACATTCCTTTTTTTTATTAATTATCTAGACGTTGTATCTCGGCAGTAAACATCTGTTGTACAGAATATTGCATCCTTGACGTCTATTTTAATATCGTTTAATTTATTTTGTTAAGTTGCATCAATGTAAACTAAAAGATTCATGTAAATAAACACTTCCAACAGCCTCCTTTTATAATCATTATTAGCAACAAGCGTTCTTAAAAAAAAAAGATAAAGATAGAGCGAAAAGCGTTGCTGTAAAATTTATAAAATTGCTGCAAAGTTATTAGATTTTTTGTTTGGTTTCTTTTTTAACATCGGGAAGATTATGAAAAATCTCACGAGATATTGCAAAGGATGTAGGATTTAACAAAGAAAGAGGAAGGAAGGAGGAGAAAAAAAAAGAGAGAGAAGCAAAGTCAACGTCAATGGTCGGCGGGTAAGACCGATCCATCCAATAGATAAGAAGATAGCAATCTCGAGCGTATAATAATTACATGATTTTCCATGGAACGAACTAAAGCACTCTTGATACCAAGCAGGAGGATGAAAGATTGATCACAAGACAGCGGCATTGAAGGCTGCATTTTTTAATGAGATTAAGACCTGGAATTCAATGAGGAACTTTTTCACTCGCAGATTGATTTATGTCGATAAATTGTAATAAACCTATTGTTAGCCCCACCTCATCTCTACTCTTCCTACATCCCTCGCCCGCTTTCCTTTTTTCTTTACGCACTTTAATTATTGCTTCGAACGAAAGAAGTTGTTTTAAATTCAAGGTTCTTCCACTTTTTATGGACGATTCTTTTACTTTAACTTACCGTGCAATATGTACAATCTAGATGAAATATCTAAGCTACTTTTTTTCACGTGCGTTTGTGTCTACCTTAAAATTTATTAGCGTACTTCTTTTTTTCTTTTACTAAATTGTGATAAGCAACCAAGATTTAAATCTAGATTAATTGAACATTTTATTTTTGTCAACCATAAATATTAATTTTGAATTAAAATAGAAGGACACGCAGAAGTAATGTAACACACATATGCATTTAGGTTCGCTATATGATTAATTGGATTTTACTATCTTGATAAGAGATTCATAAATTTTCTTATAATGCGCAGTAAAAGTCTTCGGTCGGATGTTGGACGCAGTTTGCCATAGTTTACTGAACTAAATAATGTAAGTTACGATGTATACAAGGGTACGGATATTTTTAAAAATCAACTTTCTTTGCACATGCCAAATTATAAATAGAGCATTTGGTCCGATTAGTATAAATAAGCGTGCAGGTTGAGCGTGTATGGAGAGTCAAGTGTGTCATAAATCGAAAGGAAACCAGTTTGAATAGGAACAATTAGGTCATATACGGAGAGTTTTGGCACGGTTAACCAAATGAAAGTACATGTACGGGAATGCACGAGACGGCTAAGTAAACGAAAGTACAAGTATTTTCGAAGTAAGAATCCCATCGAACGTGGAGTCGCACGTGTCTTCGATTAATGCTGGTCTCATGACCGGCAAGAGAAAAGATCCGTGGACAAATATTGTCTCTCGGTCGAGCGCTAACTGCACTGAGCCATCATAAAAAGAGAAAAGTATCCGTGGAGCCGGTGAGGAAGAGCAAGGGAGATAGAGATGAAAAGTCGAAGCGGAGGGAGTAAGAACGAGCAGGATTTGAGTTTACGTATTCGCGGAAGCAGCCATGCATCGAAAACGTGGGAAACGTGTAAAAGGGGGATTTTCAAGCGAAATCTCTCGAGCGTATTTCGCTTAGTCGTTTACTTTCTTGCTTGGCGCTTACCAAGGAAAAGGTAAAGTGACGATAAAAATAGCAAACCATTTTTCACCTTCCTATCTAAGCGATGTTAGGGACGACGATGACTACAGCATCAACAAAAAAAAAGGAGAAAGAGACCAGGAGACGAAGAGGGGAGAGGTGAACAAATTTTCCGTTATTTTTTCGGTACTATCAAATATCTTCGGAGAGTTTTGTCGAATGAACGAGTCGTCGGGTATAATAGAGTATAATTGGCAGATTAGTCGACAATGGATTCTCGTTTTCAGGTGGGTTTTAATTGGCACTGAAGGGTCATCCTCATCCGAGAGATTAAAACCGGCTAGATTAGATGCAGCTCTTTGTGACATTGCACGAGATAAAAGTGAGATTCTATTTGGTAACTTACCAGGGTAGAAGTACTATCGTCTACTCGTCTCTAATTAAGCGTTGGAATTTGCTTTGACAACCTGTTCCTCCTTACCAAGCTATTTATAAGAAATAAATAAATCTCTCTTTCTCTCTCTCTCTCTCTCCCTCTCTTTTACTCATTTTTTCGAGAACGAAGCTCGTCCAACTATTAATCTAACTTAATATATTCGCGGGACTTGTTTTTCATTGGCTCGAATTACTTGAATGAGTATTATTATTAAAAGCAAATCGTGGCGACAAACTGTGTTTACCAATAACAAAGTTGACCGAACGAAGCAAAAAAAAAAGAAAAGAAAAATGAAACATCAGTATATCTGAAATAGGATAATAATAACGAGTTAATCGTCAGTGGATTAAATGTAATATTAATAAGGGTATCGAATATTTCGATTGGACGGACGTGCGCAGTGATCGGACATTGATTAAACGTTAAAGCAAACCGTGCATCGATAATCGAGAGCTGCGTCCACTTCATTATTTTAATTTGATACGCATAAATAATTGAGTTCCGTACGAGTTAGCCAACGATTTATAGAACTAGTAGGATTTGTTTATACGGTTGCGAGATGACTTTTTTGTTGGTGGTGGTGGTGCTGGTGCTGCTGCTTCTTCTTCGCCTTCTTGTTGTTCTTCTTGGCCGAGTGTGCAGCGTGGTGTGGCTTGTTGGGATCGCGTGGTCACTCGAGCAACGAGTCCCCCTAATAGAGCGAGAGCCAGCCGGGAGCCACCATACCTGTGCTCCTCTCAGAGGGGTGATCTTTTTTTACTTTTTTTAACATCACGAGGAACGGGCGATATATACATTGTCACACCGATCCTGAGTTCGCAGAACGGTTAAGTTGACGCTGAATTATCCATCGTGTACCCCGTAGATGGACACGGGTGTTAACCTCTCTCCCTACCAGAGACGACCAGAGGAATCGCCTTTTCTCCTCCGGATTGGTTAAATGCTCATAGGAGCCAGTAGAACGTTCCGGAGAAATAAAGACAGAGGTGGGTGCACTTTTATAAGCAGCCGGGGGGGGGGGGGAGGGGGTGAGAGGGGCCACGGGGAAAGGGGCGGGGGAGGAGGGAGCAGAAGCACAAGCAGCAGGGATAAATGTCTGTTTGCTGCAACCTCGTTGCGCGTTATCTGCGCAAGACTGCGCATACATTTGCTACGCCAAGTAGTAGTTTCGTTTTCCTCTTGAACCTTTCAATCTCTCTTTCTCTCTCTGTCCCTTCTCATCGTTCTTTTTCTTCTCTTTGCTTATAGAATCCCTTTCCCTCTCTCTCTCTCTCTCTCTCTCTCTCTCTACCTCTCTACCTCTCTCTCTCTTTTACTAAGAGACTTCGTGTAGTGAATTCTCTACTATCGGTTTTCTACTTTATTGTTTGCCTAAGCGTATTATACATCGAAGCTTTATGTGCTCATTCACCGATGTCACTTTTCCGCTGATAGGCAAACTATTAAAAGTTATATATCGGCACTCAGCATCGCGTACAATGTTTTTTCAATGGTAAATGCCGTGGGAATCATCGCCAATGAAGAGATTCGCATGTTAGCCTAGTAATATTTATTTCGTCGATCTCTCCTGCTGAAGGGACATTCGCTACAGAGATTTTCCCTCCTCTCCTTCCCTCCCCCCCCCCTCTCTCTCTCTCTCTCCGTCTTTCGCGTTCGCTCAAATGCTACATTCTCCGATGTAATCTCGATATCCAAGTTTTTGTAACACGCAAGATTATGTGCATTGCAATTTTCGTATATGCATATAGACTTTATCAGAAATTTAACATTTTTTTCTAGTGTATAATGTTTAAACTACGACGCGTAACTAATGCACGGTTATTAAACGCAAGAATTTTAATGTACGATGCACAAAAAGTAAACATTTAACTGTAAAATTATTTTAATAATAACGAGCCACTTTGTTTCGTGCGTTCAAATTTTATTTTTCTCCCGATTTAGGTTAATATTTATAAATAATAATATTTATTAGTGCACGTGTACGAAATTGTCGATTATTTAAAATTCTTTAAAAATAGCTTTTTTACGCCTCGACTAACTTTTGTTTTGCCTATACTCGTATTTTACCAATAAATACGAAACATAATGTTCTATATCATTAATTTGAAAAAGCGGGTAAAATCTATAGCGCAAGTAAAAGTCTCGATTGGCAAATTATACCGAGGTTTTAAAATTTGAAATTTCCCATTTAAATACAAACAATATTACATTGCCCGGATTTTATTTCGAAAATAATAGTATAACGATATAGTCGTGCAATCAATGTGTGTACTCTTGTGTGAATGTTAGAACGCGTTATCGATAAGTTTAAACTCGAGCTAGAAAGTTATTCCCTTGGAAATGTCTAATTCTCACAAAGTATCGTTAAGTCTCGGGAGACTAATAAAGGTAAGGATGGAGGTGAAAAAATAAAAGAAAATAAATATATATATATATGTATATATATGTATATAAACCTATCATAAATGTAAAAAGCCTCGGTGGAATTTCCCAGTGAATATGGAATAGAGATTCTCGCAACATTTGTTTTTCGAAAAAAAAGATAAAAACGAACAACAAAGAAGACTCAAAAGAATACCAAGAGATTTTGCATAAAGTTCCTTCTATATAGAGAGTGTTTATACTTTGAAATGTTAAGAATCCGGTGAATTTCAATTCACAGAATGAAACAATCGGAGGAGAGTACGGTCTCGGTGCGTGAAATGACAGGCAGGTTTTGAAAAACATAAAATTTAATTACTCGATTACACGGAAGAGGCGGGAAGAGCCGGGAAGAGCCGGGAAGAGCGCTGCCGGCGGTTCACGTGGAGCGTTATTGTTTTGATGGTTATGATTTCAAGTGGATGCACCGGTCCTTGAGCCGTAAGCTCGCGCGTTGTTTCACTCGTCCGAGTGACTCCGCGCTTCGCTATTCCACAGTCTGGCACAAGAGCAATGGGGATTCGACTTAAGGAGACTTAAGAAACGGGGTCGTCGTAGATAGGAGAGCGCACACTTAGATGCGCTTCTTCCTTCCTTCCTCCTTTCTCCTTCCTCCTTCCTCCTTCTTCCTTCCTCCCATCCTTCCCCTCCTCCCCCGCTTTCTTAGCTCCTCTTTCTTTACACTATCCTCTTTCTTTTCCTCCTGAACGAACCATAAATATAAATCTCTAGGATGGGAGTAAAAGATCGAGGTCCTCTCGAGCTTCACCTAGTGCACTTCTCTCTCTCTCCCTCTCCCTCTCCCTCTCTCTCTCTCTCTCTCGTTCCCTTCTTCGGAGAGAAAGAAGCGCGGCTGCATTACTGGATCGGGCGTCTAACGCGAGCTTCTTCGCTTCCGATCCCCATGTGACATTTTATTCCCTCTTCCAAACCCTCCGACCCCTCTGCCCGTCCTTACCTACTTGCACTTTCTATATTCCCTGTGCTATATCGACTAACCGAATGGAAATGCATTTACACGCGCGTAAAAATACATTTTAGAATCGAGACCCCGCAAAATATGCGCATTAATTTCACGGATAAAAGGTGTGCCGTTGACAGACTCTTCTATATACGTATATATATATATATATACACGATGTGCTTGGTAAAATTGTCATTTTGATGTTGTTCCGAGGTGTTTTGTGTATACCTTCTTCCCATCCAATACTGTTTATAAGAGCTTTTGCAATTTTCTAAGTCAACAAGCTTCTATCAACTGAATTTTAATGAGCGGTCTTGTATCGTTTTCTCCGTGATTACGTTGTTGCTTATGTTTACCCTTTTTTTTCGTCAACTCGTTTATTCCGTGGATTTCAAATTGTTGTTGAAATTTGCATTGTGGTAATGAAATGTGATTGTCTGTTCCACTTTACATTTATTTATTAATGATCAATTTCTTAAAATTTGATATTAAGCCAATAACAGATCCGAAAATCTATGGGTGTGTGACACACATGCAAATGAATATACGTATATTTTATTAAGGTATCTGATTAAACTTCTAATGATTTAGAGTCGGTTATGTTTGCGCTCTGATAGTTTCATAATTTATATACTACTTATAAAATGTCAGTAGTAAAAACAATTAATATATAAATGTATTAAAATATTCATTAAAATATCTCTAACACAGTAGAAGCGTTAAATCTAAGTTCGCTTTTAAATTTTCATATAAAATTAGTTTCGAATATTAATTAAATTGACATAAATTAAACAAATGTATTTTGATGAATCTCTTCTACGATAATAATTCGCTACAGTCGATTGAATTGTTAAGTGATAATCAAATTTCGAATGAATAATGAATTATAATAGGTTGTAATTGTAGTAAATAGTAAATAATTATAGTAAATTGCGCAGCATGTGGATATCTAAATAGGAGAAACGAGGATCGCTAGCGCAAATGAAACTATGAATTATTTACACTAGACTAGAAATTACACGAATATAAAAATACGATAATAACTTATTTTCCAACGTGGAGAGCGTATACTTTGAAATCACGACAACGCACCGATATATCTCAATTGACAACGTAATATTCACCCGATATAAAGTTATCTCGCGAGTAACTTGTACGAAGGGTCAATAAAAATCTGAAGAATCGTAACGTGATAAAATACATTTATCCAAGTAGTCGTAGAAGTAATGCAAATTTTAACGCGTATATTTTTCCACGTATATGTATATCGAATATCAATATTAACGCATAGACTATACAGTCATCGTCGAAGAAACATAGACACATAAAGAAACGATACGATATTAAAGCATCTCACGTCAGCATAAATATAATACTTGATAGTTGCTTACCGTGCGTAAGTACACACAAGTGGTTGGTTATTTCTTATTCTTCTAGTCGTTGGAGAACGATGAACAAGAGTAAGCGGATTGCGGAATCGAATGTTGACGCAGTTCTCCCGCGACCGATAAGAACTGCAAGGGAATACATAATACCGTATGAATGTACTTTTTATGCTCAATAGTCGACTGGAAAATTGCAAGTTCAATTTTTACTGTGCTGTCGGTGGTACACGTTTACTTTTTTATTTACTTATCATCTTCGAGACCTTTTTGTTTCGAGAAAATTATTATAAAGAGAGTGACCGTCTAAATTAATCAAGGTGAATATCCAAGGAAAAGGCCATCCTCGAGGTCGTAGAATACACAGGATTCCTTGGTAACCTTTTCTATCCCGCCTCAGGCTTGGTCTCTCTCTCTCTCTCTCTCTCTCTATCTCTTTCTCTTCTCTTCCTCTCTTCTTCGTGTCCTCTCAACCTGGAATTTTCTCTTTCACGTACCACCACCTCACGCAGCAATTTTCCGAGTATATTTTTCGCGACTTCAACTTAACCTCCTGGCGCCTTCTTCTCGTTTTCCAACTTCTACCTTTCGAATTTCTTTATGTTGTTTCATCCACCCTCTCTCTCTCTCTCGTCTCTCTACTCCGTTATTACTTTCTTTTTCCATTCGTATAACTACCAGACGGAGAAAGGATTTACAAACTCACGAAATTGCTCGTCGTTTCGGAATTTTTCCCCTTTTTCTTAACGACACGAACTTATGCGTTCGATAACTGAGCCACTACTTTTCGTAGGGATAATGCTAATTTATCAGTGGTTTTATCGATGGCCAATTTACTGTAGCAAAATAACAGGGAAAACTGAGAATCGGAGATTATACACTAAGAAAATTTTTTATAAAATTGACCACGAAAACACTTAAAAATTACCGCGAAAGCACGGTAAAAATTTCAACGATTTCTTTACAAATATTATGACTGTTTAGGTTTCTTTTTCTTAAGCGGGTGATATCTTCTAAGTTTACCATGATGTCACGGTAATTATTACAAAAAAAAAATCACTCCTTGAAAATAACCGCTTATTTACTTTAGCTTGGCATATATTATAAAATGACAAGAATTATTTAGGATTAAATAGTAGTTGAAGTGATACAATGTCAGTTGTTTGAGGTTTAAAATCAATCTGATACTAATTAGCTTCCAAAGGAAAGGAGATACAGGTAGATCCACCAAGGGCATTAAAAAAAAGCATCAACGCGTATAAGTTGTACGCAATAATCTGTTATCGTTAGAACGTCACCTTTCTTTCGGTTAAAGGAACGTCGTTTAAATTAGAAAGGATGCAAATGTTAAGGATTCCATTAAATAAAACCACGTAATATAGCGTAACGGTGAAAAGGATCGTTTTGACATGACACGTAAGAGATTGGCTATCGTAATCCACGCGGATTACACCTGTAATTTTTCGCGAATGTGTGTATATATAGATATAGACATATGCGTATATATGTATATATGTACACACACGCAGGCCCCCACTCTGCCCTCTTGCTCATTCGGCTGGGGCATCGGAAAACGTAATCTCCCAGCCGATGTAAAACTGCCCCGGAGGTTCAGTTTTATTATATACCGAAACTCCATTTTGCACTTTCCATATTCGAAGAGACGTCGGTATTTCATGGCTCGAATACACTACTACACCCATTAAATAATATCACATCACAGCCGATACTTGTCCAGCATATTAAATCTTAAGTGCAGCCATTCGTAGCCCCATTTAATGGGGATGAGGGTGAAGTATTGGCGTGTGTGCACATGCGTGTGTACACACGTGCATGTACAACCATAGGCTAATGCAACGATACGCTTAAGCCAGGGTGAATTTGTCAGGTTATCTCGCGGAAAATTCGTTACCCCCTGACCCCCTCGCCCCACTGTCTCGCTCTCTGTGGGACGCTTGTCGTCAACAAACGCAATATAGACAAGGACGAATCTGGCCGCGAGCAATTTTCTTAATAAATGATCCCATTATACGATGGAGGCGCTCGGGCGCGATAAAAACAGCCCGTTAAAATATCTTATATATCATTCTAACGTGAAATTGGATATTTATTGGTGACAGATGGGACGTGCCGGATCGGCGGCTCGGCAATCAATCATAGACCACGCGCTTTCTATCTCTGTCTCCCTCTCTCCCTCTCTCTCTCTCTCTCTCTCTTTCCGACTGTGGCGCGCGCGAGCGCGGGGGCTTTTCTCCTCTTCGAGCGGCGTAATGAATTGCGTCTACTGTACAACGGTCAACGTTGGACGTGCTGAAAAATAACCGTAATCCTATTGTAGGTGAGGATAGGTGCGTACGGGTATCACCTGAGAGGCAGCACCCCAAAACGCGGACGGTGCGGTATGTGTACAGAGTAACACGCCCCTCTCGCGAGACCTCGATTTAATACCTTCGGCAGAGGTTCGCAATTTCCGAATCTCCAAGGTACATATCCTCCTGGTTTTCCGAATATGCATCCCTATCTCCGTGTCTGTGGATACGCAGATCGCGCTACGGGCGGCCAAGGATCGAACTTCCTACCGCTATGTGCAGGCAATGTGGCAATGTGGCCCGTCTCTCATCCTTTTGATCTATTACCTTACTCGGGAGAAACCGTAGAGAAATGTTTAATGCTTTCTCGCTCCGTCTACGTAATGGTAAGCAAATTCCTGAGGAATCGAGTTTTCTTCGACTCAAACACTTTTGAATTATTGGGTTTGACTTTTTCAAGGTGTTTCTCTACCTATTTCTCTCATTCTAATGTTACTCCCTGTTTATTCACTTTTCTTATAACTATCCACTTCTGTACATGTACCTATAACTTGATTCGTTTAAGTAACATTTCTCTCGTTTCGAGCAATTATTTATTGCAGCGAATTTTTTAAAATTAAACGATTGCATAATTTGTTAGATTATCCTTGTACGTATCGATAAACTAATTCGACATCGAGTATGATAGGTTACGTGGGATTATTCTATATAGACTTGAATTATTGAATATTTTTACTTAAATTTAGAACACATCGTCACGTTTGGATTAGTGTCGGTGTATCATCGCGTCGCATTAATGTCAAGCGAGTAATAAACCGGATGTTGCCTACCGTATTATTTTTTACTCTCCAAGTTTTTATAAATTAAATCAAAACGAACGTAAAACTTAAGGTCGATTAAAAGAATTTAATGTTGCTTAAATAATTATAAATTCTTAAATAAATAAATGGAGGTAAGTTAATTGTATACTTTTTATTCGTTGTTATAGTTACGATGGAATAATAAAACAAGCAAATATTTATGGTTTTAATGTGTAATATTTCAAAATATACAACTTTGACATACTTCTTAGATTAATGCTGTGGTAATATCCGAGAATTCGACTACATTTATGACCACAATTCCGTCACACAGCGTAAATAATTATAATGAATTTGTTTAGCCCGTATGTGTGTTGAAACGAAATATATGTATAATAAAACAATAATTTTCGTTTGATAAATGACAATGAATATTTGTACGTACATGCACGGTATTAATTTTCAAGAGGATGTTGATCGTTTTGTTGATTACACATTATACGATCTCGCGGATGGAGCCCGTAAAACATTTATTAAAATATCAACAACAAAAAATAAGAGTTTCAATCTTAATTTCAGAGTAAACAAACGTGGTCGTCAAGTGGTTAAAAAAATTGGCTATTCGCTTAAACTGCCAATGATTCACCTTATCGACTAAGATTGCGGAATAAAAAAAAAGAGAGAAAAGTTGTATAAAAACGTATATAAAACGATGTTGAAGCGTTGAGGTTTTATAGCTTGGAACTCGTGGTACGCGTTAAAAAAGAAGTTTAAAGGTATTACCTCATACGGATTTTTTTTTTCTTTTTGTTGTTGCCCGTTGTATATACGTACGAGTTCTTTAGGATTCAACAACGCGTGAGGGAATCTCTCGGTATTTCCTCGTGCGTTTCGAAGATTAATTGTACGAGACGATCTTAATAAGGTGATGGTTAATAAGTGACCCAATGGTCAGAGGCGTATCGCGCGTGCGCGCGCGCGCGAAAAACCGCGTGACAGATAATTTAATCGCGCACGATTTTCTCACTGCTGTGAGAACGTCATTACGGCGATTGTAATTTATTAAGCTGCCGGCTTTGCAGGCCTGTCCGACTCTGAGCGCCTCCTCCTCCTCCTCCTCTTCCTCTTCCTTTAAGACGCCTGTACGTATACATACTCTCACCCTCGTTCGCCTCTCGGACACGGCCCCGAGAAACGCTTTATTTTAATACTTATTGCAAGCGCGAATATATCTTTCAATTACGCTCCCTTTCGAACTCTCAACTATATCTTAGATTTTACACTTACTTATATGGATATACCTGAATAATGCAACGTGTACGTTTATTATGATAAATATATTTTTTTAACAATTACACTTTGTTTGATAGGGTGTTTGCGGATTAAGTGTAAATGAAATTTATCACCATTGCGGAAAGATTAGTTTTATTGTTTGATCATATCTTTAATTTGTTATTAGTTCTTGATGGAGTGGTAATAGATGGGATTAACACTAGGCACAAATTCAGTTTCATTTTTGAAAATAAATATCTACACGCAATTTACATAAACGTTTAAAAATATATATGTAAGATATAGATATTTCTAATTGATATGTTCATTCCGGTTGACGTTTAAAAAGTAACGCGTTAAGATATAGCATTTGATGCCACGTAAAAAATGTGAGTAATCCATCACTTTTGAATAAAGAGAACACTTTCACTGGTATACGAAACGGGATCGCCCGGTCCCTTTTGCTCTCGTCGAGTCGAATAAAAGAATGACATTTTCTCTTGGGCAAAGTGCTCGTATCCCGATGAGTAGACCAGTCGAGAGAAACGAAATTCACCGCGGATAGAAGGACATACGCAAAAGGGGTTTTATCCGGGTATCAAAAATATCATCGAGAGTATAAACCTTACCCGAGCTCTTGAAAAACCCGGGGGTAATTTCGTCCTCGGTAAAAGACGTCGCTAAGAGGATCAGAAGATGATATTCCTTCGTTTCTTCCGTTTTTTTTTATTCCGAACGTAAAAGATGTAACTAGTAAAACGGTAAGGCTTTACAGCAGAAGGCTGGATGACGAGGTAGATATAGATATATATATATATACATATATATATAGCGATCACTTCCCTTTTCCCCAAGATCAAGCGCAAAATTAACGGCCTCGGTGGACTACGAAAACCTAGCTCGTGTGTCCCGGGCAAAGGATCTACCCTCTCGAGTCTTTACCTCTCGGAATCCCTACCAGGATTACGTCGTTCGCTTAACACGACGTTAATGCAAAAGGAAAATCGTTTCCACACTCCGCTTTAAGCAAATACGTAAACGCGCACGACATCCTCAATCTCCCCCTACCCGATAAACACTAGCGTCTATATCCTCTTGAAGAGCGGATCATATTCTTACAACTTTTTTTTCGCTTTCTCTGTCTCTCTCTCTACCTCTCTCTCTACCTCTACCTCTCTCCGTCGTAATTACCACACGCTAATAAGCAGCTCGAACGAAAGGGAAATCAATTTTGTAAAAAAAAGTTATAGCCACACCTACTTAATTATTGTACCTAAAGCGCGAAATTTCAAATTCTCGGACGTTAATGAACCGTAATTAAGTGGGGAGTTATAGGGCCAAACTATCAACGTTCAATTTATTTTCCTATATATAATAATAATAATAATAATAGTAATAAAAATTATTTCACCGAGCTCATTCAAAAATGTCGACGCATCAAACCGACTGGACAGCGCAATTACGAGACTGCGTAATTAAACGCGCGAACGAGCCTTGGTTGTTATTGTTATTACTCGTTGCGAAAAGAAAATACTAAAAAAAAAATGAATGCGAAACCATTGCCTTCTTTTCGTTTTTGATTGATGTCCTTACCGCGACCTGTCGCCGTTCGAACTAATACTTACTTGGGATTAATACGTCCTGTCGATCAATCTGGCGCTCAATTTTTTTTCCTTTTTGGGTCTCGTTTCGATGTTTTTTTTTCTTTATTCGCGCTTTCTAAGGTTCGTAAGCAAAGTAGGTACCGAGTTGATAACTTGAGACGGTATATATTTTTTTACGTGAGTTTGATGAATTGCTAACAGTTTTGTTTCTTTGACTGATGAATACTCAACGTTTGATTAGGTACAACTATGCTGTTGGATACATATTTTTTTTTTATTCCCACGTCAGTATGATTAACTCATTTGTTTATCGCAGACTACATTATATATATTTAGTTTTAAGTTATTTCTTTTTATTGTAATTTGCGTTTACGTCAACTTTGTTTTGTAGCACGCAATATTAACATTTTTGCATTTCTGTATGAAATAAGTTATTTATTATAACTCGCCAAAGATATAGTTTATTTATTAGTATATGATTGTATAACTAAATAGAAAGATGACTAGATGAAATGACATAATCTAAGTGAAAAAAATCAAGATTTTGTCAGACAGTTGGAGAAAAATATAACCTTTTTGATACAACGATTAATTAATTTTGGTACTAATTAATTAAATTAATTTACTTATTGATTAAATGTTTAACGTCGTAAATTATTATTTCGTTAAATTACCACTTAATACCTTCATTGTACTGTTATCATGATATGTTGAATATCGTTTAACTACACTATTATTTTGTATACACTAGATGATAAATGTAATTATAAACAAAAAAAAAACAGTAAACTCAAGAATTTTCTCTTAGTTCAAGTATCACGTAACGCAAGTAATTATTCATAATACCTGCATATCTCTATGGAATATTTTATAACCAGCAAGTAAATTCCAAGTGTAATCTCAACAAAGTAGCCTTACATTAGCAGGTAATAAAGTTCACCGATAGCAATATCAAAGAAAGCGCATACACGTTTGAAAATGTAGTGGCAGTGTCATCAACCATCAAAAGAGGATGTTTCATTATACACTGCGACAAGCGCGGATTTTTCTATTCCATCGAGTTCCGTGACGGGCACATTAACCTTTCTCTCTTACTCTTACTATTTCTCTCTCACTCTCTCTCTCTTTCTCTCTCTTTCTTTCTCTCTGTATCTCTCTCTCTTTCTTTCTCTCTTTCTCTCTCTTTGTATGTGGACGTCGCGCGCGTCGATTATCGATCCCGGGCTCGGGATTTTTGTTAAACTTTGATCCTCGCGTGTAGAGGCGAGTCCCAAGGTAGAGAAAGAAGAAGAAGACGAAGAAGAAGAAGCATTCTTGACCTGCCCCTACGGCGAGCGAGCGCGTGGCAGGCATTCCCAGGTTCCCCCGAGATTGCGATAGCGTACGTGACTCGCAAATTCGATGTATAATATCGACTCTCCCACTCTGTCTCGCTCTCTCTGTCTCTCTCTCTCTCTCTCTCTCTCTCTTTCTCCCTACGTCTCTTTCCCTCTCTCCCTCTACGCGCCCAGCGCGTCTGGCCCTCCGCTAATAGACAGAATTAATCGCGATTGTTAACGTAAGCTTGCCTCGGAGAAACGTGATGCGTAATCCAAGAGCCGTAATGAGCCTTTAATCGATTTCGATGATTGCGCCTCATGATTATTCCTTTGACAGTAATTGCGGCACGAGTCTCCTTCTCTTTTCCCTTCCTATTAATTGAATGCGAATTTTCGAGACTTTTCGTTAAGACCGGTTACTCGAACCGTCAGCGGTTTTTTGAGTATCAAAACTATGTGTTGCCAACTGTCTATATGAATTTAGATTGTCTTACACGTTTTGACTTTGATTATAACCTCTACTTTTATAATTACTGATTGACGTTTACGTTTATTAGCTAAACACTTTTTTTTAATAATTAATTTATGTTTATTATGTTGACGAAAGGGAGGTATGCTGACTTCTTTAACTGTTTTATTGAAATAGTTTCAGAGTTTTAATCAACTATCAACACGTTTCGTGATAGTCCCGTGCAGATAATATTATACGATATAATTTTAATAAAATTGTAATTGATTAAACAAAATTGTTTTCTAATTAGCTGAACGAAGTTTATAAACTGCTTTCTCTTTTTACGACTATTAAATTTGTATTATTATGATTAAATAATTATTCAACAGTAAATAAAGATTATTATTTATTTGAATAAATATAATTTGAATTATAGTTTTATTACTATTTGTGATATTACTGTTATATTTAATTCATCATAACATTACGATGAGAGATGTAAAGATAAAATGTACACATTTTTTATATAACTAACATTTTAGCGCGTCATATTTATTTAAAGCTTTATATAAAATAATAGTAGTGCCCTTGTACAAATAATACAATAATCAATATTCAGTTGTAACATCCGCGCAGAGGTATATAAACGTGCATTAAACAAAAAGCACGGGCAAATAGATATTTAACGATGCCCCGAGTAAACATGAAAATTTTTCCACGGCTGTTAAATCCAGCATAGAACAACCGAGAGCGCGCAGTTTATCAGTTTTCTATCCTACGAATCTATTCATTACAGCATAACGTGGCAAGCAGCTTAGTATTTTTCAAAACCCGGCACCCACAAACACGCAGATTAACTCTCGAGAGCTAGCGTGGTATAGGATTTCGCAAATTAAAAAAAAACCTGGAAAGAAAGAAGAATTCGAAAGATTCAAAGGGGGTAGAAAATTCCAAATGGAGCAATCAATAATCGAGGAACGGTTTGCAATATCGTCCGACACTTAACAACTTCCCTCCTCTATTGAATGTTATAGAGGGCAAGCCCTCCCTGGTTGTCCGACGTAATCGGGTGTAGCCCCTGACACCTCCTGCTTCGTCATACCGAGCGAGAATTTACGGAGGTTTCACTTCATCGTCGTCGGTGTCGCGAACTGGTAAGCATAAATGCCTGGCGCTTCTAACGGGCGCGAGGAGCGACAAGGGGAGGGATGAAACTCGATACCGAATCCTCGGCGTGATTAACGACGTTTCACGCTCGACGTCGGCTCGATCTCTCTCTCTCTCTCTCTCTCTCTCTCTCTCTCTCTCTCACTCTCTCCTACTCTCTTAGTCTTTGGTTAGCGTGTGGACGCGAGCGAAAAGGATTTGCGACTCACGAGAGAGAGCTTTTCCTGGGTCGACGACCCTTTTTCCTTAGCGTTGCCAATCTCGCAGTCGCGCGGGGACCTTCGACTGATAAGAAGAGGCAAGCCACGACAACCCAAGTCTCTCTCACTTTTTTTCCAAACGGGAGTACGACGATCGTAGAGAAGCCGCTCTTGACATACTTCCACTTTTGTTGGGACAAACGCAACTAAGAGCCAACCTCTTATATTATCCACTGATAAATAAATTTTCAGAGTTTACGAAAGACGACGAGCGTCAAAGTAAATTTTTGCTCGAGGATCCGTATATAATCTGTCGAACGAGATCAAGTGATTTTCTTTCACATTTAATTGGATTCTTATGCCTCATAATGTTCAAACTTTTCTAAATAAATTTTTACTATATATAATAACTTGAATTTATTTTATACCTTAAATTCCACATCAGATTATATTAATAAATTTACTTATAAAATAAACGCATTTTCGAACGAACAATAAATATTTTCAGCAATACGAAAAAATCTGTTGATTTAAAAAATTACATGATTTGCAAATTGGACCATTCGAATGTTCCTATTGTTTTGAATAACAGCTTAAACGTCAATAATTCACGCAAACAAAAGTTCGTAGTGGATAAATGTTTTCTCGATTTTTTTTTTGTTGTCCGCGAATTAAAATTCAGGCGTAAATGCGTTAACATTCAAGCGCATTGTTCGTAACGAAAAAAAAAAGTAGGAACTTACGCCGCGCGACAAAAAAAATATTCGCAATGAATAAAAGTCCCATTTATACGGATAACACTCGATCCTCGAGAGTTTCAACACTAAATTACATAATAGCATCGTGAATAAAACTGACAGTGTAATGACGTTCGGTGGAAAAGTTTCGCAGAACACTTTTCACCTGAGGAAGTTCATGTACATATATATCTCAAGGATAAAAGCTTATCGTTTCACGAAGAAAAATATCGTAGGATCATACGTTTCTTATTTTCCGTGCAAAGATGCATCTTGTAAAGTATACAACAATACCCTTTCAAATTATTATTATTACTCTCACCAAGTGTTTTATTCAAACGCGCATTCATAATGAATTACGAACTTTGCCGGTTAATGAAAATTTGTATACAAAGTAGAACTGAATTCATTTCATTCTAAAGGGACACACCAGGGGTGTTTTTATACCGAGAATAGACTATGAGAAGAAATGGCTAATGCATTAATGCTTTTTGCTCGGAGATGGTGAACGACTGTTGGACACGTTTTTGATTGAAGGTTATATTATGATACCGTAAAGGTATGAAAAGGAACTTTTTTTTCTCTGGATACATAAGTGAATGCGAAAGAGGAAGGTTTATAGTGAATGATAATCGTTCGATTAAGGTATAGACTTTTATTCAAAATTTCATAGAGACAATTTCACAGAATCGTCTTTGTGAATAAGACTATTGTGAGAATAAATTGGCCAGAAAAAAATGTTACTTGTAATTGAGTAAAAATTATAATGAAAATCTTTTACCATTTTTTTTCTTAAGCCACGCAACAGGTACCACATGATCAATATGTTCGTTACGGTTATTTTTATTGAAACATTTTCTTTTTCTCGCGTTATTGATAGTTCCAATTTTAAGTGTAATAAATAATTACAAGTCATTACACGTTTATTCAAACAAAATTAACATAAATTTACAATTCTTTAATTTTTTCAATAAATTCATCATAATTATATTTTATTAAATATATCCGTCATAACAAAAGAACATTTTTGTGACGAAGCCCGCGCACTTAAAATCTCGATTTAGTAGAAATTAAAGACCGTCCGTTATAATAAAAAATTGGAACTTAAAGGAATCATAGACATGTAATTTAGGTGTATATATATATAGGCGTCAGGTTGTTGAAATAACGAAGGAAGAATGTTTAATCAATACCCTCCCTTTGGAACGTGATTTACGAACGGCTTGTAATCGGATTCGGGGAATAAGAAAAAAAATATTCTAACTGGGTTAACTGAGGCTCTCTACCTCGTCCCCCCCCCCTCTCTCTCTCTCTCTCTTAACCGTCCTCGAGCCGCTAGATTTTCCCGCCAGGAGCTATAAACTTCTCCTTCCGCGCTTGGGCTTTGCCTTTATTTCTCACGAGGGAAGGAATTCACCAAGACTGATGCCTGAGGAGGCGTCGCGCCGACCCCCTTCTAGCTAAACTCTATGTGTATATACGTATACATACCTGGGGCTAATTAATTACCGTTCATTAAGCACTTTAATATCGCGAGAATGAGTACCGTTATACCCAAATTCAAAAGAGAACAATCCGTATTATCCTCAACAGTAGAATTCGAACAGCCGACGGATTTCTTCGCTATAGAGATTATATCAAATTCTTTCAAACGGTTTTGTATCGTACGTATACGATAAATTACTTGGCAGAATATATATCTTTGATGGTATGAAAAAAGGACGTTTAAACGATTTGAGATATTTTAATGTACACGTGTTTCCTGTTTGCTCTTTTTGATTTAAATCTCGTACCGGTTCTTAAATTTCCGTAATTGCAGGTTGATTTTCGAAAGAATGAAACAAAAAAAAAGCGGAGAGAGGGAGAGAGAGAGAGAGAGAAATGGCCTTCAGTGTTAACTAATGGTACCACTGGAAAATTATCAAATTATAAACGGAATGCAATATCATCGGTATAATTAACGGTTTTCAAACTAAATTGTTGCCATTGCGATTAAAATTGTTTAAATTGATAGTTACAAAGTTTCATGTTTCTAGTGTACACCAATAAAACGTGTCTGTTTAAGTGTGACGGAGATTTAAAAATCAAGAATTTGGCGTTAAATGAAATTTATACGTTCTAATAGAATTTTCTTTCAGCAAAAACGATTTTATCAATTAAAATTGTTTCATTCGTGATGTTATGCTGTGTTACGGTTTGTAATAGGATGTAATTATAAAATTATGTTTAATAGATGTAAACTAGAAGTCGTTAACAAATTTTAAAAATATTCATGTTTAAGTAGACTATTCATTAAAAACTTCTTTCTTTATCAAATTATTTTTATTTCAAGCATATACTACTTTCTTTATTTCTCAGAAAAAAATTTATCAATTTGTTTTATTTTTGAACTTTTTATAAAAACAATCTTACCATCTCATTTTAAAGTAACAGCACGTTAAAAATATTTAAAAAAACATTTATTTCTGATCGTTTTATTTCTGTGCTCTCTTTTCCATCATCTTCAAATCAATCTACATAATTTATTAACCCATTATGATTTTACATGTATAATAAATTGATTCTCGATGTACAAATATTTTCTTACATACATCCGACCTGTGTATTTAACAATCCATATAAATTCAACCGATGACGTACAATTTTCTGAAATGCATGTTAATTTTATCGCGGAGTGAAAAAATAAAATCGAAAAATAAATGCCCATTTAACCGAGTAAATAAAGAATCTCGTCAATAATGAATATCAAAAACAAGCTAAGTTATTTTATGAGTCGTAAAATCGAGGTATATGAGGTGCTTAGGAACGGGTACTAACATACTCAATACATAGTTTAATGTATCCACTAAGAATAAAATATGTATATCAAACTCCATACCGAAAATGCGTTAATGGGATATTTACGCTTAGTCGCGTCGCGTTGCGGTAGTAAAAACGTTAAAAATAAAGAAAAGGAAAATATAAATAAAATCATAAATTTGACAAATGTCGTACACGGAGCATAATAAAGATAGAAAAATAAAGAAGATAGTCCAGTCGTGCGTATATACCACGATGTAAATGGGGCATCCTCATTTCACATTAAATTATCGAACGTTTATCATTACGCACCGGCATAAAACTAGAATTTGACATGGATTATTCACAATATTTACTGTACGAAATAATTTTCCAACTCACCAAATTAACATACGTCAAGATAAGTCAATTAATATCTGCTAAACGTTACCTGAAACAGTAGAAGAAGAAAAATATAATTCATGAACATGTGTGGTACGTGTTTGTGTGTGTGTGTGTGTGTGCATATATATATATGGATTTTATATATATGTGTATATATATAGATTCAATTAAAAAAGGAGACAGTAGCCCGTCGCGTAGCCCGCATAGGAAATGAAATTTATGTCGATAACAGAAACGCGTGTGTCCCCATTTGCTTTTTTTCAATCGTAAATCGCAACACGAACAGGATGCGCTCATACCCGGCGATGAAATCATTAATAAGTATCGGCTCTACTCGGAGTCCCTTTTAAAAACCCGTTTGGCCACGCGACTCCACGGTCATTCTCTCTCTCTCTCTCTCTCTCTCTCCTTACTCATTTTTTTCCTTTTCTCCTGACGTAACCGGCGCGAAACCCGTTCCCCTCCCGATTTTATTCGAGGAACAAGGTCGGCACGCGCCTGCCCGCGTTTATTATGCGAGCCTCGGAGAAAATTAGGTATCTGCATCCAACGGTATATATATCCGCAGCTGATATGTGGGCCGAAGACGTGACTAGCTCGTATCGCTCGAAATCTGCGTGTTTCCTGTGTTGCTTTTTACGATGACCCTTCTCCTCATTCATATTTCACTTATTTTACTTTTTCTATTCTTTACGAATTTATTTAATCGTAAAACCAGTGATAAAATTCGTTTATATATATATATATATATATATATTTTTTTTTTTTTTTCTTCGAATGTAGTTTCCACTGGTGAATAATGATATACTGAAAGGATTTTATTTACAAAAAAATGGGTTATCACGGTCGGGTTATTTGTATACGATATATATGTGTGTGTGTGCCATTTTTTCTTTTGCCTTTTCGTATTAAGTTTTATTTCTAACGGTTGGCAAATTAATGAGTTCTAATAATCTTGGCTTTTCAATTCCATGCTGTGAACACGGATTTCTTTAAATTAATCGATGTTATGTATACCTACTCATAGTCGGGTTCTCCTTTTTTTGTGATCGGTGTCGTTGACAGTTAATAAATTGTTTATTTAATTTACGAGATCTAAAACGGAGTTAAAATATTATTATAATATCATCTATTTGGTTTTACACGAAAAAACAAATACAATTTTTTCAACGCTCTGACCGCTTATATTTTTTCGCGTGAATTCTCATCAGTGGTGGTTAAGTCAATAAATTCATTTTTTTCGAATTTTAATATTTATCTTTTGATTTTGAGCATTGCATTAATTTATCGGCAATTTAAGCATTCAATTTAACGCGCATTAAATAAACTAATGATTTAACTATTCGAACGTACCTATCGATATACCTGCGAGCTTATTAAAAATGGCAAACAATTTAAATTCAAATTTTCACGCAGATAGATTGTAATTTGCAATTAAACTTTTCGATTAATTTTTTTTTTTCTCGGAAGGTCAATATATTCGACGTGCCGTGTAATCTTGCCGACGAGTCAATATGTGAGGGATGGTAAAGGATGAGAAATAATGAATATAACACTAGATTAAGAGAGGTAGAATATATTATAGTATTCTTGGTAAAATTTGGTCTAGAGTGTGTAATAGCCCATTGATTATCAATATACCGCATGTCTAACCTCGTCGATCCGTAGGCCCGATTTTACAAGCGTCTCTCGTTGGTACAGTCGTCCAGTGACGTGGTCTCACGAGCCTTCCGGGCAATGCTCGGGCTTAACGGGGTTATCATCGGAAACACTCGTAACTCGAGCTCGCGTGACAGACCGATGTCCCGCAAAACAGGATCCGCCGCCGCCGCCACCGCCGCCGCCGTCGTATCCATATTCATCGTCCTGGGCGCGCGAGCGGCTCGTAGTAATGCTTGACTCTCTTCCCCTGGTTGGTTGGTTGCCTGCTCTCTATCTCGCAGCTCTCTCCCTCTCTCTCTCTCTCTCTCTCTCTCTCTCTCTCTCTCGCTTAGCGAAGTTAAATCAATCGACATTAACGATCCCGACGACTAGTAACCTAGGGGAAGAGGGACGAGGGAGGACTTGCAGCAACCACCGACGTTGCCGCTACCAGTGCCGCGCTAATTTATAATTTTAGTAGATGCCGCGCTCGATATTCCGGATAGACACGCTCAACCAACCTGATTACGTGTGCCGACTTGGACTCCTGTTGTTACCTTAGACTAGTCGATCTTTCCTTCTCTTTTCCTTTAATCATTTTTTTTTCAGAAACTAACTTGTCTTTCGCTTACGCTCCCTATGGATAAAATAGGATTATGGGTTTTCACTTGTTTTCGATGACGCTTATTATATACAAGGAAATATTAATTATTATCGGTTTTAAAGTTTCTTGATTAAATTTATCGAGGATGTTATTGTATCGTTGCGTGGTTGTTCATTTACTTTCCTCGTAGATAGGTTTTTTTTATCAAGATTTTATCGATATTTATTTATATTACCTTTTCCAACTATTTACCAGGTAACTCTTTTTTTTTATAAACTAATGCATTTTACTTCTTCGTTGTTCAGAGTAATTAGAAAGTTTTCGCTCATTTGAAGTATTTAGAAAAAAAAGCTCTAATTAATTATCTCAAGTTAAATTACTACAGACTTTTTGGCAATATGTAGGTGTTGATAGATTTTGTAAAAAAAAATATAGTCACGTAACTCTTAGTTTTAATTAACTTAAATTTCAATATTGAGATTATACTGAATTGTAATCAGCATAAAAGATCAACTAACTAACCATTAATTGTTACGATATTACGCTTAAAATATAATTTATTTATACGCACGATTATAACGTTGTTATAATAATGATTACACCTTCACAGAATATGTCTAATTAAGATTAGAAAATAATTTTGTTTACAAAAATCAAATATTTTAATAATTGATTAATTATAACATACTATAACTTTATATACAGTAAATTAATATATATAATTTTAGTATATTAGTGATTCTAAAACCAGCGGTCTGAAGTTACCTAACAAAATTAAGTTGAGCAGGTGCAAATTATACCTCCAATTACTAAGTAGAATCGTTCAAATACGAACACGTCGACTATATACACGAGACATAATTTCACATTAACTTATAAATGAAATTCCCGAAAGAAAATTATTCTTAAGTTTTCCCAGGCAGTCTATATTCTAAACTCTCGAATTGATATTCTCCTTTATATTTTCTTTTAATCGTAGTACAGTAAAATTGGCTGGGTATAATGAAAACCTATTTAATAACGAACCCAAGATAGCTTCATCACGAGATTACGAAGGTGAATTTGTGTACTTTTAAAATATACGATATATTAATCGAGCTCGGTGATGGAAAGAAAACTTCTCCTTCGGTTGCTTTTGTTGAAACGTTTCGCTCCCTACTCCTCTACGAACCGCGTGAATTTCGAAGCCGATGTCTCGACGACTCTCGAAAACAGCCGTGTTTCTCCCCCAGGCTAACCATCGAGCTATCGGTTTCACCGGGACAACAATGCTAAGCGCTCTCGTTGAGCTCGTAAAAAAAAAATTCGTCGCGCGCTACAAGTCGATTCCGGCGAGGCGGTCTTGAGCTTTAACCGAGAGAGGGAAGGGGAGTTGAGTGGGCGTTTCGATGCGGTTTTCAAGTTGAAGTGACGCGCGTTGTTGTGTTGAATAATACCGAGGATATCGTTAAAATACTTGCGAATATACATTTATAACGTTGCACCTGGATAACTCGAGTATGCCAATGGAAACTTAATTCGATTTTAAGAGTCGCTTTTAAATAAATACTCAATGCCTGTCCGTTTTTTTTAATGAGTATCGGATATGTTTGTATTAATTTTTATAAATGTGCGAATACGATATTACGTAAAGTCTTGATAATTTATTTCCTATGAAAAAGGTGTTAATTATTAATAATTTAATAATCAATCGAAAATTGCATTTTTTTCGTATTAACCTATAAATTTATCTCGCGATGTAATTTAATCTACGTACAATTCAGATTGCAAGGTTTAAATAAATCTAATATTATAAAGAAAAAAAGTCGAATTTTTTCTCAAATTTATGAAATTTAATCGATTTTTAAAGCTACTTAAAAGAAAAGGAAAAGGAAAAGTTGTAGTCTGTAAAGTAACACCCCATCCCAAGGAAAATTCTTATCCGTTTGCTCCGGCACGTTATAACCAGGTAGCTACAAGTACACCACAAACAAAGTGAGGTTTCACAGGCAAACTTTTCCTGTAAAGTTACTTCCGTAGTTGTACCCGCGCACCCTATTATCCGCGTTCTGCCTTTTCCACAGGAGCAACGAAAAAAAATATTCCATAAATCATCCAGTATACTTTTCGAAGCTATGTATATATATACATATACTCACACACATATAAATACATTGTATCAATAAACACGAGGTATCTCGACCATGAATATCGAGCGAAAGCATGTCGAGATCAAATTACCATTAGACTCGAGGGGGAAGGGTAGAGGGCTAGGTCTCATCTTCCGCGTGAGCTCGTCACGATTTCGCGCCGATACGCACCGCTAACAACAAAGTTCGACGCAGTTGTCAAGGAAACGCCTCTGTGTAGGCCGAGACCAACCGATCTCTGTATACCTACCTATATATACGCGAACATTCAGTAGCGTCATATTCATTGTCGTTCGTGAGTACCAAATTGAGCATACAATGTGTCACCAACAGTATCCTTTACCCTCGATAAAATGACCAATAAAATTACATTTTTTCGATCGTAACGTGTTTCTGTCACCAGCTATTATTATTATACATGTCGAGGATCGCTTATCGTCTTTTGGAATTGCATTCGGAAGAAACACTTGAGAAACCGGAAGAAAAGGGATTCGCGGTGTTGCGTGGCTTTTGTTTGAGGGTGCGGTTCTTGGAAGTTGCTGGTTACTGCGGTTAAGAAGTTCAACGGGGGGTATACCTCGAGGAAACGATGTGTCTTGGGTTAGCGAAAGGATATCTTGTGGGTCTCGAATGTAACGTTTAAAAATTTGTTGAACCTCCTCAAGATTATCCTTTTAGTTTGACCGTGTACTGTTTATTTTATAAATCTTCAAGCTTAAACGATTATACTTTTTCGAATTTCTTTATACTTACCATAACGTTATATCGATCTCTTAGCGTTCTACTTTCAGTTTTTATATTTGTTATCAAAGATTCGTTTGGTGCAATTGCATGAATAAATTATTTTTTTTGTTATGGAACGAATGAATTTTTCGTTGATCGTTCCAAACATAATGCATTTGAGAAGTACCAATAGCGTCACGGTTTGTTGGAAACTTTTTATAACTTCGGGATAATATTGGAAATTTAGTTTGCAAAGTTCGTAAAAATAAAATATTTCGCAGACGTTCTTATTAGCCTGTTTTCCATTTTCTTTTAAAAATACACGGTGAACAATAATTAACTACCACGTAATTTATCGTCGAAATTTTTGACAAAGAACCGTTTGAAACAGTTATACAACCGAACGGTCAATTTTACTACCCAGCCGTAATTTTCTTAAGCGTCACATCCGATCCGACGTCGCGATTATTACTCGGAAAAAATGTTTAGTATAAATACGTAAGTAAATCAAATGTGTTAGTTCGAGATAAATTTGAGGGAATCGTTTGATATAGACGCGCCGAGGTGAACAACAAATCACTCCGCATTACGAAGAAACTCGAGAAGAATTCAGTAGACCAAGGTGAAGACGAAAAGAGAAGGAAAAAAAAAGAGTAAAGTGCCATAAATTAATAAAGTTAAGAGCGGACACTATCGGTGCGAGTTTGCCCTCCTCGGTGAACGGTGAAATACCGAAGAGAGAAAAAGAATCGTTACCGTTCGAAGGCCTAACCGTACAAGCCGGCAGTAAAGCACACATTCTCAGGCTTCCCAATCAAGATTCGTTAGAACCAAGTTGGATCGGCGCGTTTCACCTACGACCTCGATTTACCTACGTTATCAAATCCGAGTATCGTCGCGTGCCGACTCTCTCTCTCTCTTTCTCTCTCTTTCTCTCTCGCCGAAGAATTCTACTGCATATATTTTTTTCTCTCCCTCTCGCGGCCTCACGGAAGGTCGCGAAAAAGATAAGACTAGCCGTGCTCGTGAAAAACGAGGGGCCCCTCTTTTAATGCCTGCCCAGGGCTATTCTAACTGCTACGCTGCGAAACGACCTGCGTCTTGAGAAACGTCAAGAGAGAAAGACCGGGGGAGAGAGAGAGGGAGGGAGAGAGAGAAAGAGGGAGCGGAGAGAGGAGAGACACGGTTATATCTCACTCGCGAGTCGCAACGGCCTCGGACAACCTTTATAAAGTCCTTTTGTGCTTTTATGGGCCTTGCAAATTTTTTAACGGTTCAAACTTATTTTTATACGAGCCAAGCGCCGCGCTTCCTGACGGTTCCAAAGGTAAATGGCTTTTTGATAACGTTGCCGGATTATGCGAGCCCGCCCGGCTAACCCGGAAAAATGATAGAATTCAAAGTACTTTTAACTGACAAATGTTGAAGCCCGTCTTGTGCTTTTTTCACGGGGTTAAATATTATATATCCCTTTTTTCTCGCTTTTATTATTATTTGCCTCTTTTTTTTTTGTTATTATTTACGAGTACGGTATAGAGAGGAAAATATTTTAAAGTAGACCATTCGCTTCCTTCTAAAAGTCGATTGACCACATGTATACAAGTATTGAAAAATTGCAAGGAAAGTATTCTATACCCAATTAACAATCGGACAGATTGCACAACGTTGAAAAAAAATGAATATTACCATAATTTATATTTCAAGTGGAAACAATACGGGTATGAATAGAGTTAAAGCTAATAAGACACTCGAACGAGTCAGGACAAACGTTGAACAAACGCACTTGACGCACTTACATACGTACCAAGATCAAGGAATCAAGTACGACGGAAAGACAAACACGCTCGGTGATTGCTTGGTAAGCTTGGTACCATCGAAAAATACCCGCAAATTGTTTACACCCACACGCAAACTGTCCTCTTTAGCTTGTCTGTTGTTTTATGCATCATACGAGTTAGAAGAAACATCCATCACACGGTACATGGCATCAAGAGAGCACGAGAGAGAGAGAGAGGGAGGAAGAAGGAAAAGTTGCGTCGCAAAGTCTATACGTCCTTTTAACGCGAACGGTATACGTATACGATTCTCACGAGTGGGCTCGAGCACTCGAGTGGTTACATTACTGTATCATTATCATCCTTCTCTCTTTTAGTGTAAACAGAGTCAATAGCTACTCGACCGATACCGCGAAAACACGGGCACTTAATAAAATATCATCCGTATAGAAAGATTCTTCTTCATTCATTGCTTCATTTTTTTTATTACACGCATCACCATCTAGTCGAGTACTGTCATTTTTCAACGGGTGGGCGCGAAACCTCGCGGAATCGGTGTCATTTGTCAAGAAAGAAAGAGAGAGAGAGAGACGGCCTCGGGGGTTACTTGAGCGCGCGATCAACGTTATTAATAAAAATGTTGTCGCATTATATTAGCATTTTTTACTTTTTCATCGTGACATTACGTATTGATCGTAGGGTGTGCCTTTTTTATATTATGGTCGATTGATTTTTATGGTAATTTCGAAATTAATGGATTAGTTTAAAATCTAAGGTTTTTTTATAATTGAAAATTGCGCTAGCGTATTCATTTGTTTTTAATTTATTTTAATATTTTACGAACAGAGTTAGGTTAAGAAAAAATCAAACTTTTTTTGTTTGCCAACTTAATAATTCAAAAATTTAATGGCATATTCTACCAATATAAACATCTTTGGAAATTTTCAACAAGGTAGAATCGATTTAAACAAAATTATTCAGTAAATTGTATCAAAATAGTGTTCGATGCCAAATGCTTCATACGTCTCAATTTTTTAATTCAGTGAAATTTATTTATTAATAATCTTAGTAATTTCTATAGCACTATCTATTTAATCTAAAAGCAAATATTACTAAAAAATTAATTTATATTCGAAAAACAGTGTTTTAAAGAATTTTCATTTTGTAATAAATTATGTTTTTTCTAATAAACAAAAAATCGTTTTAAATAAAAAAAGGTTTATGTAAGATTTAAACAATTAATAATACTCAGAGGTAATTTTAAATAAATTAATGCGACGCAAGGAGAATTTGACACGAAACATTAATTTTGATGCATTTTTCTGCATAACTTTGGTTAAAAAGATTCTGTCTTGTTGAAATTTTCCACGAAAATTAATTTTTTTTTTACTAAATATGCCCCATAAGTTAGACGTTATTAAGATGGAAAACAAATAAAATTTTATTTTACCAAACACTACCGTTAATTTGTATGTAAAAATGAAACATTAAAAATGTAAATAAATGAGTTAACTTGTTGCGGAAATAATTTTAAAGGTGATCGGTAAGTCGATGTATGATAAATATAGGTAGATCGAGTATTCGCGCAGGGTTTAAGACCATAAAAAAATCAAATGGTTGGTGATTTAAAATTAAGTTAAATAGAGTGCACGTCGCAGTCTAATACGATTCACCTACCCTCGGTAGTTTCGATCCGTATATACCATCTCGTTTCAAGATCGTCGAAGCTTGACTAAAAAGGAAAAAAGGCCGAAATTACCCTTAACAGTACGTTCATAGTGGCGAGTCCACTAGAGAAATTCAAAACAGCGACCTCGCGCGCAAGACCCCAAGAACTAAATCCGTGTGCGCAAACACAACTAAGCGCCACGGAAAAAAATTTACGAAAATATTCGAGCATTCGCGCATGCGTTTATATTGCCCAGTTATACTGGCACTCTAGCGCTCTAGTAATTTTTCTCGAGCCCGCGTATTTTACCTCGTGCGCTAGTGTTTTACCTCGCGCTTGGTGAATTCGCTCGCGCGTCGGATTATTTACTTGAGCGCTGGTGCGCAAGCGAATTCACTCGAGCTCGTGCGTACAGGTCGTATTTCAAAACATTCAATTGTTTTCAATACGCACGATCTTACCAATTTAAACAAAACAGAAACGGCTTTAGTGACCACTTGTGGTACCTAAAGTGTAATTTGCAAGAATTTAAATTATAGTAATATCACATAATATAGTAATTTACCATATTTTGGATATTAAATCTTGTAAGTACTTTTTTTGCAATGTCTTTTTAATTTTTTATTAAGTTGATTCAATCTACATATTTTTTAGATTTCTTACCTTGTTAATATTCATAGTTCCATCATGATCAGTAAATTGCCAATTTTAATATACTTGCAAGAGACACATTTAGAGTTACAAAACATTTTAAATAAAATAAAACAATTTCAAATACATGAAATAAACAAAAATAGACAAGTATTCGGTGAATATCACCATTTATTTCCTCTTCTGAAGGTTTATCCAGATAAATTTTTTAATTATAATAGAATGAGTATACCTACATTTAATTATATATTGTTTAAAATACAAAATTCATTATTGAAAAACTGGTGTAATTATCATCAACAGCCGATTTTACCTGAAGAAAAACTGGTCATAACTTTAAGGTAACGTAAATAATATTTCTTATAAATAAATGACTTTATTTATGAATTAAAATTAATATCTAAAATGATGTATATTATAATCGTAGACTGAGTTCTATAAATATATTATACAATTCTAATTTGAGTTAAAAAAACAAAACTTAAAATACAAAACAATATTTATTAAATATATAGTATAACATTTTGTTGAGAATAATAATACATTGTTATAACTCCCTTAAGCAAAAACCATTTTATTGTTTATAAAATTTGTTCCGATAATATTATTTCAATGTTCTCTTATCTATATTAAATGTAATAATGCAATATGTAGAAGAATGAAAACTTCAGTTTTTTATAGATACGATTTGATTTAAGTTAAATATAAATAATGTGAATAATACGTAAATTTATTTTACGTACGATTAAAAAATGAGTATCTGGTAATACAAATAAAAATTAATGACAAAATTTCATATAATTATTAAATAGTTTAAAAATTATTCTTGAAAGAAAGCATCGTCTAATTATAATAATTTTATAATTTAAAATAATTCCCTGATACAAGTAAAATTATAAATTTACTTTTATCACATAAGTAGTCTTGAGGTAATGACTTATTTTTTTCTTAAATCATATGGTTGTGGAATATTTGACTGCACTTCCATTTCTTTATTTGAAGTGGTGTTAAGATTATTAGTTGTGAGTTGAGTTTCTTCTTGAACAATTAAATTATGCATTCCAATTTGACTCTGACTAGAAATATGAACATTTGCTAGTTTGGATTCTGTATGTTGTTGAAGATTTAATGAACATACTGATAGTCGATTGCTTGAAGGTGTAACATCAAATCCAAATTCTGTATGTTGTTGGACGTTTGGAGAATATACTGGCACTTGGTTAAAAGAGAGAGCACTGTTGAACCTTGACTGTGTGCGTTGTTGAATACTTGAAGTACAAGGTGATATTTTGTCGTTTGCAGATGCGTTATCAAATTTTGAGTGTGTTTGCTGGTGAACATTTGGAGAGTATAATGGCGCGTAGTTGATAGCGGATTCATCAGCAAATTTTGATTGTGAATGCTGTTCTAGAAGATTTGGATATATCTCTAAAAACAAAGATGTTGATAAATTAAATCAAAAACGTACATTAAAAAGCTTATGCTTAATTGATAAATTATTCAATATTCATACTTAATGGTACATGTTGTACATTTTCAGAATGTGTTGGATTAATAGAGTATGTGATTTGATGTCCGGGTTGCTTATGTGCTTGAATATTCGAACTTGTAGACATTTTATTTAAACTAGGCATAGTATCAAATGGTTGTATATCTTGCTGAACAGTAGTAGAACGTAATAATGTATCGTTGAAAACAGGAGTATTACTAAAATTACTAGTTTTTGTGGTAGTATGTTGTAAAGCAGTATCTGTTGGAATATATGGAATCGGTACTGGAATAAAATTGAATTTGGAGAATGCACCGTAGTTATTTTGATTTAGAAAATTGTCATATCCGTTAGAAGCTAAAAACAAAAATTATACAATTAGTTAAAGCAAATTTATACCGTTACTTTAAAATTGAAAGCATATAACAGTATTAAGATTTTTTAAACATAATTAGAATATATATTATTGAATAATAATATTTAAATTTAGCTTTTGCTTACATTTTGAAGCTATCCGTGAATTGCTAATTTCAATCAATATACTATTGTAATACTTACCATTAAGATTGTTGTTCGTACGTTCAGGTTGTCTAATGCTTTGACTCTCCACAGTAGGATTATATGTAGAAGTTGAAAAATATGGTTCTTGTTTCATACCAGCAAGATACGATGATTCGATTTTCACTCTCTTTTTAGGGTTATCAGATTGTTTGCATAAAACTATTTCAACTTCTAGAAAATTTATGATTATATATTACAAATAGATAATTAATTAAATATTCGTTAAAATATAAATATATAAAAAGAATATAATATAAATATACCATTAGCATCGTCATTTTCAGATTCTTCATAGTTTCGAGGAATTCGTTTATTTTTATTCTTTTTTTCTGTTGAAGGTTCAGTAGCTTGATTATTTTTGTAAGCGAATTTCAATGTAGTTTGAATCAACTCTTTTCGATATAAAAGTTTTTCTTCCTCACTAATATGTTGAACGTAACTTAATAGTGTTTTAAAATACATCATATCCAAGTTTTCACTATCACTGCTTACATTAGAATTTGAAATAGAATTACTCTCACGTTGATCTTTCTCAATAGCTTTTTGTAATAAAGCTAATTTTTTATTTTCCAATTCCATCAATGTATCTTGCTTGGATTTTCTGGTTACACCTTTTTTTGTAGTTCTAGAATTCATAATTTCTGTAGATATTTTGTCAAATTCGTATTGATTCTTCTCGTATTCAGACATGTCCATATTGTTTTCCTGGAATAAATCCGTCAAATTTCCTAAAGATTCATTTGGTGTTAATTGGCCAATCATAAATTTCATAGAGTCGAAATGATTCCAGTCAGACTCATAATTATTTGCTTCATCACCAGATCGGCAAATACCAATAGAACGAATTTCTTCACTCATACATTTTTTTAAATATTTCCATTTATTTCTAATCCAAGTTTCTGAAATAAAAAAGTAAGACATTGTAACTTAAAATACTCTATATTTTAATACTGCAAGTGTAAAATTAATTTTTATTTGCTACTATAATCATTAAAAATTATTTTTTTTAATTTTGTAATTATCATAAAATTAATATTTTTTTAAAATCTTTGAAGCTAATTCAATTTTACATGTTTAAATAATTTGATTTACTATGAGCATAAAAATTATATTAATTTACTTGTTTTTTATTAAAAATTAATATATTTACAGATTTCTAGCAACTGGCTTATCATATTCTGATTTGTCATTTACATTCAGAGTAGGCAGGTCAACTATTAGTATAATAATTAAAGAAGTAATGCAGACTTTATGGAATAAATTGTTACCGATACACATGCCAGTACCAACACAACATCAATTTTTAAGAATTGCGCAAGATTTTTATGAAATTACTGGGTTTCCCCATTGTGTAGGAGCAATAGACTGTCAACATATCCAAATAAAAAAGCCTGCTAATTCTGGATCTAAGTATTTTAATTACAAAAAATATTTTTCCATCGTTCTTCAAGCAGCAGTTGACGCACATTGTAAATTTATTACAATTGACGTTGGTGGATTTGGCCAACAAAGTGATGGAGGCACTTTTCAAGGATCATCCTTGTATGCTGCTTTGAAAAGCGGGAAAATTAAATTTCCACCCAATAATAAACTACCCAATTCTCAAATTACTCTAGCTTATTTTTTAGTCGGCGATGGTGCATATCCGCTAATGGAAAATCTTATGAAACCCTATCCTGGACAGCAATTACCTGCTTATGCAGAGATTTTTAATAAAAGATTGTCTCGAGCCAGAGTATGTGTTGAAAGGGCGTTTGGATTAGTATCTCAAAAATGGAGAATATTTTATAAAAAGATTGCGCAAAATCCAGAAACAGTTAATTTAATTGTTAAATGCACTTGTCTTTTGCATAATATAATTATAGACAAAGAAAATATAATAAATTTGGAGTATGAACATAATATGGTTGACATACAACCAAATGCTTTTATAGGAGATGATAGAGAAAATGAATTTGTAGCAGGATATGGCAGAGAAGTTCGTCAGGAGTTGACGAAATGGATTCTTAAAAATCCAATAAATTAAATTACAAATTTTGTTACTGGCGTTAAAAAATTACTACTATTATATTTATGACTACATACAAGTCTAAAAAATATTATAAAAATGTGTATGCATATTTAAGTTTACCAAATTTATGAGTTTAAATAAAAAAAAACAAATTAATTTGTCAAAAACATAGTGTTATTATTCTACACAAGCTCTGATTACGTGAATAAGAAATATTTACAGATTGTATACAAAATTATTATGATAGAATTGTGAAATGTTATTTCATTAAAACTTACATTTATCTCGACAATAAAATAAACAATTATTAAAACAAAATTTTTTCCTTTAATAAATCTTTAAAAAAACAGTATATTAAACAAAGTTACTAACATGGAAATCATACTTTATATGCAATACCTATACATTTTGTGAAGTATTTATTACGTATAACTTTTTTAACGTTTTAATCTAATTATATTGATTTACTTAAAATACAAAATTTTTCTAAAATATCACTGTAAAATGGACATGACTCTACATAATATAATTACTTATAAAAAGAATATAACATTACTTACAGAAAAACTACATTATAAGGTTGTAATAAAAAATTTCATACTTGTCTGTCGAGCAGCATTAGCAACTTCATCCCATGCCTTGGACAATTCAACACTATTTTTATGTTGAGGATGTTCTTTCTGCCACAACACTGGTTTCAATTGAATAAGGGAAATTATCTGCTGTTCTAGTTCAATTTTGTTCATGGCATGTTATCTGTAAAATCATTAATTTATAAATTAAATATGTAAGTTATTTAATACCAACGATTCATTTGAGTCTATTAATTTGCTACAATTTAAATTAAAAGTAAATATAACTTACTTGACTAAGAACTCAAATCCTTTCTTCCAAGCTTAAAACTTCCAAATATGAAGCAAAAATTCGTCTAAACTCGTCAGTGGTTCGATGCAAAACAACGATACTACGAGTCGTCATAGCCGTTTCTGTTTTGTTTAAATTGGTAAGATCGTGCGTATTGAAAACAATTGAATGTTTTGAAATACGACCTGTACGCACGAGCTCGAGTGAATTCGCTTGCGCACCAGCGCTCAAGTAAATAATCCGACGCGCGAGCGAATTCACCAAGCGCGAGGTAAAACACTAGCGCACGAGGTAAAATACGCGGGCTCGAGAAAAATTACTAGAGCGCTAGAGTGCCAGTATAACTGGGCAATATAAACGCATGCGCGAATGCTCGAATATTTTCGTAAATTTTTTTCCGTGGCGCTTAGTTGTGTTTGCGCACACGGATTTAGTTCTTGGGGTCTTGCGCGCGAGGTCGCTGTTTTGAATTTCTCTAGTGGACTCGCCACTATGAACGTACTGTAAAAAAGCATTACTCGGCTAACTGCTCCGAGTAACGCAGGGGATGGGGAAAAAGAAATTCGAAAAGCTCGTACTCATCAATGAATTAATTAAAAGTCGCAGGTGCGGAAAGGTATAATCTCGTAAAAATGACGTAGAGGAGGGATTTCTGTAGAAAGCTCGGGGAAATCACTTGAGTTCGAGAATGATTCGCGTGGCCCATAAAAGAAGGAGTAACTCCTCGATCTTCCAAGCCGTCCCGGGTATTATCTCGGCAGCAAGTTCGGTGTGAAACGACGACCAAGGGAGAAAACCTCTTGCCCTCTTCCTCTCTCTCTCTCTCTCTCTCTCTATCTCTCTTACGGGCGCGTCCGCACGATAATACCACGGGCGGTTCTATGCGCTAGGAAACTTCGCTTGGAGGATCGATGACGCGAATTTACATTCGTACCGCGTGTACCTTAGCTGGGAAAGGAGTGACGGGAGGGTCGTGGAAAACTTTACTCGAGCTTCAGCTGACCTGCTCGAATTTCACTTGCGAAACGATATAAATGTGTATTTTATTGCAAACTCGATACTTTCGCGGGTAATTTACATTTCGGCGATATTTTACGGAGCTACCCCTTTCCTCCTCATCCTCCTCATCCTCCTCATCCTCCTCCTCTTCCTCTACCTCCTCGTCCTCCGCCTCCTCGCCGAAATAATTGCGCTTAAATGTAACACCTGCAACTTTTGTTATACGACCCGATTGGATTATTCTGTTTCTACGTTATGTTAATCGTGTTACTCGATCATGATAATTGTTATTCATTCGTTTTAATTAGAGAAATCTCGTTGTTAACTTTGTCGAACTTTGTATTTTACAGAGTTTGCCAGTCAATTATTTTCATTACAACTGATTTTATTTATAATTTTTGTGCGACAGTCAGCTACTTAATATACGATTACACGTATTTCTTAGTAACATTATACAAGTTCGTTAACATTTATTAACTACATTTAATTATAACAATTACTAAATCGATGATATGTAAATTGCATTGATGTAAAGGGGTTAAGAAATAATTTTATTAATTGAATTGATTAATCAAATACAAATAAGAATAAATACACTTAAATCGATAGGTACATTATGATCACAAAAAATCACAAAATTTGTATTAACCTTTGGAATTCTTATGTAAAGTATACGAATAATTAAAAAGAATTAGATTAAACGAAATAAAAATGTGTTAAAGTTTAATGAAAATAATCAAGTTCGTCGTTTCCTCCCGGCTTCGGATCTAGCTGCCTCCTTGAGAAACTTCTCCCTGGATCTCATCTCATTCTCAACAGCAATAGCTATCCTGATAGCCTCGTCCAAGGTCTCGGGTTCTTGAGTAGCCACGCGTACCTCCATTTCGGTGTTGTTGAAACCTCTCCTAAAACTCGCGAGGGCAACATCCCTCACGAACTTCTTGTTCGCCTTTCTAGCCTTCTCATCCTTTTCAGCCTCGTAAATCGCGCATATCTGCGTGGTCAGTTTGTCGACCCTAGCACCGTATTCGTTGACCCTTTCGTACGACTTTTGCCTGACTCGCTGAAGTTCCTCCATCAACGTGCCTTCCGCACCTATTCCACTGAAATACGCGTAAAGACACCCAAGGAAATCTTCGACGGTTTTGTATCGGTGTAACCGATGAGCAAAACCTACCCGAGCTCGCGATCTCAGTTTACCACCAAGAGCGAGTAGGAGAACACGATCGCCGACCCTCGATGCTACGTGCCTTACCGACTCGGCAAAATTTTCAAGTCCGTGTGGACGACCATCGTATTCGGGAATCAATAGTAACATGTCCCTTATACTACTCGATACGTTCACGCTTTGGACTTCCCATACGCCACTAATACTTTCGTATCTCTGAGTACCTTCCATCGTCGTTTATTTTTCTTCGCCGGCTGGTTTTCACCCTGATATATCCGCTCTCGGTTTAATCTCCTGTACTGCAACTCTCCTCACTTTGGCATTGTGGTCATGATAGATCGAGATACTCTGGATTGGAACGATTTTTCTTTTAGCGATATAATTTTCAATTCTACTTTGATGAGATGCACCTTTTCTACATATAAATCTACCTTTACATTCGAATGAAATGTCACTCCAAAGATAATAAACTACCGACTACTTGGAATTCAATTTCTACTAGAATTTGCTAAGAGACAAATTACAATACCCTACAAGTTTACTTTTTTAAATCTCTACGCGAGCGTTTGTGAAATTCGCTTTATGCTGAAGTGGATGATGTAATAGCGTTCACTAAGTGAATAATGCATGCAAGAATAGAGTAGAAGAATATGTTATTATCCTACCATTGGTAAATTACAGTATAAACAACCTTTAGTTACTGGGGTTTATAAAATCTTCTGTTATCTTAATAAATTTCTCACTCGTTTTACTTATGAATATTAACGATTATTTTACAAATTTTTGTTTACAAACAAAAATTCTTTTTGAGTTTATTTTATTTTTATTTTATTTTATTTTTATTTTATTTTATTTAAGGGTGTGTCAGACCCAAATTACAGAGTCTTAGCTTTTCCTATATAAAAAAAAATTGAATTAAAATTTTAAAAAATTCCCGGAGCACGATTAGAACCTTTGTGCGAAAACCTCTTTTTTATAAAAAAAAATATAAACAACGTGAAACATTCGATTATAAAATATTAAATTTATATTGTTAAAGTAAAAATTTTTAAAAAATTCGTAACTGAATGGCAGAATTGAAAAAGAACTGCTTCTTTTACATATAAAATGAAATAATTAATTTCACGGTTCATCACTATATCGTTTTGAGATAATGTACTACAATTACACAATTCAATAATGTATAAAATCAATATCAATATAAACGTTATTTCACAATCATTAATTCAAAATCCCATTCAAAAAGTAATTACAGTATACGTTAAATTTAATAGAGATCACAATTTAACAAAGTAAAAATAAACATATAAACAGGAAGCACGTATATCAAAATGTATATCGATACTTCGATAACGAATATGTCGAGGGAGATAGAGTCCATCCCGTAAAATCGAGGTAACAAAAAAAAAGCAACTTGTCCGACCCGCTTAGTCGTTGATGCGATTAGCTTGGGTTATTATAGCACCACTCGAGTACTCGACCAAGTACAGTAACAAACGTCAAGTCGTCGGCGGGGTGTCTGGCCTCTCTCTCTCTCTCTCTCTTTCTCTTCCTCTCTCTCCCAGCGTATAACTGCGTTTAGTAAACACAACAGTAAGTTACGTCGTGTGGCAAACGACTCCTGTGACAAAACAAAGTTTGATACGTGCACGAGGCACCCCGCCGTTTCGCGGTTACACTCCCCCCCCCCCGCCCCCGCCCTCCACTCCACCCCGACCACCTCTAACCCTCTCTACATTCATCCCTCTCGCTCGAGCGCCTGTTTACCCGGAAAAGCAATTACGTCGGAGCGCTCCTTTCGCGCGGACCCCAAGACCGCTTAAGCCAAGTGTGTCGAGCGTTTTAACACCCCTACGGCGGATTTTCCGGTTTAATCCAATTCTTACACGCGTCGGCCGCGTAATTAGCAACTGTGTCCTAGACGAGAAGGGGAACATTTCTCCCCCTCTCTCACTCTATATATACATATATATCTCTCACTTTTTTGTTAAATTAAGAGCGCTAAAAATTTTTATGGCTAATTATATTTCTTTTTTATGAATTTTGTAGCGACTTTTCGATGGGTGTACTCAAGCTTAATTTATAGTACGGGCAGTACGATCTCACTTTTTGTAAGAGATGTGTAGTATTAGCATTAATTCACATTTTAAAGTTAATGTTGAATTTCGCATTCTTTTAACGACTTCTTCCTCCTCCTCTCCTTCTTTTTTTTTACGTTTTATTGTTAATTTTGATGTTACTTTTAGCGTGGTTGGCAAAAAAAATTATAATTCTACGGATCTTCGTTTTTAATTAATAAACTTCTTCGTTTTCCGGAAGATGGAAGCTAAATAACTGCGTGGGAGCTCGAGTTTTTTATAACTACATGCTGGAAAGGAAAGAGAAATGTTTCTTTGCCTTCAGGAAAAATTACCGAGCGAAAATTTTGTTTCGTACTTCGAGATAGAATGATGTTACGTGGATACACTCTAGAATAATTAGGATGTATTAATTAATTTAATATATATTTTATGTTGTGTTTAATTACAGTCTAACAGGTTTTACTACACGACTGTTTGTAACTATAAATGAGAGATTTACATTGAAGCATAAATTTTAATCGAGTTTTAGATAAATAATGCATAACGTCTATAATATATTGCTTGTTAAAGTTTGTAAATTTGAAAAGTTTGAATAATAGAGTGGTGTACACGTAAAAAGTATTGGTTAAATATCCGATACATTTTGTTTTACGATAATACGATTTTGCATTATATTAATAGTAAATAGACGGATCTAATGGACTAGTGATTCACTTATACTAAAAGCGTTGAAAAAGAAAATCAAGCAGTTTTTGAGTAAGTTAAATTTTATTACAAGCTTGAGTATTAAAAAAAATTGGATTAGTTTATACGAACGTTAATCAGTTTGTAAGTCAAAATTCACGTATATGTATATAGAACGATCGTTAGGGTAAATAAAAGAGATGTAAATAGTAAACTTAATTACAAGATATTCTATGTTCTTACAGTTAATATTTATGTACAGGACGCGATTCTAGAAACGTTCTCTAAAAACCGGTTGCTACATAAACACGTAGCAGTTGCAGAATTAAAAGAAAAATTGCCGCGTGCGCAGTCTAACATACATAATAAAATTTAGAACGTCATAGAGCAATAAAACAGTCACGGTTAAGTAGTTGATACAGAGAATTCCAGAATCCTTTGTAACATGTATATATGTATATAAATATCGATATCAATATTCCTATTACGACACCGACCTAGAAATTGTGTTTTTCTTCCTTTATTTTTTGCGTTTTATCAAATATTCTTGATTGAAAATTCTTTTGTTAGTCAAAATTGAATATTTATAAATGTTGCATGTCGCCTTTTTATAAAAAAATAAAAAAAGATAAATGAAGTATCGATGAAACCGTGAGATAAAAGGTTTAGATATTTCCTTTTAACAAGTGGGTTCGGTATTGCTTTGTTTATAACTTTGAAATGGAATAATTATTTTCATGTATTCCATCTGGAGAGGAGTAAAAATAAATAAAATTGAAACGTCAAGGGGTGGAAGGTGGTAAGAAGTTTAAAATGAAAAATTTAAAGAATAATAATTAATTTAAAAATAGTGCGCGGAGAATCACGTGAAGCATTATAAAACCGTAAAAAAGGTGAAAAACGAAGAATGGCTGGCGGAAGGGTTGGATAAAGAAAGAGTGGTAGAGGCTTTGCATCGCGCCCAAGGGAATATTTATTCGACGCACGGAAAGGTGTCCGTACTCGGGGAAAAAGTCTTTTAGCGTCAGTCAAGGCTGATGCGACAAAGCTCGGCGACAGCCTGGTCGGAAACGCGGGTCACGGCACCCACACCGACACGCACACGCACACGCACACGCACACGCAGCAACTCCCCGATGTCATATACTTCCTTTTGAACCAGATATGAGAACCCGAGAACCTCTATTCGACGAGAGGATTATCGATACGATCGAATCTCTCTTCCCTCTCTCTACTGTCCATCACTTTGTCAACATGCTTATAATCTGGTGCGGTTCTCCCGTTAAATCATGTAGGCAAGTGCATTCCTGATAATCAGCGGCCGTATAAGCGGCTACGCCGACGCCTCGTGCGTGCGCATAACGGACAAGCACTGAACGGTGTAATCGGTTCGACTCTCCTCTCTCTCTCTCTCTCCCACCTCTTCACTCGGTAATTTAGTGGCGCGCGCGCGACCAAGTAAAGAGCCGCTAAACGCTTGATTGCGTCTGTAGCTCTCTCCCTCTCTCTCTCTCTCTCTCTCTCTCTCTCTCCCCGATCTTCCTATACCTGCGTTCTCTATCGATCCTTTTGGGACACGCGCGACACAATGAGTATGATTAACGCGAGCCAAACTTACCGTATAACCGTACCGTCATTATCTTAAGATAATTAGACCTCGTCTATACTCTTTGACACGATTTACTTTAAAATCTTTATGCCTACGCTCTTTTCCTCCATCTCCCTCTACTTGGATCCTTGTAAGGATAACGCTCGTGTACTCTTAACGTAAAGATGCCTTCTAATTGGTACATGTGCCAATGCTACCGATTTACTTTTTCTTTTACTGATACAACTGGGTCACGAGGTTTTCCACTTGCAATTACAATATGCCTTACGTCAATTAAATTATTATCTAGTTTTTTTTATATTTGCGATTTGTAAAGGTAATTAAAGACTATTCATAAGCACTACACGGAAAGAATTTTCTTTGAAAAATTATATTTGATTGGTAATTTAAAAGTTACTCTCACAGCTTGGTAAAAATTGTAACGATTTTCTTATACAAATATGATGGTTTAGGTTAACGTTTTTTTAACCCTGCTCGATGGAAATATTTATTCAAAAATTCTGTCCTTCTATTATCGGGTATTTACATTTATTTATTTATCTCGATAAATACGTACAAAACATATCCGAATCACATAAATATCGATTCCAAAAATATTACTTTTTAAAGCATTTTTAAATTGTAAAATAGTAAGCTCCTCAATAATTTTAGTATATTATTCTATTTAAATTTAAAAAAAACATTATAATAACAAATGCACAAATGTATAGAATTGCAAGTCTCGATCATCACTCGCACAGTAGAATTAAAAATAAAACTGAAAAATCAAAATTAAAGTAAAATGTAAATCCAGGTCTAATCCGTATCTCATTTGACTTTAAAAGCGCACATAACGCACCGACTGGATATAGGTCCTCTCCCCGTAAGGTTAAGACAACTGTGCCAGTAACTCAAGGCCAGGCTCGTTTTCACATAATTAGTACAAGTACTAAACGTCAATCCTCGATTTTTAACAAATATCACTTAACAAACGATTTAATTTTACCCTCGAGGAAACAAGTTCCTTTTATATATATATAGATAACAACGTTAAACGTAACATCAATATACGCATACAAACGAAATCGGTAGCGAACCGGTTACACACTAATTTTTTCTTCGATTCGATAACCTCGAATTTTGTAGTAGCAGTCCATATTGCTCGGTTAATTCGACCTCGTAAATTGTCTCTATATCCTAAGTAGCTACCGATCTACGGTCTATTACAAATCTCTCTGTCTCTCGATTGGTTATCGTGTAATATTCGTCTATACGTTTTCGACTTATCACTGGGAACCTGGCTCCTTTGGTATTAACTCGCGTGTTGACGATCGAGGGAGGCCGATTTTACGGTTGGATTAGGCGAACGACATATATTCAAGCTAATATCTTAATGACACGCTTACCTTATACGGGTTTACCAAAGTGTGCTAATGCGTTTTTAGTCGGTTCGACGGCGTTTTAATGCTCCAAGATTAACCGAAACCATGTTTCGAGACTTTCTCCTAAGGTTAAACACACGCATGGATTATCTGCATCTATTATTTTTTTTTATCGTTCCGTTTAACTTTAGTGACATTTAATTTCGAGTGATAAAGCGTTTTCGCGATTGCAATGTGCTCATCGTTTTTACTCCCGGACCTTCGAATCAAATTACTGTTACGATGCTAATTTTTTTTCACGAACAAAAGCCGTCGAATATCTCGAAACTATGCGAATAAAAGTCTCTGTCCTAGTAAAATAGAGAGGAATAAAAAGTTAACCAAAAAACGGAACATTACCACCGAGACTAAATATTTACGAGTATTCGACGGTAAGCAGACTCAGCCCTCAAATATAAATTCATTTAAAAGCTGAGATAAAATAGATACAGTTTAAAAGAATAAGCTCAAATCCGTTGCAATGGAGCAAAGTATAGCAGAAATAAAAATTTGTAGAAATTTTGACGAAAATTAAGCACTGTGATTTGTTAAGCTAAATTTCTACAAATTTTTATTTCTGCTACAACTTTGCTCCATTGCAATGGATTTAAGCTTATTTTTTTTAAACTGTATTTATTTTATCTCAGCTTTTTAATGAATTAAAGTTTGAGGGCTGATGTTAGATTGTTAAAAGTTATAAGCGTTTTAAGTGAAAGTACATTTTTTGAAATTTTGCTTTAATAGCGTATAACTTTTGTAAAATTAAGCGTTAGAGTCTATAACTCTGGCTTTCTTCATATTTTTATATTACAAACTTATCCTAGAGTTAGGACAAGATCCGTGATCCGGACCTGGGATACCCTCCTTGTAAGTACAATAAAATTTATTCGGTGTGAAATTTAAATGATTCCGGGTCGATCGTGATCTCGATAGCGGGCAATAAATAACCAGGTAGCTACGTAGTAGTTAAACCTAAATGTTGAATTGGTAAGTAATATTATTTTAGGTTAAAACGCTAAATATACGAGCTGTTTACATCTTCATAGATTCCCGCGGTTCACTTACGTAAGGTGATATAAAACTGGATCATGTTTGTAATATCTATAAAGTCGAGCGTCAACCAGTTTTCCCATCGAGAGCAACTAACCTTTTTCGCGAATCGTTCGCATAAATATACGTACATGCGCACACACACGTGTACACGTCAAAATGACGCGAATATGTATATACACGTATGTGTGTGTACGTACGTATGTATATATGCATTAGTCGAGTGACTCGTAAAGGTGATTGGACACTCTTAGAAACGCGTGAGAATTCACTTGAATAATCATTACGAACATGCTTAGCGGTTTGCATGTTTACGTTGGATAAAAATATTATATTAACGTTCTGTGGTTTAAACAGTTTTTAACATCGTTGGATTAAGTGACAGTAGCTGTTAATTTTGATGTTGTACTTTCTGGTTAGTAATTAGTGTCAACGTTGTAAATTCAAAACTGTTTATATTCAATTGCATGAATAACATGATATTAAATTTTCGTTAGCCAATCGTATATTGGATATTGAAATGTGCAATTTGATTACTCTGTTATACCTATCAACCCTCATTATGAATTATTTAATCATCGATGTTAATATTAATATAAAAATTGTATTAATATTCAAATGTACCATAGGTACATCAATTACTATTTTCTCCCGTAATTTGTTCTTAATTTTTTAATTCCTCGAGTATTTGTCGATAAATCATTGTGATTTATTTAACACATACAACATTTCGATCTGATCTAAGAATTAAAAGTTAACCAAAAAACGGAACATTACCACCGAGACTAAATATTTACGAGTACTCGACGGTAAGCAGACTAACAAGGAGAGTATCCCAGGTCCGGATCACGGATCTTGTCCTAACTCTAGGATAAGTTTTGTTATATAAAATATGAAGAAAGCCAGAGTTATAGACCCTAATGCTCGATATTATGGAAGTTATACACTGTTAATGCTATTTTTAAAAAAAAAAACCTTTACTTCAAATGCTTATAACTTTTAATCAATAAACTATCAGCCCTCAAATATAAATTCATTTAAAAGCTGAGATAAAATAGATACAGTTTAAAAGAATAAGCTCAAATCCGTTGCAATGGAGCAAAGTATAGCAGAAATAAAAATTTGTAGAAATTTTGACGAAAATTAAGCACTGTGATTTGTTAAGCTAAATTTCTACAAATTTTTATTTCTGCTACAACTTTGCTCCATTGCAATGGATTTAAGCTTATTTTTTTTAAACTGTATTTATGTATCGACTGGACTAAGTACAATAAAATTTATTCGGTGTGAAATTTAAATGATTCCGGGTCGATCGTGATCTCGATAGCGGGCAATAAATAACCAGGTAGCTACGTAGTAGTTAAACCTAAATGTTGAATTGGTAAGTAATATTATTTTAGGTTAAAACGCTAAATATACGAGCTGTTTACATCTTCATAGATTCCCGCGGTTCACTTACGTAAGGTGATATAAAACTGGATCATGTTTGTAATATCTATAAAGTCGAGCGTCAACCAGTTTTCCCATCGAGAGCAACTAACCTTTTTCGCGAATCGTTCGCATAAATATACGTACATGCGCACACACACGTGTACACGTCAAAATGACGCGAATATGTATATACACGTATGTGTGTGTACGTACGTATGTATATATATGCATTAGTCGAGTGACTCGTAAAGGTGATTGGACACTCTTAGAAACGCGTGAGAATTCACTTGAATAATCATTACGAACATGCTTAGCGGTTTGCATGTTTACGTTGGATAAAAATATTATATTAACGTTCTGTGGTTTAAACAGTTTTTTAACTCGTTGGATTAAGTGACAAGTAGCTGTTAATTTTGATGTTGTACTTTCTGGTTAGTAATTAGTGTCAACGTTGTAAATTCAAACTGTTTATATTCAATTGCATGAATAATCATGATATTAAATTTTCGTTAGCCAATCGTATATTGGATATTGAAATGTGCAATTTGATTACTCTGTTATACCTATCAACCCTCATTATGAATTATTTAATCATCGATGTTAATATTAATATAAAAATTGTATTAATATTCAAATGTACCATAGGTACATCAATTATATTTTCTCCCGTAATTTTGTTTTTAATTTTTTAATTCCTCGAGTATTTGTCGATAAATCATTGTGATTTATTTATACATACATACACATTTTCGATCTGATCTAAGAATTACGTGCAATCGGCAGTACTCAACTATTAAAAAAAAGGTTGATCATCTCTCGAAAATTCCAAAGGCGACCTATAAAATCTCGGTACACCTTGATGCTCCCCTGCATAATATCGAGGTAGAAGATTACCATGAAGGAAGCAAATAAAAACGGCAAGGGACGAAGAGGAAAAAAAAAATTCCACACCCACGAGTAATTCACGATGAATCTGATAAGAAATTCGCGCGCTCGGTACATCCCCTTAACCGACAATGCCAGTTAAAATTTTTAACCTCGTATGCATGCAGATGTATGTATATGGGTATAAGTGCGAAACGGTATAGCCGAAACACGTTTCAATAATGGCTCGAGAGACGCGGTTTCGTGGGCGAGAAACGACCCACGCTCTCTCTCTCTTTCTCTCTCGTTCTGCTCGTAACAGGAAGGACGTCGAACGGTAAACTCCTGCCGGACAAGTCAGCCGAGCTCTGTGTCCTTTACGGTAGCTACTTAGACTCACCGTGAAACCATTCCATTCGTTTTCACGACGTTAGTGCACCGATACGCTTTGCATTAACGTAATTTATGCCCCTTGCGGTAAAGCTCGCACAAACAAACATATACAATTATTCTATAAGCCTGCAACACCTAACCTTCCCGTCTTATCTTCATTTTAATTTCTACCCCTTTTCCCTTTATGCGAAATTTGATACTTGCATTTTTTCTTCACGCTCGTATCGTTTGATGCGTTTGTTGCGCTCGTAAACTTTATCGCCACGACAGCCAATTATTAACGTTTCCGAAACAAACATTCCAAAACTTTATTTATTATTACAATTAGTTTTGCATTTATTCGATCAGATTAATTTCCTTAGGATATTGTCAATTTAGCGCAAAGTGAATTTTAGAGCGAAATTAGGTCTTTCATACTATAATCCATCGAGCAGTGGTTTTGACACTTCTAATATACGAGCTCTATGCATAACCCACAAACAATGAAAACCCGTAGAAAAATATAAAATTTCACGCTGACTTATAAGAAATAAGAACACCAAAAAATAACGAGACGACGTGCCAAAAAAGTGTTCTATACCCACTTTTGAAAAAGGAAAAAAAAACAAAAAGTAACGAGTTTCCTTCACATTTATTATCTCTCTCGAAACATTCTTTACCGAATACATTCCGCTAATAAAAGTGTCACCGACTGGACACTGGAAATAAACGCGAAATTCGTCGTGTCCAGCTACTAAAAAAAAGGCCGTAAAAATTTATCAAAGTTTAACTCAAACATTAACTATGCGTTTAGATTAAATACTCCGATTAATTCACGTATACAAAATAACGAATGGAGATTATCGAAATTATTATTATTATTATATTATCTGGGATAACAAATCCAAATAATAACAAGCGAAAGAAACTACTATTGCATATAAGCTATGTTATGTAAAACACTTAATCTTCTCCGTAATAGTTTGTTGGTTATCGTGGAATATAACAAAGAAATAGTACGATTTTTGATGCCTTAAGCTTCTAATATAGTCATACATTACTCGTATGTATATGTGAAATTATAAGCGTTCAAAACTGACCGTCCGCATAATAATTTGTCCCAGGTTGTACCTTATGGAAAAGCGTAATAATCCACTTAAATTTGTACGAAATAACCTATATTAGTCATGATTTATTGTACTCGCTCGCAATCATCCACTAAATCTCTTTATTAAAGTACCTTAATATCATCTTATCAGTACTTTAGTTCATATCATTAATCATGACGGGCTACCTTTTAAGGTTCTGCTCGTCACCCGAACGTGTACATATTGTGTGTGCGTGTGTGTGCGCGTGTGTGTGAGTGTGCGTACGCGCGCATCAAATATTTACGATTCTCAAAATAAAAATTGATCGGTAGTTAGGTGTTATTATTAAACCCATTTTTTGTCGTTGAAGGAAAGAAATTTTTGAAGAAATAAAGACGTAGCAGTGTTTAATACGTCTATAGATCGCGGAAGCTCGAGTGCGTGAAGAGGCTGCATTTATTACCCGCGGCGTAAACTAAAATTACCGCTGTAACGTCTCTGCTCCCTTTCTCGCGCGCCGCGAAATTCCCATCGTTTTCGAACGTAACTGAGGCCGCGCCATTTTCGGTATCCTCTCTATCTTGCCCGCCTCCGAGAAAGAAAGAGAGAGAGAGAGAGAGAGAGAGAGATAGAGAGAGAGAGTGAGTGAGTTCGCGATAACGGTACTAGATTCCCCGCTCTTCTTGCGCGTAATCGTCGCGAGTCCTTCCCTTTCCCCAATAGCCCCTTGTGTGAGTATGCTCATTTTTGTCTAGCCCTTGTCTGCCCCGAGGCGACCGCACCGTTACGCCGTAGGGACGTCCTCGGTGTCTCTCTACGCTCGATCAAATTTTATTCGTTGATAAGACACGGAGATCTTCTAGTTTTTCAATTTTCAACTCAAATGAGTTTATCAAAGTCGTAAATTGTCTGTTACTTTCTTACTGCCTATTTTTTCTTATCTATACGTATTTGTTCGTTCAGATGTGGATCATTGATACCGAATCGTTCATGGTTATTCACGATTATCGAACGATGTTTTATTTAGTTTTTCAAGATTAATATCGCACGGATAATTTTTATTGTTGTACCGATACATTCAAGACTGTTAATATTATTTTATTTTAAACTAATTCGCAGATGTGCGAAATTTTCGCGGATATTATTATTTAAGCGAAAAACTTTTAATGGGATAAAAGAACTTTTTAAGTTTACTGCATTGGATTATTTTACGATATAAAAAAGAGAGAACAATTGTCGCATTCCAGCTTTAATATATGTTTTTAATTTAATTTTTATTTTAACATAACTGAAAGCGCTTAAAGAATTTATTAACTTTCATATTAGGTATGGCGGAATAATTTAATTAAATTATATATATATATATATATATATATACACACACACACACACACGTACAAAGTATTTAATTTAGAATGATATAGGACAAGTTTTAAATTTATTTAAATTACCTTTCTTCGTTTTTCTGAAGGAAAATTAATACCCTTTTCATTTCGCGCATTGTTGCATTTTGTTATAATTATTAATCCGTTGTATTAATAATTTTTTGTGCCGTTTTTTGCTTCATCTTCGTAATGAACGCCGAGTGTACAAAGGTAAACGTTGGTGCGTTAATAGAAAAATTGTTATCAAAATTAATTAAATTCTAGTGCATAGCTAATTTTCATGACAAAGGTTACATACGCACGTGTTTATAATTAATACAAGTGTGATTTCATCGAAAAAATTAAGTGACCGATAAATTTAATGTTTTAGGTAATAATTTTAGGTTTCATTGTAATAAGTTTTTCTTCATACTAAGGACAACGTTCAATAACATTTCGTATTTTCGCAAACTAGTTAAATGTTTTACGTTCGTTCTACTTACACAAAATTGGAGTGTAACAATCGCGTATATATACAACGATACGAAAAATCGTGGAAAGATCATCTAAAGTATAAAAGTGTCTACGAGTAAAATCGGGAAAGTTAGAGGTTAACACGTACATAAAATATGAAAGTATATGTTAATAATAATAAAAGAAAAATGAGTAACCGACGTACATGCACACCCGATTCGAGGAGAAACAAAGTTAAAAATTGTTCTCTGAAATCCGCGAAGAGCGCATCTGAAATTAATCCTCGAAAGCACACTTGGAATTCCTTGGTGAATTTTTCGCAAAGCAAGCCCGAGTTCATTACTTATTCTTCGTAACGCAGCGGAGCGTTTTCTTCGCAAACTTCACGCAGTAAAGTCCGCAAGAAAGACCCAGGAACGGAGGTTGCTGAGCCAAGGAGAGAAGCAGCGGTGTGTCTACGATAAAAGCAATTCCATAACAAACGCCTCTGGTACAAAGGAGCGCCTCGGTAAAAGACGGGGAGGTAAAGTACGCTGACGTAAAGGGGAAACCAGAGTGTAAGAGACTGAGAGAGAGAGAGAGAGAGAGAGAGAGAGAGAAACTACATGTGGAGTACTGCACGAGTAAACCCAAGAAAACCGGAAAGAGGGACTTTCCGTTAGTCCGTAATTTTCGGCTCCAGGGCTAAGATAGATAACCCTTCTCTCTTTCCCTTTCTCTTTCTCTTTCTACGAGTTTGATGCAAGACCACGCGCTCCATTAGCGTACCCATTTGAATATTTGCAAACCCGAGCAACCCTCTCGAGAGAGTAAAAGAGAGAGAGAGAGAGAAAGAGAGGGGTTAAAAAGACGTAACATACTGGCACGTCACTTCCACTACGTTCTGAAACTGTCGTATATGGCCAAAGGAAACTCCGTGGCGTGGCTCTTAACGAGAGCCGACCAACGTCGCGTTCAATTTTCTCTCTCGGCTTTTCACCGAGCTTTTCCCTTTTTTTCCCTACAAATGTGCGGTATCTGGCAACAACAAAAAAAATCTCGACTTTACGCTCGAGATAAAAAAAAAATCAGTGTTGTCAAAGCTTTATGCGCGAGTTAATTAATTTTTCACGTAAATTCGCATAAATATTTAACGGGTCGGGTTATCGGGTGATTTTTTTCAATTACTTTAAAAAAACAAAAAAAAATAAGCGTTATGTATGTATACGTACGAGAACGAATGCACATTATGTTGAAGCTGAGCGAGATTTATATCGCACTCGTTTCAACCACGTGCGCACCTAAGTCCAGTGGATAAAAGGGGAGCGTCATGCGTCTTCGTAAAACCTGACTTTTCGCGCTTGGAAATTCATACCCTCGCGCCCCCAACCAAGATGGTTTTGCGCGAGCCTTCAAATCTGGGGAGTGGAGATTCTGGGTCTCGATAACCAGCTAAACGTCTTATACAGGCTTTCGTGTGGAAATAAAAAAGGTCGAGGGAAGAGAGCCTGTTGGTTGCGCTTTTAATCACTTTTTGATTGGTCTATATTGCTCTTTATTTATGGGCTCCTTGCGTTTAATTTTATTGGGATTATTTATACACGTAACGAAGGGCTACTATTTATTTAATTTGTTAATTTGATTTATGTGATATGGCCTCGTTTACGTGCGAATTATGAGGATAATTATAAGAAATCGACGAAGTGGCTATCGTGTGATAAGTATGTTTTTGTCTCTAATCTATATTCGCGTTTAAATAAAACATCAGGATAGATAGTAGAGAATAAGATCGGTGAGATAAATTCAATAAAGTTTCCGTGGGTTTAAAAATTGATATTTATACTCGAGTTTCTAAAAGCTAGTAAACTTGGACAAACATAATGTACATCAACAATGTATTAGATCAAGGATATAAGATTAGAATCCACGTATATATTTTATCTTAATAATGAATTCTAATTAAAATTAATTGTCGTGTAAGAATTGTGGTAAAAATATTCTAAGCAATTGTGCAGGATGAATATGAAAATAAAAAAAGGAAAGAAAACAAAGGTGAAGTACGAGAAGATTAAAATAATGTAAGAAAAGTAGTGGAAAATGAAAATAATAAAGAAGCCCGTGTTGAGTTAGCAGAAGGATATAATGCTTTGGGTGCTGTCACAACAAAGAAGCTAGTGAAAAGGAAAAAACGGTAGAAGGTAACGAATACTTGTCAATCAAAACCCCTAATTGGACAATCATTCACCCTGATTCATTCCGTCGCCCACGATCCAAGGCAATCTGTACAATCATTCTGGAATAATAAAAACCCAAAGGAATTCCAGGGTAGAAGTGCGCAAAATCACGGGAGCCCATCGGTCTCGCGGAGAAGGAGACAGAGATAGAGGCCAAGCCCAGATATCTAAACGAGACAGCTCCAGATGGAAAAGAGGTAGATCGAGCTTATCGATAACCCGTGCGCATAGCGCAACGTCTCACTCGCCCACTATGTGTGTATGTATACGTATATGTATATCTATATGTATATATATATATGCATAGGTACAGCCCGTGAGTGAGAGAAAAAAAAGAGAGGAAGAAGGCAGCAAGCCTGGCATACGAGAGCGAGATCGTTAACTCGCCTCGAGAGATCCCATTAAAGCAACTGTGAATGGAAGGCGTGGAGAGAGCGTTTTTCTCGTATCGCCGAGCGATATATGCGCCCGCCTCGTAAAAGGAGCCCCGCTCGCTTGTAAAACTGAAATAAAATCCTATATATGAGCTTCCGAGTGTCCTTTCCTTGAGCCGTAAAAAACCTCGAGCGGATTATCTGGCAACAAGTTATAAAAGCGCAAGGATGATTCCGAGTTTAGATTTAATCGGGTGTGTCCGCGGTTTGTTTTAGGTTTCATATACTCATACGCGTATATGTATACATATATATACATATACCTGCACGCGTCTCATTCGTCTCCCGCGATTATTATTAACTCGAAGCGAATTCAATCTTGGTGCGCGCGAGTTAATGTATCAAAGTTACAGAGGTCCAAAGTCGATTTAACGACTCCCTCGATTTTAACAGTTACCATAATTCATGTTATACACACGGCCATGATCAAGTTACTCACTCGTCAATTTCCATAATTATGCTCGATTACTTCTTCTTATTTTTTCGAATCTTTAATTTTACTCGTAACTGTCTAGTTTAGTTTTACGACCCTTGTCCATTTTCGATCGTAAGTTTCGTTAATTAAAGTACATTCGACGTATACGTTTTCTTTTCTTTTTTTTTTTTCTTTTTTTAAACGGCCTGTACGATTTTCGATGACGAGAATTTTCATTTCGTCCCGATGGATAATTAAATGAGCAATTTTCGTAGTACCGTTTTAAATGTGGTAACATTTATTTTCGTATTGGTAATTATACAGGCGGTACGCCAAATAATTTATCGAAACGTTTTAACGAATACATACTATTTTACTAAATGTGCATTTTATAGTAAAGTAACGACATTTCAAATAGTTTGTACATCTTTAACCAATAATTACACACCTGTTATCGTTTAGTAGGAAATCATCCGAAGCACTCGTTAACCGAAAAAATTTGAAACTAAATAAAAAAGGTGATGTACTATATTTTACAACATTTTTAAAGCAACGTCGATGTAAAATTAAAAAGCTATAATATTATAAAATTCTTTAGATTTAGAAGTAAAAAAAGCGAGGTATTTTACGAAACCACACGCGAACGTTTAGTTATTGATATTATAACCACCTTACCCACAAACCACCAAAACAAAGCGTAGAAAAAAAAGAGGTTTGAATAAACCGTACCGCAATCAAGACGGATATAACGATGCCGGCTCACAGATATTCCATTCGGTTGAATTTCATCGAACAATATCGTATAAAAATGTATCAAGTATATGTATCTATAAACAGTCTCGGTATATAACGACCGCCGAGAATATATATCCTCGGAATAGTAGAATCAAACAAGACTACTTTTCTTTCCGAAGTGCAAAAAGCATATATTATAACCATCGTGCACAGTTTTCCGGGTCGACGGACAGAACATAAAGAGTTAGCACGTGTGTGTATATACTCTCTCTCTCTCTGCATTGATATTGAATTCTCGGCAGGGCCGTTTTGAATCTTTCGGTCTTGCACGGTACGTCCGAAACCTATCGTTTTCGCATCACGTAGCCACACAGTTTCCAACTGATTTAACGGCCACGTGCGCACATATACACATTCCAGGGAGGTGAGACTAAGAGGTAAACCGAGCCCATGACGAACGGCTATTCGCTTCGCCTCGGCGTACACGCATCTATACAGATACGTGTATATGAAACCCGTAAACGGCCGAATCGAGATATTCTAATACATCCATAACACCCCTCCCCTCTCTCTCACTCACTCACTTCTCTGCGACGTAAGCGTGGAACGCGTTCATCCTTGATACGCGATAATGCATCCTGCAGCTAATAAGTTACAGATACCGAGGTTTCGTCACGTTTATAGCAACCTCTCCTATCGTTCGATCATTTAAACGAATTTTCTTATAGGTCAAATCGATTATCGGTTATTTTAATTTTTAAGTTAGTTATTTTGAATATTTAATGCGAAACAGAACGCATTTAAAATCAATATACGAACTATATCGGGTTATCACTGTGGTAAACAATCAGTACGCAAGAGTAGCTAGCATTACCAAAGGTACGTTTGCGAGTTGGTCGCGACCTCGCCTTTCCCACATTTTGATCCGATTAGATATCCGGATCCCTCGATGCCGCAGTTGGTACCCCCGAGCAATCTACATAATGAAGCCCGCGGCGCGCTTCTTCGCTTTCCTTCTTCGCTCGCGAATAAGGCGCGACTGGGTTCCCTCTCGATTCCGGCGAGTGATCGCTTTCTTTTGTACCGGAGATACGTGTAATTGGCTCCATTCATGCTAATCCTTCCCTCTCCTCGCGTTTTACGCTCATTCCATTGTCGACATTCTTCTCTCTTCGGTGCACGGCTTTTTTTACAAGCGCGAATCTTTGCGACTAATACATCCTAGAAACAGTTCGATCGACGAAAGTTTAATTAAGAGAATGTGGTTATTAAAATTTTGGCTAACCAAGTACAAATAAGATTTAAGGCATGTAATAATATTGCACTTCGTTCAGTCTTAACAATGAAAGTAAAATTGAATTTGATTTAATCGATGTATATTATCTGCTATAGTAATAATACATTTTGCTTTTCTAATTATTATAATTAATTTAATTAATAACTTTACATATTTAAGATTAAGTATAAGGAATACAATTACCGGTATAATTTTAATAATTAATAAAGTATATAAAAATAAAGTTTAAAGCATGCATACTTTAATTAATGTAGATATAATAAACAGCAATAATTTTTTCAATAAAACGGTGTACACAATTTTTTTTTAAATAACAGTATATACGCTGAAAAGTTTATACAAAACTTCTACACCCCTTTCGTAATATATAGAATCAAATACATCTGCGTAAATTCATTATGTTCTTTTGTCTGTTAATTCAATTAAAAAACAAAATAACCTGATGTTCTATACATATATAAAAAAAAGAAAAGATAAAAGTGAGCGAAGTACTTTTTTTTATGAAGTTAAAATTGAAACATTCACTGCACTCTTACAATGAACGGTATATTACTTTTCTCGAAAATATGTTTTGTGTATATTTTAATTAAATTTAATTAATATTATATATAATATTTTAATACAAGTGCTCGGAAAGTTTCACCAGCGAAGCTTTGAACTTATAATTGAACCGGAGATATAAAAAAATGTCCGAGATATACGGGATTCCTGTTAACCTTGATCCAATTTTAAATTTTTCTCCTTATGCCCATGAATGTAATTTTCCTTTTTTCAATACACATTAATTTTCTTTAGTACAACTATTTTGTAAAACTCGAAGTTATTATTAAAATACCTTTCATAATTAATCAAAAGGGTTTTTGTACTTATTGTTTACAACACTTTTAAATAATTATTATAAATTCAAATTTTGCGTAATCCAATAATAATAAAATGAAAATATTTGTATTTATAATTTTGTTTTGATAAATATTTAAGAATTATCTGTCAGAGATAAATTAATTACTTTTTTTAAAGTTTAAAAATACATAAATTAGACTGACGAATTTATAATCTTTTTACCTAATATTCTACAGTTCGAGTAAGAATTTAACTTAATTAGATTTCATCAAATAGAGGATTGAAATTGTAGTTTGTCGAGACTAATGAGCATAGGGGTTAATAGAAAAATGTAGTTTGAGAAATTTCTTATTCTTAACTTAGTTATTGGACTTTTAGTTATTTGTATTTTATATAAATATACAAATAGTATCAAACTAAAACAAATATATACAACAAGAAAATTTGAATCCTTGAAAAAATTAACATTTCATAGCATAAAATAAAAATTCCGAAGAAAATTCACCTCCTCATTGAAAACTAATAGCTTTTAGAAACAATAGCGAAATGAATTTTGAATTTTGAACAGTACCTCAATAAAAGCAAAAGGAACCTATAGCCGTAATAAAAAAAAGGAAATATATATGACTACCAGTGGTTTTCCACGCATACATCGAGGAATCGAGCTGATATTAGTACGCGCGAGCGCGGACGTTCTATGAAGTCGTTAGTTACGCTTCCTAGACACGCGCGTCCATCTCGGGACAGAAGAAAGAAAACGAAAAAGAAAACAAGCTAAGGGGACGACGCTGGTTTAAGATACGGTTTTACTGGCTTTTAATTATCTCTCGGGTTATAATAGCATTTAGCCCGACCATTTATTCGAAATCGACAAGGAATGAAAAAAAAAAATCGTAATTTCGTATATGGTAAAATATACAAGATCCTTAATTCACGAAAAAAGTACGTTGGGAGAATTATTCACCGAGGTGCTTGATTATTTCGGTACTTTACAAATGACGTTTTAACTATGTCTGGCGTAAAAAAAGGTAGTAACGGTAATATCGGTAACGTATATACATATATATATATATATCCGATCTTAAATGATCATTTTTTACATCTTCTAAGATAAACAGGTTGAGCACGCGAAATTATGTTAATTCGCAAATTATAAAATGTAAATAATAATACAGTTATATTTGTTCTTAGCGTACATTTTACATTTTTTGTAATTTGATACGAATGTATATTAACAGACTAGACGATTGTCCGTGAAAATGCGATTAATTAAATAGGTATCAAGTTAGGAGGATATCCTTATTTCCTTAGGCTAGGATTCTAGGACAGCAAGCAATTAGTCAATATCCAAGTGACATTTAGTTTCAGTAGCGGATTGACGCCCGGGCGCACCAAAACCCAATACCTCAAGACCGGCCCGCGAAGCAATTCTAAACTGTAGAATGATGAATTAATCAATCCCTCGATCGGTAGTTCGAGCATCCGCATTGTTCTTGGTCCGAGACAGATGGAGATAAGGCCACGGCCCGAGCTTCGACCGAACATTGCGACGACGGACTATGTAATCCTTTGCGAGCAATTCGCGTCTGCCGTAATTCGGCTGCCTCGTGTCCAACCTTACTCCCAATCCCAATCCATCAGCTTACTATACCTGTGTTTTATTTTAATGAAAAATCGAAAATCACTTTCAAACAAGAGTTTCGAACCTCTTGTTAACCTTGTTTCAAACTGATCGATTTATTCTTTCGTATTGGTATACATTTAAGTAAAACCCAAAGTGTACTTTCTATTATTATAAAAGAGGATCCTTAATAACAAAGCACTTATATTGATTTTAATAAAATGTATCGCACGAAAGTGATGGTCCGTACGTTGACTTAATTTAATTGATTAATACATTCTATATAAATATAAAACAGCTGTAATATTTTTATATATCAATCGATAAGCGAAATTTATATAAGAATAAATTTACTCTAATTCTGCAATGTTAGTACGAAAATGTTATAGCGTTTTGGTAATCGCATACTCGTACGTTAATGGATCAGTGGATTAGAGGACGAAAAAAAAAGAGGATGAGGGTTGGTGGGGGAGGTTTTACTGATTACAACGAATGCGTTGCTCTTTGGTTACGGTTCCTCCTATTACTCGCGTGTATGCACGTCTAAAACCATTCGGAACTTAACCTCAAATCTAACTGGAAACTTTTAATTGCTTGTTATAGGTAAGTGGTCGGATACTTCAAAGACTGGGAGACTTGGATAATTTACTTTAAGAAGTCTAATTTAATGGAGAGAATCGTGCAAGTAAGTTTTATTGACTTTCTTGATTGAATTATTACAACAATTTGAAGGTTTATGCCCACCTTAAATAATTAATTTCCTATTATTACTGCGTCCTCGTGCGCGGAGGCAAAATCCTGTTAAACGTGAATTTTAATTACAACGTGCGATTACGACTTGTCATCGATGACCTACTATACACTCGGAATATATATTGTTCTCTTCAACTGTTTTAATGATTAAATTATACTTAAATTATCTTACGCAGAGCTGATGTTGTTTGCAATGAGCAGAAAAATTTTTTTACGATTAATAACGACGCGCGTAATGTATATAATTTTGTTCTCCTCGTGTAGATTTTAATTTAAAGTAAATACTCGGCGTCGTTTTGTTGTAAAAATTTATTATTTTAATTGCGTAAAATTAAAATTCCGAAAGAATATTTTTGTCATTTCTTCTCTCTGTGTCTCCGCGAAATTTAAATTTTTCGACTTTGGCAGTTACCGCTTGGGATATTTTGCGAAGTTTTAATTTTTACGACTTGAGAATTTTCACAACTGCTCTACAGACGTATACTTATAAAATAAACCTCTCGGCTTAAATTCATTATGTACACTTCCAGGTTTATCCTATAACTATATGCGCTTGTAACAACGGCTTCAAAAATTTTCAACTCATTATAAGTAAAAGTTCACCAAGTTTCCTGTGGTAACTGTCGAAGTTCAAAATTTTGGTTCCACCGACTAAAATGTGTGTCAAGTACGGGTTTACTTTTACACACGAGGTTGGATCAAATTTTTAACGTTATTTAAATAATATTGTATCATTTTTTTAATTTTTATTTTCTAATTTTTACTAGTTTTATACGACCAAAACAATAAACCGTTACGATTTATAATTTACACGGGATTATTATATTGCCGATTAATTATAATAATATTAATTTTCAATAACTACTAAAAAATGTTTATAATATTTAATAAGTAAGGAAAGAATCTTTAATAATAATAATTATTCTTTTGTTATAAAAATCATGGCCAACTTAAGTTTAACAAGGATTATTCTCGTAAATACATATTTCAATTCATCTGAAATTTTTTCAGTCTAACCACGATATAATTTAGAAGGTTAAAATGAAATTTTATTACCCACAGCGTAAAAGATTTTCTCCGCTAGTTTTTAAAAGCACGACCCTCTTTCACGCGAACTATATTCACGCGGTTGTCTGCCCCGCGGTAAAAGAAAAAAAAAAGAGAAAGAGAGAGAGAGAGAGAGATAGAGAACGAAAGAAAGGGTTGTAGAAGGCAAATGAAAAAGGCTTTCCTGAACTAAATTTCCGTCGTCCTGAAAAAGCGGTGTTTTAATCAAGTCGCACGATCCATTTTCACGAACGTTGTCTTTCGATTACGTAACCGTTCGCGTTATCGATGTATACACATACACTTACCCGTGCGCACTTGTGCGAAATTTCTTCGCGGCACCCTTTTATCTCGTTTCATTCTTTTACCGCGAGTCTAGTGTGTAGGTTTTCTAACCGCGGGCTTCTCTTTTGTCACGAGACGCGTCGCGATTACTCTTTTCCTTTCGTTATAAGGGGAAGAAAATGGTCTTACTCTTTTCTTCCTTCCTCCTTCGCCTGATGTGTCTCGCATGTTTAAAGCATTCCCGAAGGCTTATTGCCTATAGTAGACATTCTTTCGTCGACGAGAGTCTCTTAGTCTCGGCTGCGCTTACATCCCGTACAGACATCTTTTCGGCTTCAAAGCGCGTTCAACCCTTTTTTTTAACTTCTCTCTCTCTCTCTCTCTCTCTCTCTCTCTCTCTCTCTCTCTCTACGTATGTTTACGCTGAGGGATTATTTCACATATTTTAGGGATGTACCTCCTATTCGTTACTGACTTTTTTTTTAAATTAAGGTTTGTTTTTTTACGAAAAATGATTGATTATGCTTGAAATGTAATCATTTTACCATAATAAATGTATTTAAAGTATACGTTATACGTAGTCGAATTATATTTGGTTAACTATGTGCCAATACATATTTTATCAAAATTATTGTATTTATATATTAAATATTTTTATTTTCATCAACAACTTACGTAAGAGATTTTCATGTAAGTTCGTGATTTTGTTTTCGTTAAAACAAAGCCTAGTAATTTTTTTTATTCAAGATATCAATTAGCTGCTAGTAATTATACTGTTTCTTTTATATGCACAAGCATAAAATTGTTGACCTATTGGAATACTTAAACTGTAATTAAGTTTGATCATTACATTAAATGAAACACAAAGAATTTTCATTTATACAGGAATTTTACATTTTCTATTATACTGCGTATATGTAACTAATTAAATGTTTACGATTCGTTATTATAAAGATACAGTCGTTGAGAGGTTTAATGTGTAAGAAGTGAATATCTGGTGTTAATAAATTAATTAACATTTAACGTATGATATGAAATTTTAATATTCATACATAAATTAGACAGTCCTAACATAAAATATATTATTTATTTTTATCATCAGTTTTATTTTAACTGAATGTCTAATAACTATTATATTTGTTAATAATATACTGATTTGAAAAATATGTAAGTTAAAATTTTGTTTTATATATACAAATAGCTTCGACGTAAGTTACAAGATTCATCCAGGATGAGGCGAACGTCACCTTTTCCAAAAATAATAGAAAATATTTTAACGTCTGTCAACGCACACTCCCCACTCTAATGCCATACAAATTTTATAGCATTACGTAACATTGTTGCGTTATCTCCGTGGTAAACTTTCGCCTGATTGAGTAGGTTACAAAAATGCGAAGGTACATTAGAAAATCCGTAGAGGCAAAAGATTTCGTAAAATTCAAATTTTTCTAGGTGAAATGATATTCCGTTAAATCTTCCGCGACGTTAAATTCGCAATTTCAAAAAGGTATTGTAATCGGCCGCGTGTATATGTACGTGTAAATAAACAAGACGGGAAAGCGAGTCGCGAAAAAGAAAAGAAGAGGCGCACCGGGCGAGAAAAAAATGTCGGTAGAAAAATAAAAAATGTAGGTCCAAGAGAGTGAAGGGGGGAGGGGGGTGGGTAACGTGAAAAACGATCAAGACTTGGAACAATTTCCTTATTGCGCTATTTTGAAAAGTAATAGCCATCCCATTACACGGGCTGAACAAACTCTCGGCTCAAAGGCGAGCGAGCCCCTTATCTGCATTCGAGGGGGAAAGAGAGAGAGAGAGAGAGAGAGTAGAGTCGTTCCCTTCGTTCCCTTTACGCGGCAACAACGAAGTTATGGTACTCCCGCGAGCGCGGGAATTTCGTAACCGCCGTGTGTATAGAACGAAGAGGAGGGAACGGTAGAGAGACAGTCCCTATCCTCCTTCCTCATCGTCTTCGCAAAGGGGAGGGAGGTGGAGGAATATCTTTCCTATTTTCTCGGTGATTACGCTGCGACGCTCTCTCTTCCTCCCTCTCTCTCTCTCTCTCTCTCTCTCTCTCTCTCTCTCTCTATCTATCTTTCACTCTCTCGCTCTCTCGCTCTCTTGTCTTGAAGTAATGGTCAAGCGAAGGAAGAAAAGCTCGGCTCCTAAGTACTTCTTCCTCCGCGATCGTGCGGATCGTTCGCTGGATGATCGCGAGTTCCGATCTACGCGCGAGAGAGGCACGTTTTTCCCTCCGCCAATTATTTTCGTGCCCGGCCCGATAGATTTAGTTTTATAGGGCCGAACCGGCAATCATCGGCTAACTGTAAGCCGAGGGACGACGGTTCGGGGATTATTGGCAAAGAGAGAGGGAGAGAGAGAGAGAGAGAGAGAGTAGAATGTCTCCCACGCAGGATTAAGCAATCGTCTAGTCCTATACGCATCTGTGTATATACTTAAACCTATCGCTGTTGTTATCCTTAACCTCCGAGGGTTTAGATTTTCTACCCTAAGGGATTGCTTAGGTGACTTCTCTGCTTCCCATCTATCTCTCTTTCTCTCTCTCTCTCTCTCTCTCTCTCTCTCTCTCTCTTGTATACCGATCTAATCCGATTTTCGTTGCACTTGGTTTACGGGATGTTTTGATTTCGTTTGGATTTATGGGGATCGCGATAGGGCTTTCATTATCGAGTTATCTTTCATTCCAATTGATTGTGATCATGTCGATTTCTATTAAGATTGATTATTATCTCGACCATTTTCTTCTGAGTGCCCCCGAATTTGCTTTACACTTTAATTGTAACGTTAACTTACTAGGTGTAATGCGAGCTATCATTATTTTCTGATGTATCTCGCCTTCGCTTTTCTCCTGCTCTCTCTCTTTGCCTTTTAACGCAATCACTATTGTAAGTATAGGATATATTCTATAAGAATTTTCATTATTTTTTACTTAACGAAAATTCATAACTTTATCATTTTAATAAACAATTATTTGTTAAAATATTGAAATCAAGAGTTTATTTTTATTCAATTCCCATTCGCGTATCACACTCAATACAAGATAAATGTAATATCTGCATACAAAAATGTTTCATTTAAATTTATGTCAAATAATTTTTGTTAAATAATGTTAAAATAAATGTACAATGTAGATATGTCTACTAAATGGTTTATCCTATAAAATGCAGAATAATTCTTTATTGCAGAAAAAAAGGACAATACGATACCCAATTTTTTTTCATTCCCATCTTTCGAGAAGTTCTATAGTTTGAATAGCTACGTTTTTTTCAATTTTCTCTCTTTTTTTTCATCACCAGAGACATCGAATATATACGCCGGCATTTCACAAATTAAACTGTATCGAAACCCCCGAAGGGATACATCGGGATCATATCGATTGATTCTTCGATAAAGAAAAAAAAACGAAAACTTTTGATGTCACCGGTAGTTCTGCGTTTAAATTTGACCAAGTAAATAAAAGTAATATATATTTCGTCGGATATATCTTACCGAAATGTGAAACAATGTTACACGCGATTTCGAAAATAGGCGTCAAACAAATTGAAAATTTTGGTCGACGGTTATTCAATCGATCGTTACAGAAGCATCCGAGTAATTAAATTTATTCAACGATTGTTAATAAATCAAGATTAATTATATATTATTAAATTACAATGTGAAACATTAAGCATAATTAAATTTAAATTATATTAATCTAAATTTATGACATCCTGCGATATGTATATTATTTACAAGTATTTATAGCTTAAAAAGAATTTTTCCCTTGTATTATCTCATAATTGAAACAAAATACGAATAAATTACAGGATTGTTTTATTAATTTAAATGATCGTTTAATTAATCATAATACATCCTAATTTAAAACTAATTATCATATTAAAATCGAAGTTAGAGATACATTTTACTATAGATTTCCTACTTAATTAGAAATTCTTGTGAATTATTGCTCTACATCCGAATCCACTTGGTATCTCGAAAGTATTTTCTTCCCCAGTTAGGAAGAGAAGAGGTAAAAGAGTAAAATCGGTAAGCAACCAATTAAAGGAGAATAAACCGACCTTTGTCCCATAAATCACGCGAATCGCCAAAACAAACGCAGTAAAACCAAGTGAAAATCGGACTTGCGCCCCTTCAGGTAGAGAGGAAAGAGGTAGCTAAGACAGAGTAAAAGAGAAATAGAGAGAGAGGGAGAGGGATGGGAGGGAGGGAGGGAGATAGAGGGAGAGAGAGAAAGAGAGAGAGAGAGAGCAATAAAAAGCAGGAGCGATTCTCCGTGCAAATAATATATACTTCGATGCGTGTATAAAAGCGTCACCTCCAGATCGGCGAGCATAAAACACATGCACACGGTACCCGACGGACATTAATATCCTTATAAAACGCGGTATACGTGTCAAGCGATTCGCGGAGGCAATTCGCGAAGGAAATCCTGGGTGCCAGGTGCGCATAATGAAAACCTAGGCTCCACCTGTGGGTCTGCGCGTGCACGTACAGTACGGGTACGCGGATCCACATCGAGAGAAACAGGGAGAGAGGGAGAGAAGTGTAACTGTGTAACTCTTTGGAGGAATCACCTTGAGGATCAAAGGAATCATTTTTCAAGGATAAACCCAAGTAAAGCTCGCGGCTGCAAAATCGAAATTAATTTTGCGAAAGGGGAGGGTTTCGAGACAGGCTTCCCCGAGCGCAATTAATTTCGTGGCCGACCACGTGGCACCACCCATTCACGCCCCGAAGTCTTCAATTACTCGCTCGTCCTCGCGTAAAAGCGGATATTCGAGGAAGAAAGAGAGAAAGGGAGAAAGAGAGGGAGGGGGAGGGCCATAATTTTTCCCCAGTCGGATGAGCGAGTAACAGCTCGGCCAGGAGAAAACGAGCGCGAGCTCGAAACGAGCAAACGATGAGGTTGAAAGGAGCCGGCTAAAACGGCCGGTCAGGAGTACCGGGCGTCAGGGCCGAGGGAGGGAGGGCGAGTGGGCTGGTGGGCTGGTGGGCCGGTGAACCCTGTGCGCCGCAAGGTGTACCCAAGGGGCTATTAACCGTACGCAAACAATGATCTAGAAACCGGAAGTAGCCACGCACGCTTCCCCCATCCCCCTATCCCACTCCTCCTTTCTCTCTCTCTCTCTCCCTCTCACTACATCCCACCTACAAGGCATTCGATGTGTATTACGCTATCGCCTTATCGGGATGTATATACCACTTTACCAATGACTCGGAGACTGCGCCCGTACCGATAAGGCTTACCATCTCCTCTACTCTCTTTCGCTCTTTTTGACCGCGGTCTAATTGGCAACAGTTTTGTTCCGAGATTCTCGGGTTTAGCGCTGCGCTTTCGTTTCATTTCGTTTCGTTTCGTTTCCAACTAACTGCCTCGAAGAAAGTGAGAGTATCGGCTTTTTCTCCTTCCTCCTACATGTGCACACGTATACATCCTATCTTGCCTATTGCAATCATTTTCTTTTATTTGTCTCTTATATACATACCACTCGTCTTTTTCTTCACCCCTTTATTGTTTCGAATTTCGTGTATCATCGGCCTTTTTTTATGAATTATCACGGGTATACGTAATGAATACGCTAATTCGGTTCGATGAACGAATATGGTAGTCGAGATGTTTATCGTGAATTTTCGGATATAAAATTCGTCGCAACAAGGGTAGCGCCTCCTTTGTAGTCGAATTTTTAATATTCACTGTAGATTTGTTCATTCGATAACGAGGAATTAAAATTGAATAAATATTATTTAAATATAAAGAGGAAGTCGCTTAAATATTGTAATAAACTTTTTTCTGTCTTATTTAACAGACAGATGTTGGGTCACCGGCGCGTGTCTAAACACTGGTTCACTGACCTTAATAGCATAGTAGCTAATTTCTATATTGTCTCCTGTGCACTGAACTCTTATGTATATTTATTTATTTAACGACCGTCCATTTTGACCTTTTTTAGTTATACCATTACGTTTTACAATTTCAATTACAACCGCCAGTTATTTAAATAAATATTTAATAACGTTATTGCAGTCAAGTCCGCGATTAACCATATCGTTAAAAATTTAATATTTGAAAATCGTAGACATATAATTGTATTTAATTAAATAGATATAGCGCAACAAATAATTATAAATAAGTAAAACATAGCTGATTAATCACAGAGTACAGGGGTAATAATTATTAATAATTGTTACACGCATTCTATCGTATCACGAGCACACGAGATATAATAGACTCTTTTAGACATATATTAAATTTTAATACCCAGTGATATCTCAGATAATAAATCTCTTATACATACTGGTTGGAGATGGAGAATGCATATATAGTTACTTTGTACAGGTAAAACTTTTCCTTTTCTCATTCGTCTCTCTCTCTCTCTCTTGCTCTCTCTCTCTCTCTCTCTCTTTTTACCCCGTCGTGTATAAGAAACGGCACGAAGAATTTGCAGGTAGTCGTATAAAAAGCCCACGACTCTAATCGCGTTGCATCCTCTACATCGGATTTCTGATTAGTCATGGATATTCAACATGATTAGCCGTGTAGTTTTAACAGTATTGTTACGTGGTTTTATTGAAAAATCAATGAAGAGGAAACATCAAGCTGCTATTCAAACATGTAAATCAAAGAACACGCGTCAAAATATTACCTTGTAACATAAGACATTGAATTTGTCTTATTGGAACGCGCGGGGCTTCGCTCGTGTATTTCATTTATTTCGTCATTTTACCGATACGCGTTGCAAATCGTTTCAACGAAATTCTCTCGTAGATTAATTTTCATAATGTTCTTACCGAGATAATGATTATGTGTACGTAAAACGACTAAATAAACTCATTTTCACTTTCAACGAGCAATTTCCCTTACGCGATTTATATAGCAAATTAAGTTCTTATCAATTTTTTCTTAAAAGTTGCTCGTCAACGTACCCGGAAAACGAATTTTCGCGAATCTATTTACCCGGTGTATAAAAAAAAATAGAACCAAAGATTTGTGTGACTAGAGCGGCTTTATAATTTCCATTTATTTTCCACGCGCGCCGTCGTACTTCTCTTTTCTCGCACTGGTAAGTATAGGTTAGTTTTTCAATGGACCCTCGACTCGTCCTCGTCCGCTATCAACGGCTTTACACGCGTTCCTCTCGTCTAGCTCTGGAAGAGTAGAAGAGCGCGCACGAGAGAGAAAAGATAAAGAAAGAAAGAGGGAAGTCCGTTCTCTTTTTCCTTCGTTTTCGTCCGCGTGTCTTATACGTCGTTTTGTTTGCCCTTCTTGTTACCAACTCCGAGCGGCATTTCGATCCTCTTCGGAAATAAATCCAAGCGAGGGAGAGAACATGCGAGAGAGTCGCTGTTTGACCGGGACAAACCTTACCCCTTTACAGCTGAAATCCTGATTACTTATTTACCAACGATAAAATTTTACCTGCTCTTTTTTTTCCCATGCGTCTCTCACCCAACGTTCTTAAGAATGCTCGGGTTTCCTTCTTTACTTTGTAATGGAATGTGTACGTGAGTCAGAGGATTTTCATTCTTTAATTTCCCGCTTTTGGGAGAATGGTTTAATTGAAATTTTTTAATTGATCGCGTAGTTTAGACACGTTTCGAAAATTTCATTTCTTTCCCATGGATAAATCTATCATCGATCTCGTTTACGTTAAAGTAGTACAATCTGGTTTACGGTTAAACGAGTATCTTCTATCGAAATTGAACGCAATTTCCTCTATTACGCGAATATGTTCCTTCGAATAATTTCTACTTCCAGTGTACAAGAAATAAACAAAATCACTTTATCTTGAAAAAGTATATCGAATTGCATAAGTCTCACTTTACTCGTACGATATATCTCGATTAAAAGGACAACTTATATTCGGGACGTCAATTTGTAATTTCAAAGATATTTCACGAATCGAAAAATTAGCATTCGCAAAGGAAGTGCTTGAATGTACGATACTAAATATCTCCTAAGCACCAAGTAATTCGAAATTCCAACAACCGAATAAAAATTACGGAAATCAACGGGTAGCACATCACAAATGACAACCCAACGCTTTTCCCACACATTTCGTTACACAAAGCTAGGAAATTACAGGAAATCATTTCTCTCTGTCGAATTTTTAAAAATCCCCTCGCATCGTATCGAAATGAAAGAAATTTTAAAAGAATGATAACACACCGAATGCGCGAGCGCGCGCGTCTTTTACTACCATCGTCTAATGATCATTTGGTAATTTTCAAGTTTATGATCCCCGGTTTTCAGTGAAAAGTGGGTAAGGGGAGGGGGGCTCGAATAAATGAAAAAAAAGAGAGAAAAGAGATCAATCGTCACGATAGAGAACTCGAAGAAACGTAAGTTGTAAAGGGGTTCGGTGTACACGAATGCGGAAAGAGCGACGGTGCATCCACGGAACGTATAATTTCTTCGACAGCTTAGTCTCGCCAATTGTACAATGGAGGGCTCCCTCTCTCTCTCTCTCTCTCACTCTCTCGCTCTCCCTCCTTCTCTCTCTCGCGTATATAAATATACGCACACCCGCATGCACCATCAGGATGAAATTAAACCGGGGGAATGCTCCTCTCTCTCCCTGTCTTTCTCTGTCTTTCTCTCTCTCTCTCTCTCTCTTTCGTCGGGTTTCTCTGTGTATATTATCCTAGGAACTCCCCGCGCATAATGCCAGCTTCTCGCGCGGATAATGATCGTTCGACGCGCCCGAGTTACGACTGCCCGGGAATGCACTTCGTTTCGTAAGAAAATGACGCCCACCGGCCTGGGGGTCTTCTCTCTAAGCATAGTCACCTGGGCGGTGTGGTGGAGTACCCCACTCATTTTTTTCTCTTATCGAGAGCGCACCCTTCCCTCCATATTGAAATGCCTTCCTTTTTTTCCTCTCTCCATTTTCCTTTTCCTTTTATTCTTTACCTTTTTACATTTTATCGTGGAGGTCTCATCGAGCTACCTTCATAGCGAATCTGGAAGTCCGGAGGTTTGTTTTACAGTTCGTCGCGGGCTCTTTCTGTTTAAAATTTAATGACCCTACGCTCGTTTTGCTCCCCGGGATAAGCCAGCGCGATAATTTACTCGGCTGTAAAGGCGTTCTCTCCTTCGTTCTTCTCTTCGCGTCTACTTCTTTTTTTTCCTTCCTTTTCTCCTTTTTCCCTATTCCTTCCTTCCTTCCTTCCTTCCTTCCTTCCTTCCTTCCTACCGTTCGCCTAGGACGCCTCTCGCACTCAACGAAATTGTTTAGTTAAACTGACTATTTTCCATTAGTTGGACTATCCTCATACTCTCTGCCCCACTCTTTTGTTTCCCCTTTTCCCGCCGAAAACGAGGAAAAAATAACGAACTAGAAGAAGAAGAAGAAGAAGAACCGATCTTACAATTTAATCCCAACCGGGCTTTAAAACAAAATTAATTTGAATTTTAATTAAAGTAAATTTAATTATTTTTCTAACTTTATTATTCCTCTGAGAGAGAGAGAGAGAGAGAGAGAGAGAGAGAGAGAGAGAGAGAGGAGAGAAAGTGAGGGTAGGTGGTAACGAATGAGACGGATGCTCTCTGCTCCAAATTTATTCGACGAAGCTGAAATTTCGCATGTAACGGCAATTACTCGTACATGTCTATTTCGGAAATTGCTCAAAGAAATTTTTTTAATATCTCACCACGCTCTCTAATTACTGCTCGACTTCAAGGCTCCTGCTTATCCCGAAATTCGTAATTAAATTGAGCGCACTAGTTTCGCTAGTACTCGACGCATCGAGCAATTCGTTGTCATTTTTGCAAAAAAAAAATAAATTAAAAAAAGTACGGAAATTGCGCTTGACTTAATTAAAAGCTCGAAAGCTCAAGTTCACGTTGAACAGCGGTAAATTTTCGTGATATTTTTTGTTTGTTAATTTACACAGGGAAATGTGTTACTTTGATTTCAATTTCGACCTAATTCGCAGTTAGTGGAACTCAAAAATTTGTCAAAATTGTTAATAAACCTACAACTTGACTTTATGTATATAAACTTCACATAAAATACGCAGAAGACAAGAAATAAATTGAAAAGAAGAGGTATATCAAATCGAATTGAAAATCTAGCGACAAATGAAAATAAGATAAAACTTGATGAGTAAACGTCAGCATCCAAAGTTTAGGTAGATTCGTCAGATCTAAACTAAATTGACACTTGTACAAAACTAATATTCCAAGGCGAACTCGTTTCTCTCTCACATAAATTGAACTAAAGCAATTTTAACCGAAAGGCGTATCCATGTATGTATATATGTATGTGTGTGTGTGTGTGTGTGTGTATCTATATCTCATCGAGCGAGAAATCCGTCAGTCGTTTTAAAACAAGTTTCCTCCAAGTCGTACGATAAGTTGTGAATAGCCGAGAGAGTGCAATTCCAAGCTTACATTGAAATAGCGCGAAATAAAAAAAAAGTGGGGTGGGTGAAGGGTTTGGAGGGACGGGACGGGGTAAACTAGAGGAGGAGAGAGATGGGGAGGCTATTTACGAATTCAAAATGAGAGAAAAAGAAGGAATTTCCGAGCAGTTAATTCCACTATAAAGTTTCAACAAAGGCGCAGTAGCTCGTATCGAGAAGAGACATTTCTTTCGTTTTTACTCTTCCTTGTTTTATTCAAGGACGATGCGGCGCGTCTCCACCTCCGGGTTTTCCGTATCGCTCTCTCTCTCTCTCTCTCTCTCTCTCTCTCTCTCTCTCTCTCTCTCTCTCCGAGGTCCCTCCCCTCCACCTTTTTCTCCCTCTCTCCGACTCTCCCTCCTCTCTGTTTCCATGCATATTCACGAGCCGCGTTATTTAATGCGAGAAGACGTCCGGTAACCGAAAGCGTGGGTACTACACGCGGGAATCACTTACCCATTCCGCGAAATGCAAGGGGGATGCGATTACAGCTACGAGCGCTATCTCTCTTTCCACCTAAAACTGCCCAACTTTATCCTTTTGCGCCGACCGCTGGCTTTTCTCATTTTAACATACGTATACGCGCATATACATATACATACATATAGTATACATATATATATATACTTTTATCAAAATGCGACGCATTATTTATGTTATATTTTAACCCTTCCGTTTCTTTTTTGTTTTTGGTTTTGTTGCAGTAACGCGACTGTCCTTTCCGTCTGTTGGCCCTATAGTTTTACGATCGCACCGCTTCCGTTTTGTTAATCAAGCTCTTATTTCGATCGAATATATAGAACTATACGAATTTGCACGAACAATGGGGCATTACGACATACCCGCAAGTTTATTCGATTTGATAAATAGATTACGAGAAATCAAGTATATTTAATATTTATCTTAAACACACGGTATTCGTATATATGTATATTTTATGTCTATCCGGTAAGTTTTATTATAACCGCGATTATAGAGATAGTTGCGTAAATCAAAATGAGTTTGCCTGCGTTTAATTGAATTTCATTAATATAAACAGCTTCTGTTTTGCTTCTCTCCACAAAGATCCTGTAATTTCATCGAAGGTAAATTTTATTGAATCGAATGGCAAATCGAGTTTCTGTAACCAACGATTTGTATTAATAATAACGGTGCATATATGTATATATTATATTCTACGAGCAGCAGCGGCGGAACCGAGAGCGGGAGCGATTAATGCGAAACGCAATAGCGCACCAACCTTTTCCCCCCATAAAATCAATTAGCGCTCGTCTATACGAATTTTTTGAGTCGTATAAATAATAATACACTCACTCTCGCTCTATAGGTTTTGGTAAATGTGTGCATGGTAGTGTGTGTATATTAATAAATAAACGATCGACGTGTATACCTTGTCTATGCGATAATATATGTATATAGACACAGGTATATACATATAGGGAATAAATCAAGATCAATAAAAGGAATGGGTTGAGTTAAGTGATATTACAACCCTTTGATATTGAATGATTTATTTAGTGTGCATACGCGCGCGTATAGAGAGAGAGAGAGAGAGAGGGAGAGAGAGAGAGTTAAAAAGGGGAAAGCAAACAAAAACCAGGAAAGTTTCGTATGCTCGCGCAATAAATCAACGTAGAGTTCGTGACGTTTGAGGCGGAGGTGCGTATAAGAGACTTCTTAGGCGGTATTGAGAGAAACACAGGGAAAGAGAGAGAGAGGGAGAGATAGTTGCGAATGGCTATTAAATTAACCGTAACGATCGGAAGTGTTCGATAAGTTATTGGATTACGATTGCCGAGCGACATTCCCACAATGTATCGGGCCACGATTACCGGTGAGATGATGATGCATATCGCCATAATTCACTGGCTTTCTCTCTCTCTCTCCCTCTTGGACCGTAAGTTATGGCAGTTCGTGCCCACGTTGACAGGCATTTATCGTCAGCCTCTCTAATTGACACGTTAATTTCCCAGCCGCGCCAAGATCTCAAACTTAATTGGGACATTACTGCAGTGGGGACCGCCCGAGAAAACAATAACCACGATGAGAAGAGCACAACCCCTTTGAATCTTGTCTATCTCTCTCTCTCTCTCTATATATATATATATATATATATATATACCTGGCTTCCGGTTTTTAACCGATCGTTTACGTTTATAGGATATCAACGGGTATCTTTTACGAGTTTGTTTTCGAGTTGACACGTCGCACTAGCAGGTGGTCACATTTCTCTCATTATTTCTGATAACTTTTTTATAATTAATTTGTGTTAAAATATCTCATTTTACCGCCGTTCATTAGCATTTTCAAAAAAGTCATTAAACATTTATTTAATTTTTACTCTAGGTGATAATAGAAGTAATATAAAATTCTATAATTATTTGTATGATTTTCGAAACAATTTTTTTGTAATAATCGAACAATAATAATTGAACAACAATAATTTACTGCAATTTAAAATAAAGTTTCGAATAATTACTTGAAAATAGATAGATATTTTATTACTATTAAATGGAATTGAATGTGTAATTGAAAATTAAATAGAACTTCCCGAAACACGGGAATAACTAAATTTTCACACTCGAAAGAAGATTTTACTAAGATTCGAATAAACGTCACTCGGGAATTAAGTAAAATTTGCTCAACTTCTAAGCATAGTTTGCATTACATTACACACAAGATATTTTACTCGTCGTAAGCTTCTGCAAACGACCTTCTAAAGATTACGCTTACTTCGAAACCTCATAATACTCCCTCAATTTTTACCGAACACTCTCAATGAGTTTTACTGCTAAATTATAGCTTGTATAATACGAAAACGGAAATGCACGTGAGAATATATATTTTTTTATTCAATTAATTAATTATTTTTTTATTTGAATAAAAGCACTAGCTTTTTAATTTAAATGTATACGGCAAGTATTCAAGATTATGAATTTAAAAGAAATTCAATTTTCTATATCTGTATGAACAAAAAAAAATTTTAATCTTATGCAAAGGAACATATTGATTCGAATGAAACGAAATTAAAATATTTTAATAGGAATATCAATTTTATGAAAAGCCGCTAAATGAGAGATGTGTATCATTTTAAATGAATTAACTTCTCTAAAGGTATAAAAAATATTTATTCACAAATGTTTCTAATTTATTTATCTTTTTAAAAAATATATGTAAAATATAAATATGAATAATGTATATTGATAAAATACAACTTGTAGAACAAAATAATTGATAAACAAACGATACTACGCATTTCGATTTAATCATTTGAATATAATATTTTAATAAGATAAAATATAATGAAGCTTTAATTTACATTATTATTATTTAATTTACATTAGTATTATTGACATTTGTAATGATAACCTACTTATCTGCGTGAACCATCCATTATTCCAAAAATCAATAAGTCCGTAATTGATATTCAAAATATGGTTATTCCCGACCTCACGACACTCAATTTCTGGTAAGATCCTTTCAGAAAGAAAACGAGAATCATTCGATTCGAATAAAAAATGGTGTTAAATAATATCTCCAAAAATCGAGATGACGTAAGCAATTTTTTAGAGAAAATTGAGTTAAGGTACTTATATACATGTATAACGATAAGCAGGAGGTGATCCAGAAATATCGGGGTTAATTAACCGGCGAGTTTGCCAGTCACTCTGGTACTGGATTTTCGTGACGCCTATTACCACGGGTGCATTAGAGATGTGAATATGTAGAAGAAGGATGAAGGTACTGTGCGCAGGGCTTTGAATTCAAGAAGTTTGTTGAAAAACATCGTCGCGGCCTTTCATTAAACTCGAACTAGTACTGCGCGCGAGGTACGGATAAAGCCCTTATCTCGAAACTAGTTCAATTAGATAAAACTGGCAAGGTAAAGCGCAACGCGTTCTCGCGGCTCCTTTTTCTCATACTCCTTCTCACTCTCCCTCTCCCTCCATCTCCCCCCCCCCTCTCTCTCTCTCCATCTCCCTCTATATCCGAGACTTTCTGGCCCGGGCGACCAAGGTTATACGGGCGATTAAGGATTACAAATAACTCGTTAACGCGCTAAATTAAACCCCGGAAGTTTAATGAATCCTGCGCGCGAACGAAGCCGCAATCGTCTGTTGGTCTAGAACGAGCTGATTTATGCACCGAGCGCCTGTTGTGTGTGCTTTTATGTTACTTGTATTACTCTAGCGAAAAAAAAGAAAAAACTGATGGGTTATCCACCCTCAACCCCTACTTTACCTCTCTTTTCACCTACCCTCTTTCACTCTGGCTTCATTCTTCTTTTTCTTCGCTATTTTTTTTTCTCTCTCCACGAGCTGTCCTTTTTTTTCAACCCCCCTTTTGTTTGTTATTGTTCGGTCGCGGAAATTACGCGAAACTAGGAAGTCGAGCGGCGCTCCGCAATTACTACCTGATATTTCTTCGAATAAAGTTTCTTTTGCGCATAAAAGTGAACTTTTATAATGGCACTTACGGTACCGACTTGATTAAACTGCGTTTTCGTTTGTTTGTTTCTTTTTTTTCTTTGTTCCTTACAAGGATTAGGATAAATTTTGTCTATTAATTCCGATGTTTCGGTTTGAAATGAGCTTAACGCGAAATGATTTTTCCAAAGGAGAAAGAATTAAGTTCTCGTGGTACTTTAAATGTTATTTTTTATCTTATTCCGGAAGTTTTTACCGAGATTAATTAATTGTGTGCCGACTGATCGTCGCGTTTAACATCGAGATATTATGATTCAACATGTCGTATTTTATAATTCGACGAGGATTGCATGTCGTCACCGAGTAGTTAAATATACGGTCACGACATTTGTAAGAGATAAAGTATTACGATAACGCGAATCGAAATGTTAAAACGTGTCCATCATCCGTGGAAAAGGAAAAAAAACGGGGGCAGCGATTCCCTTAACAATATCATCAATCTCTGTAATATATAAAGTTCCATAAGCATAAAGGCTAAATAAAATATTCATTTGGTAATTCAGTAAGAGTGTTATCTGGAGATCCATGTACAAAATTAGTTTTACGAAGATCATGAAAGAACCATCTAAAGAATTCATAAACATTAAACCGAGGAGAAGCATATCCTCGAAGGTAAAGGCAATACAACTCGGACATAACGTTTATTTCAGCGGAACGTTTTTCATTGCTCGTCTCGCAAACACCTCCAGAGAGAAAGAGTCAGATGGTATAGAAACGAAAGGAGCTCATAGAGTTTGAAGCGCGATAAACCTAGCAGCTCTCTCTCTCTCTCTCTCTCGCTCCCCTTTGCATCAATGGAAAGAGGCGAGGCGTCTTCCCGATTACCTGGCGCTATTGTGCCAAACTCTATTGCACAGACTAATTATTTCCAAGTTAGTCGAACGATTCGCCACAATGTAATAGCCGGGAGAGAGAGAGAGAGAGAGGGAGGGAGGGAGGGAGGGAGAGGGCCTGCATGTCCCAGTGAACCGAGTCCAGGGAGAACATAATCTCGCGTTCGTTGGGCAATCCTCTACACCCTTCTCCCTCTTTCCATTTCACTCTGGGTGCCGTAATTACTGGAATGAATCAGTATAAGAAGTGAATGTTAACGCACTGGAAACACTTGACACGGAACGTAGCGCGCATCACGTATTCTCCCTTCTACTCTCGGTCGCGGCCGTGGCGCGGCTACGGCGGCAGGAGCACCACCAGCTGTCAAGTTTATTACCGAGGAAAACGGCCTTGGACTTTTTCGCGTGCTGCCGATGCGCATCCCAAACGAATCGAATGTCTCATTAACTTTATGCTCCCTTTAAACAAATATATTTGCGCGACCCGAGATCGTAAAAGGTGTACATGTCGTTCTTCGGTCTCACGGAACAATTCGTGTTTCGCATGCGATGACTGACGCGCCATTGGAAAAACCTTACGCATTTTGTACGTACGTATACTAAAAACGGCGCCCGCAGTCTCGGACTTAACAGGGTACATGATATTCATTAGAACCATGTCAAATGTAATAATGCCTATTTCCAGACTACCTGCGGAATTTAGCTGGAACAACACCGTGTCACTTTCTACTTGCTTCTTCTGAACGTATCCCTTTTCTTTTTCTTTCCTTCTTCTCCTTGTTTTTTTTTTCCTTTACTTTTTGTTACTCTTTATTCTTGTTATGCGTGCGTTACGCGCGTCACGTGTCGTCCTGCCTGCTGTTCGTGCTAAAATACTGGGGTATTTTAATGGCAACAACTCGTTTTGCTTTGTTACGCACACCGGCGTTTTAGATTCAATAACTGAGAAATGCAATTATAATGTGAAATTTATAGATCTGGTTGTACTATTTCAAAGGCATCTAGCACGTTTAGTGGCTGTTAAAAAACATTGATTACTGCGGGGGAAAATTTAATTGCTCTTACAACTGACTATGCGAGTTATTCGTCATTGACACTAGGATGGATTCTTAAGGCGAACGTAAATTTATTAATCAAAGTGTAATTGAGTACTAATCTCGTGTATAGAAGGCGAGGATAAAATTTATTAAGCAATACCGCTTTAGTGCAGATATTTAAAAGTAATAAAAAAAAGTGAAAACTATTAAGCTTATAATTTTAATCAAGGAATTAATATACGATAAAGATGCAAACGTGACACAATAGTTACACGCAAGGATGCACCTGCTGTGTAGCACTTGTAACAATTGTCGTACATTTTAAAATTGTTGCTATATCTTATCTTGCGATGATAATCATTTTGGCACCCTACCAACAGTAAAAGTGACCGAATTAGTTGACATTCATTCACGAAATTATACTGAACAAAACTTTCAGTATTTGTCGCATTTTACGCTACAATGTTACTATTGTAGAATTATAAACGTTTCAATAATAACAATTTGATATTTAACTTTTGCACAAATGTATTGTCAATTAAAAATGTAGAATTGAAATAAATTATTTGCAATAAAAGTATTTAAAATGTTGTACTAGTAATAACGCGTTACATTATCACACGTAACTCAGAGTCTATACGTATTACGTGACATAACAATTACGCTTTCTTCTCCATTGAATAACCTTAGCAGTGTTACATCAATCAGTATTCAAAATGAATCTAAGTTGAACGAAATGCAATGCAAGAAACATGCGTGACAAAATACAACGTAGACAATCGTTCGAAGCTTGATAATTTATAATGTCAAAAAATCCACTTTTCTTGATAATGGGTACGTAGTTTGGCAATTAGCGTAAAAACGTTTGATCGACATTGCATGTCGAATCACTTGTCTTTTCATTACCACCTAATGGTTGAAGGCACTCGAACAAAAATGTTGGAAAGCTCGGATAAACGATCGAACTTGCGATTGAATCCCCCGAAGCTCTTCCAATCGAAAGTTATAATTCGGGGCATTAATTCCGGTTAACAGAGATTCGATATTCGATTAGAAGGTGAACCTACCCGTTTCGAAGCAACGAACCGTCCCCTAATCCGCACTTCACCGTATTTGTTTTTTCCGTTATTTTCGGGTACGGTACCGTGAATCAAAGACGAACTAGTTGCGAAATGAAATTCTGAATTTTCCAGAGCGGTTATCCTGGCCCCATCGAAAATTGCTAAACGACGTCCGCTCTCGGAACTCGGGTCCGACTTTGCGAAACTATTTCTACTCAAGGGAAGAGTAGAAATTCGAAGATTACAGTCGAAAGGGTGGAAATGCTCGTCAGGCACTATCGAAAATACCGCACGGTGAATTCGCGCGCGTTTGAAACGTCGACGAGTTCGTTAATTTCTCTCCATTCGTCGAGTCCTGCGGGTAGAGAAAGAGAAAGACATAGAGAGAGAGAGAGAGAGAGAGAGATACACCGATGTCTGGAAACGAGTTCTCGAGAGCACCTCTCCCGTTGTTTAGCAACATTTTTCCGAGGCCAGTTTTTATCCGAATCCTTCCCGATCGCAATTAAAATGCACTTTTTCCCCTCACTCTCCCGGCCCCCCACCCCACCCCCACCCCGACCCTCGCGATTACATACATTTATATTTAACTATATGTTTATTTATACACATGAAGGTACGAGCGCGCGCGCGTGCGTGCCTGTACGGATGTGTGTGTGTGTGTGTGTGTGTGTGTGTTCCATATGCATGTGCATGTATGTACGGGTATACAAGGTAGAAGAAGTACGCAGAGAGCGGGTGTCGACACGTACCTTATGTCGGCTCCCGCGTCGTCCGGGGGGAAAAATCGCGCTCACACGTACACTCGATACCCCGGAGTCTCTCGTTTCCACCTGCGAGCGAGGTGTCCGCTCGTGTATACGTTCTGTACAGTCAGTCTCTATCTTGGCTTGCACTCCCGATGCCCTTGGACTTGGAGAGCCCCGTTCACGGCCACAAGCAACACAGAAATGCTGGGATTGCAAGGCGTGCGGCCACTTTTCCTGCCGGCACACCGTGCATCCCGGAGAGGAGCGGAGAGGAGAGGCGAGGAGTGGCGCGGAGAGGCGAGGAGAGGCGAGGAGAGGCGAAGAGAGGAGACGCGCGGAGCGGAGCGGTGCCGCGGGTAGGAGGGGGAGAGAGAGGTGTACGCTGCCGTCTTGGCAGGTGGAATGCCCAAGCCACTTTTCTCTCTCTCTCTCTCTCTCTCTCCCTCTCGAATTATCGGCGATGCGTGCGCTCGCGGGGTAGGGGGAGAGACAAAAACCTCTAGGCGCGCTGCAATACGTACGTAGGAGGAAGGACTGATTACGCGAGCTCTTTCGTAATTGGCCCCCGGAAGAACGCGCGAGTCGCGGGAATGGAACTCGAATTTCGCGTTGCAGATGCCGGCCGACTGATTGTATTTCCCTATGGTGATCCGAGGATACGGAGAATTCGCATCGCTAATTATTTTTAAAAACCTTATCTAACGCTAATTTTACATTGCGTTTACTCGATAGCTCGAGGCCGATAACGTCGAGGCGTTTTCGCACCCGGGTTGTCGAGATACATTTCATCTTGCCTTCTCGACTCTAATATACCTAACCCGACATACCTTTCGGAACTTCCGTTTTTTCTTATTCTTCTCCTGCTTCTGCTTTTGCCTCTTCCTCCTCTTCTCCCTCTTCCTCTTCTTTCTCTTCTTTCTCTTCTCCTTTTATTTTTTCAACTATGTAATTAGGGACATTTAGGTGATGCCGCTTTTGGCAGATTGCTAAATTTGTCTTGATGAGAATTAATGAAGAGGCGGGTTTGCCTACGGGCTGCGTAAGAAATTAATTTGAATAAGAGGATGCTTCTGTGTAAAAAGTGGAAAAACGTCATGTATGTATGGATATGCTCGAAAATAACCATTGTTTTGTCAAACTTATTAAAATTTCTATATTACATATATACATTTCAGCTAATTACCCGCGTAATAATTCATCCGCTTTTTGTATTCCCTTTCAGAAATATTTTCACTTTTGTCACTGCAAATTTATATTTATTTTAAATAATTTAACTTGAAACACCTATTCGCGAAGTAATACATTTTCTTTATCGGCAAAAGATTGTTGGATTCACTCGACACCTTTTACAAGTAATTATATAAATAAGACATTTGTTTAATAAAATTTAATAAAAAATAAATCTTCTCGCAGGTAAACAATATATATTTCTACACTTTTAAAACCTATGATTTGCAAAGACTTCGTCGTTGAATAATCGTCGTTTAAATCGCGTGACAGAAGCTCATTTAAACCTATCGATAAGGTGTCACCGTACACAATATAGTACACACCGTAAATAAGTCCACCTTTAAGTTAAATATACGTATTTGTAACAAAAATTATACTGCGTGAGAAAAAAAAATTCATGAGTGCATAACACTTTAATCAATGGTTATAAGGTTTATATTTATTTTATTTACTTGTACGTTTTAAACTGGTTCTTCCATGATTTTTATTGATTTACGATATTTTCAATTTTTTTTTGCCAACATATTTTTACTTTACACTTATAATATAAATATAGAGTTCAATAGGAATTTCTTTTTCTTTTGTTCAACGAAACCTGCTATTTGTCAGTAATTTTAATACATATACGCATGTTTTTTTTCAAAAAGTTTGATTTTTATATTATATTAACGATGGATTTTCTCGAATTTGCGTACAATAAAAAATTAATATATATGACTTTTGTTAAATAAATTATATAATTAATCGTGTACCGATGAAAAGAAATTAAATGAATAACATTATAATGTATACTATATCATCACGTAAATAACAATAAAATTGATGAACAATTATATTGTTTATAAACGGTAAACACTATATTTTTTCACAAATGTTAACTAAATTTATTAAATTTAAAAAAACTATATGAGTTTTATTAGAATATAAATTTAAATTTAACAATTAAATTTGATCGATAAATTGTTTAATTACAATATTGTTTATAACAAAATGTAAAAGGATGATGAAATAAATATATATGATATAAATTGATACGATAACTTTAATACGATTAAAATTAAGGTAGAACGGTCCGGGTTTCAAGTATATTCAAGGAAAAGTAAGAAGAAAAGTAGGTATACAACTAGAAAAGTTTAAATTTCCATAATATAAATGTCAGGTCAAGCATAAAAGTAGTGATAAAAGTAGGTAAGAACACCGAAAAGATTGTATAATCCCCATGCAAACAACATGAAACACGATACGTAGAGAGCCAAGCAGAAGGTAAAAAGTTTGAAAGTTTATCTTAAACAGAAGCTTACCCAGTCGTGTGTCAGGGAAAAATTTCACGGAGAAAACGTTAACACGTATCACTTGCCAAACTGCAACTGATCTGTTTCGTATACGAGTGAGCCCTTATAAATCGTCAATCTTTACCTGACGCGCCAGAGCGACTAAAAGCCACAAAGCTTTTTCTTTCTTTTTCTTTTTCTTTTTCTTCTTCTGGTTCAACTTCTCTTTTGTACTTTGACCGGTTATTTTCAAATTTGGTGAATGGACTTCGTCTTGCTCTTCATATAAATAGAGTAATTGGTAAAGACGATACTTTGTGTGCTGTTTCCTGCAGACAGGTGATACATTCACCAAAAAATTGCATCCTGTTGTTGGCTTGTTACTCTATTCAAAGGCAAACAACACCGCTTCTTTATTCGCATAAATCACTCCGTTTACTCTGACAAAACACGAGGTGTGTAGTGCCAGTTTTCGAGTCAGATAAAATCGACGTTGGCACGTGGACACACACTCACACACACACACACGCACGCGTGCATATGCGCTCTCTATGTACCTATTACCTTAAGCAAGCAAAATCTTTGTCACTTTGATGTTATGAATATTAATGTCCCAAGATTTTAACTAGTTAAACAATTCTATTTTGGAGGCGTCTGTTTGTCATGGTATACGGAGTTGATTACAAAACAAGACAACCTATTTCACATTATTTTATTACTCAGTATTCTTTATTGTTTCTACAAATGATAAATTAAATAAACTATTCGTATTTAAATGCGATAATTTAAAACAAAAAACAACTGACATCGTAACAAATAGCCTTTTCCGAAATTATTCATAACGAAAAGCAATTAACAAACAAGTATGTTTTAAATAATATTTTAAATAATACATGCGTCTCTCGCTTTATCAAATTATCCAAAATTTTGAAACAAGGTATACGTATAAATGTCTAATAAAATCTTAGATTTAACTGACGATACACATTGAAGAAAATAAAAATTTAAAAATATCTCCGAATTTGCGGATTGCGGCAGCAGCAGCGTCGGCGGCAGTGACAGCAGCAGCATCATCCGAGTCTCGTCCCTCCCCGTAATCAGCGCAGCTCGCTTGGTCGCATTAAAATATCGCGCTCGCGTCGACCTTTCTCTAGGGCGAGAAATGCACGAATATGATTTGGGTAGGCCGCGCCTCGACGCTCGTAACGGAACAATGCCTCGACGGACCCGAGTGCACTTAACTTTCTGATGAAGCTTGATATGAAAATTAAGATGTGGCGAGAGACTTGTTATTTTCGTTCCTTCTCTCTCTCTCTCTCTCTCTCTCTCTGTCTCTCTCTCTCTCTCTCTTTTGTTTTTCTTTCGTATCCACTGGTGCAATTGTGATAGGTACAGTCTCTTATAACCTTTAACGTTTTTCAATTAGGACGTGTTAAGGAGGATCCGTACATTAACATTCAAAGATCCGCTAATGAAAAATTATAATTGAAAATTACAACCCCGTATTCGTGTGAATGATTATAGATCGTATACACCAACGCGCGTGTATTAATTTTCCAATTTCAATTACTTGGCTAAAGTAGCACTTAGCACTCGAAATTCCCTTCTCGAAGTACCTTAATAAATCTCTCTTTCTTTCTTCAATTCTTTTTATTTTTCGCAAAATAATTACATTAATTTACGAAAACATCAAAAAAAATCTTTTCATTTCTGATTTAAATTTGTACGTACATTAAGTGACTGTAATGGTTATTAAATTGTCCTATTAGACGTACCTTATGGACAGTTTATTAAGACTCGGGGAAACTCGAAAAGTAGCTGGACTGTGCGCACCGATGCTCCAGTTTAAAATATATACCAACGACTCTAGCCGTCCGGTATTCCGGTTGTAAACTTGTTTTTGACTTTATCAATTGGTTCTACATTGGACGACCTCGATTCCTTGACCATATAATTAAAACCCCCAAGAAGGAGAGACGTTAGGCTACGACGCGCCGATCACTAATGAAATTCCGACCAAATCCTACTTGTCGTGTTGCAAAAAAGGGTGTGTATATCTTTTGAATATACTGCTCATATTTCAAAATATCCGTCGTTTTTCAATAACCGAGGCGACGCTTATTACCCTGAAAATGAAAGAAGGTGATCGTTTAACTGCTACGATAGCGCTGCAACTCAAACGTTACGACTTTGACACGACCTTGAAAAATCTTCTTGAACAATATTTTTAGGTTTATTAATTGATGGAAAAAATAGATAAAACAAAGTAAATAATAAAAAGAAAATAGATTGATTAAAACTAATTGCTTCTACATGCACCCACCCTACGTACACTCCACCCTCTGAAGTATATAAAAGTTAAGTTATTTAAAATATTAAACCAACGTCGTTTACCTTAGAAAATATAATAAAGTTGTTAATCTTACAAAAATATGGTTGTAAGCTTGTAAGATGAGAAGAAAATGTAAAATAAACCATTATACGAATGAGTAAGTCGAACCAGTGATTATCCATTAATAACGATCGATACTGAAAGGAGACTCACAGTACACTGAGATTTTCGCTTGTCCTAGAGATCCTAAGAATATAACGAGAAGGCTGAAAATCTGAAGTAACAAGGAGTCGGCACGATCGGCAATCGTTGGAAAAACAGTTTTGCGATCGTAATATGGGGCAAAATATACCATAGCAATACGTGCAGAAATGCCGTAGGGTCGCGACCTCCGGGAAACCAATAACACCCGAAGACGTCGAGCGTCTGCCTCTTATAAGGAGGAGGAAGAGGACGAGGACGAGGAGGAGGAGGAGGAGGAGGAGGAGGAAGGAGAAACGAGAGGGAGATAGATAAGGCCGTAGGAGAGGAAAGGAGAACGAAGATACAAGGGCGGCATGCGAGAAATTAATGGCGAGCGTGTTTCGTTGGTTTTTGCGCGTCGATGTCGCGCGCGATGCTACTCGTTAGCCCGGCGTGGTACTTGCGCGCGTTCGCTCCGCAACGTATATACCGGCGCCGACACCCATTGATTTATGTATCGATCCAACCGGCAGGGGAGGTTAACCACGCGTCCTCGCAAAAATCCTTTCGAGAAGACGTCTGGTGTGATAATGCCCGCTTAACGCGATATTGCTAAACCAACGGTGGCCTTGCTAGTTCTACGCCATTTATATAATATATATATATATATATATATATATATATATATATATATATATGTACATCACTGGGAAAAAAGTCTGAATCGGGTTAGTGGAATTCTGCCGGTATTTTATACCCAATCGCATGAATTCTTATTATCCAGAATAATAATGGGTTTTACATACGTTTATGCTTTTTTTACCATTTTTTGGAGTAACACTGCATCACTGAAAAAATGTAATTTTTATTATGACATTGTTGCTATAACAAATATTACTTATCATAAATAATGTACTAAGTTAATTTATCATTGTGATGCTGCATTTAAATCAAATAAATAAACAGAACACCGAGTTTTTTATTAAATATTTTTGTAAAATTATTATTAATTGTACATGCAAGATGAGAAGAAACACGGTTCATAGCTTGGACTTTTAGTACAACTGCAGTTGCAACAGCTGCTATTCATCCTTATATTCCGTGACTTATAAAAATCGCAATTGCTGCTCTCAAAGGTACACTTGGTGATATTACAGTTCCAGCCATAATTCTGGCAATAGCAAATAAGTTATAATCTTCCAGCTCCTGGAGGTACGAACATTTTTTCCACGTAACTTTCAAACAAATTGAGATGTACATTCGTTTTACTTTGTAAATTATAAACCTTTTACACTTTTACTCGAAATAGCCGTTAACTGAAATATTGAAAATTAAATTAGCGGACATTTTTAATAATTATTTATTTTCTCAACCTTCATTTTATTTAATTCTAGTCAATTCAGCCAAACTCACAATACAATTAGCGCGTATATTTATTTGTTATAATTTTTGTTAATATGATAGATTTTGTAAAAATAAAAAATAGTATGTTGAGTTAAGAAACAAAAAAATTATAATTTTCCTCTAATTTCAATTCGAAACGATCCAATTATCGCTGTAACAACCACGTAAACCCATAAAAGCAAAAGTTGCACCGAGGAAAACGTAGAAAAATACTAAAGTAAACTACTAATCATATACCCCGAAAAATCAGTAAAAGTTAACAAAGTAAAATAAGAAAAAATAAGTAAAGTTAATAATCCAACGAATGTGTATAAAACTCATAAAGAGTGCGATAAGAATAAGTAGGTAGGTTGAATTTCGGGTAGAAGAGTAGGTACGAAGGTCGTTCGGTCAATTTCCTCGTTGCATAGGCATCTCGTCTTGCAGTTATACTTTCTTCCATTGAGGTCTGCATAATCCCCCTTCCTTCCATTTTAGCCCCTTTCTCCGTTAGCTTTCTCTCGTTCGCGGGTTGGCGCCTCGCGCGCGCGCGAAATAAACGCCGGCACTGACGGATGTCGTTTATGCGAGGCTCATAAACCTTCCCTTTTGCCATATTCCGCAAATATGTTCCCATTCCCTTTAGACCGAATGTCTACCCGAGTAGGTATATACCCTGCAAATTTCCCGGCTCCGCGCCTTCTCGCTTCCCTCTTTTTTCTTTTCTTTTTTTTTTCTTCTCTCCCTCTATCCCCCCCTGTCTCTCTCTCTCTCTCTCTCTCTCTCTCGCGCTCTCTGGCTTTTTCTGCGCCCGAGCGCACGCTGTTTATTACAAATTTAACTACACCGACGGCAATCGCCCGCCTTTTTTCTTTCTACCTCGCGATGTTTGCTTTTATTGCTTTTCCTAATAATTTTGGGAAACTTTAACGTCCTGCCTGGCAATTTCAAATTTATGCTTTACGATTTTTCAGGCGCGTATAAACGTTTCTCTAATGAATGTAATTTACCATTCTTAATAGTATGATAAAATTATTTTACTCGCTCGGTCATCATTTTTATTGAAATATTAATAAGACGTTTAGTGATTTGGGGAGATGAGGACAATGATTATTTCTCAGGTTATTAGTTATGTGTCCGAACGAAAATAAATATACCAATATATAACTATACGATATATATCCTTTATGTATTTTATAACCGAAAAATAGGTGATTCATGCATTCGTCACTGAATTATCAAGGTATTTGCGTAAAATTTAAAATTCGTATAACACATTCTATTCTTCAATTTTGAATAAATTAAAAAAAAATTAAAACCTATCATACTAGCTATTAATTAATGTACATGTATCATATATGCAATATTCTCTCTGAATAAAACTGAACGAAAATTCATCCGGCGCTAATTAATTGTTCCTACGTATTAGCATAAACACGCGTAAAAAAAATTACACGCACATCCTCTTGTAGCCGAAACCAGCTCGGAATCCGTGCAATTAACTTGACTCTCATCGAGAAAAAAAACTAAGGGTATCATGTGGCGCTTCCGAATTATGCGATTTGAAAAATCTCCGGAATTCTCAAGAGGAAATAAAACTGCTATTGGCGCGTGGGAAGCTCGTTGGCAAATTTTTAAATACGATTTTCGCGCTCGCGCGCGCGCGCATTGTGCGCGATACATACGCATTCGTACAAAGTTAGTACCGTTATAAACGCGTGCTTATGACAAATGAGCCTCGCCTCTCTTTCTCTCTCTCTCTTCGTTTCGTCTCGGAAGATTTGTATCTGTACACCAGGGGTAATTAGGAAGTTCCGGTATTACGAAAAAAAAAATATATAAAATAGCTAGGGAGAAAGAGAGAGAGAGAGAAAGAGAAAGAGAGAGAATAAGCGGAGAGAGATAAAGAAACGGATCTCGCTTTAAGGCACCACTGTAATTAAGAAGGATGACGTAATATTGGTTGGGCTACCGCGTGTGGATGCACTCGATAAAGCCTAACGGTTCGAATAAAGGGAGGTTGGGAGGAGGAGGAGGGGGGGGTAAGGAGGATAGAGAAAATCTTACGCATCATGACTTACGAAAGTGACGAGTGAATATATTTCCGTTCAAAGTAATTAAATCTTCGTTTCGCGCGCGCAACCTAACGAAAGACTGACTCGGCGAATTCATTTTTTTTTCTTCTTTCTGCGGCCCGTCAATAAGTTATTACCTGCATTTTCATCGAGATTTACTTCTTATCTTAGCAGGATGGGAAGGAGGGATGGTGGGATATTGTCATTATGCGTTTCGATTACGATTTGATCTGCTTCGTTTCTTTCATTTAGACCGACACGAGCTTTCGGGTGAGTGTGAGATGGTTACCACGCGCTCGATTGAAAATGAAAGAGAATTTTTAATCTTACGTTCGATAGCAGATAGTGATAGTAATATTTAATAATTCCATACGATTGTCAGCAAATCTCGCAGTATTTTACCTACGTTAATGGTATAATTATTTTTCGATAAAAGGAATAATGGTCAAACGGAATATTACCCCCCCTTTTACCGATAGAACAACCTGAAATTTAATAAATTTTCTTGCTACGATACGGAAGTTTAGAATGTAAGTTGTTAAAATTATAATAAATTACATATTAATTTGCATTTGATTATTTTTTTCTTTCATCCATTCCAATTGAGTTTTTGTGAAAGATAATAAAAACCATAACTGAAAAACGCATCCCCTACTAACGACTCGAAGTAATATAACTGACTGCGAGAGCTAATTTGTTTCGCTAATGAAAGACAAATTTAACTTTACATCTGTATAACGATAACGAAACACACGCGTTTACTCTAGAATTAAATATTAATTGTCGCGTGTTTAATTTTAATTTCATTAAAAAACCAACCATCATTTATATTCGATATAATATTATGAATCGTTAAACAAATAAAACAAATTTCAAAGCTTATACGTGCATTTACCGCAAAACCTCGTTATTTCGAAGTTAGTAAGAACAGCCAAACGAAAGGTACGAGTATTAGATTGCCTTATAATTGTGCAAAAAATAATAGTGTTGAGTCAGTACACATAAATATATTATTATTGTCCATTATATGACGTAACACGACGTTTACATGGAAAATCTCCAAGAATTTTATTTGAAATAACAAATTTCTTTTTTCAACGTGATCGTCTTGTCGAATGTAATGTTTTTAAAGAAAATTGAGGGCTTAAACGATAACCTGTTCAGTGAGATGTCAACACTTTTCTTTTCATCACACGAAACATGCAATTCCGCTAATCTACTTCAGACGAGAAACAATTCGCTTTCGAAGTTATGAATTTTGTATGAAATATTCAAAAAGTACATTATGTACGTCGAAAATTATCATCGAGACAATAGAAAATTTAATAGGCCGACAGTTTTACTTAATCACTGTCGAAATTAAAGAGCAACCCCTTGCCAAGGTGAATGTAAATCACCGAGTCCTCGAAGTCACGTCGTCTCATAAAAAATGTAATCGACGTCCCGCGAGAATTTCGTCGACGTCTCGTAAATCCGAAGACGAGGAGGGTTGCGTTATACATACCAGTATTAAATTATTCGTGTGAGACAAATCTGAATTAAGGGTGAAAATCATTCGGTTAACTTGCTCCAATTACTCGCATTAATTATTCGTAACAATATTTTTATTTCCTACTTCCTGTACGAGTTGAGTTTAAAAAATAATAATAAATTTAGTAGCGCGTAAATAAAGAAAACGATGGAAATAGGATAACCCGAAACTCCGAGGGCAAGAAACATGAGTGTGGACGGAGTCGCCCTTACTGATAAACCCATATAGAGAAGGTGCCGCATTTTCGCACGGTAATGAGGAGCAAACGCGCGGCGCGTTAAGAAAGACAGAGCTAGAGGGAGAGCCGTAAAGGGGGCCTTGCCCTAGATCATATCTAAGCGATCCTATTCGATATATTCTCCGGATATGCTTACGAAGGCGCGAGAAAAACACATCTTGACGTCCCCCCTCTTTTTTTTCTTCCTGGTTACTTATGCCTCGTAAAACACTAATGAACCAAGCGCGCTCTTTAATTTTGTCTCCTTATTGCGTTTCGGGTGAATGTTTAATAATTATCATGCGAATCCTCGTAAAGCAAAAAGAAGGTAAAAACAATTGTCGTTGTATGCGATTAAGATGTTCAGAATGGAAGATGAGCGGTACGAGCAAAACCTCAAGGAATGGTCAACTTCTTGTTCGTAAGCAGGTACATACAAGGAGGTAATCAGGTTTCGTTCCGTGGTTGTAACGAATCGGTCTCTGAATCGTTGAGCTTACGTTGAGTTAATCAAACAATCTTTCTTTCTCTTTCTTCGCTACATGTTTCTATACATTATCGTACTTTTACTTACGTGTGCTCGTAGATTTTTTAAAATAAAATATTCGATTTTATTTAAAATATTTTTTTATGCGTATTTGTAACAAGAATTATTATAATGAACGATACGCAGTGTGTAAGTGAAGATAGGTCACCGCGACAAGTGCTCATCACGCTTGTCGGATTCGTTTAATTTTACGTGTAACGAAAATGCCAGATGTCATTTATGAACTTGTCTTCAATATCCAAGATGTATACATTTGTTAAGACGCTTACAACATCAATTCTCTTTAGGAGATCGACGTGTTTGCAGCCATCGAAATTTTGCCAATCAACATCACGCTTCCCATATCCAAATATTATTGCACAAATAAATTAATAGGTAATTTAATTTAAAATCCGTACATTCCCTAAGGTGCACGGAAGATTACATAACAACAGGATATTTCGAGGACGCAGGATTCTCAATAAGCCCGTTAGGAGTTTCGGAAGGATCGGGATGCGATTAAGTATGCAAGAAAGAAAAGGAAAGAAAAAAAAATGACGCGTTACTTATGCGCTCGGGGCAGCTTAATCGCGAGCGCGCACGCAAAAAGATCATCGTTCGCGCGCGTCTCAACCTTGAACTTGCATATAGACGCAAGGAAACCGGCGCCGGTGAGGTGAACGCGCTCGTTCATTCGTCGCGCGAAGCTATTTGGATTTACGTAACGATTCTACCTGGTGGGAGAGAGAGTGAGAGAGAGAGAGAGAGAGAGAGCGAGAGCGAGAAAGAGAAGGAGAAGAAGAACAAGACGAAGAAGAAGAAGTAAAGGTAGTGGGAAGGACGTATAACGAACTCACGCGATAATCCCGCGTAAAACCCACTCGCTTCCCGAAGTGCGTTTCATGAGAGAGACGTGCGTCTCCTTCGCAAAGGAAATTGCGCGGATTACCTCATCGCGGGCGCTACATGTTAATTCCTTTCTTTTGGATTGCACCGCTTGCACCGCGTCTTGTTTTTAGGTCGACCGCTCTTCCTTTCTTCGTGCGTTCGCTTACCTATACCCCACCCTTTCCCCGTACACGCGCATTGCATTTTACATTTTTCTATCTTCCTTCTTTTTTTTCCCACTTCAATTTTCTTACTGTTGCTTTCGTACGCGTCGAACGATTTTTGATGGATTCGTTTAAATGCTCTATTCGGAAATGGCATCGGCGAGCCGCTCACTTCTACTGCATCTATTGGAAAATACTTGTATAAAATATTTACGTTATCTTTTTTTTAAATAATGTTGAATAAAATATATTTTTCATTACGTACATTTAACATTTGGCTTTCAAACAGCATAATCGTAAAATCATCTTCAACGAGGACTTGGATAAAAAACCCTAAAATTCCCAAGACTCGAATAAATTGATGTTTGAAAAATAATTTATTGCCCACGGTAGCATAAATAATTGACGTGAAATCGCGTCGATCGTTCGAAAAAAAGAAAAGCGAGCCACCTCACGCACGCGTAATTAATGCGTAATCAATTCCTTCGAGATCTTGCAAGGGGCGCCTATAAAATACCTAAGCGATTTATATACATACATACACACATACCGCCTATTTCGATATCGTTGGTAATGGCCGAGAATCGCCCACGCATATCCCGCGAGTTGGGATGGGTGCGGGGGAGTCGGGAAGAGAGTCACGGCAATTAAACTACGAGACAAGTTCACTTTAAACTTTCATTCCGGCGCCTCAGTCTATCTTCTACTATCTTTTCTTAGACGCGTTACCCTGGAATAATGTTAATCCCGGTGCTTTCTTCAATTAAGCAACGGCAAAGGGGAAAAGAGAGCGAAGGACACTTTTTTTTAAACGGCCTGAGGGCTTCCTCTCTTTTTTCGGGAAGGAAACTTTCGCGTAGAGAGATTCATCTTGAAAAGTAGACATTCTTAATTTTTTTTCTCCCTTTTATCTTTCGTGGGAATTACGAATTTACAGTAAAGTCGGTAAGTGCAGATTTGACTTGATGTAAGCGGATTTCTTCCTTTCTTTCTTTCTTTTTATGGAAAAGGATTAGTTTGTTATACACTTTGTACCTTTTTTTTACTGGGTATAGGGTATTTAATTTTGAGTAGATTGTGTTTTACGTGATTCGTTCAATGTTTAGACACTTTTACGTTGAGACACTATTTTTTTGTATTTCCATGTCGACTTTTTAATTAACCGAATTACGTACACGTTTCAATAATTATTCGTTTATTACATATTGCTAATAATTTTAATACAATATGATTGTCGTTTTGTTTATCATATGTCAATACAAATAAATTTACGTTAAAAAGCGTATATATTTACAGAAATAATGCATCACAATAATACGATAAAATGGAAATATATGTCTTGCTTGTCCAAATATTTGAATACTTTTTCCTCGTTTCAGTCTTGCGAAGCAAAATAACATATGCGTTTGGTTGTCTTGAATTATTTACTTAAAAGTAAATAATCTATCCAGATCTTATAAAAAATAATATAATATATCAAATGTATATAAATTAAACTCGACGGCTTATGCAAACAAAATCTTATTTACGATTTCTGTGACTATTCACAGTAGTGACATCGATCAATTTTTCCACATCACGTATGTCTCAGAAGAAAAATTTTAAATTTTAGTTTTTTCTACGCTATGTTTAATTTACGATTTCGTGAATCATATTCAAAATAAAACAAAATTCTTCTCAATTTTTATTAAATAATGTACGTTTTGACATTAAAACTTGCTCATCTGTTTTGTAGACAAGACAATAAACAAAATTAATCTCAACATACACAGGGAATTAATCAAATAAAGGTATTAAAAGTGTAAAATAAACTTTGTAACGAAAAGAGTAAGGGTATAACTCAAAGTTAACCCCTTCGGGTTGGTAACCACGAAAGCCACGAAAGCAAAATTAATCCAAGATAGGAAGCGATCCGTCCGGAAATATCGATTAAACTGTAACTCGTCGCGCATGGAAACTAATCGAGCGACTAGCTATAAAAGAAGGAGGAGAAGGAGAAGAAAAAAGAGGGTATAACAATTTTTTGCCAGGATATCAATTTCTCTCGAGTGAAAGGTTTATCTTGAAGGTAGGTTAGAGAAGGGGGTATAGAGTTTATTCTTGCGTCCAAGTGCAAGAAGAAGCAGAAGAAGAAGTAGAAGTAGGAGAAGGAGAAGAAGAAGAAGAAGAAGCAGCAGCAGCAGCCTCGATACGTCGTCGGATCATTATATACATCGTCGGCGTTGGATCATTTTTCATTTTCCCGAGGGGAATGAAAAGGACGACGGTCTCTTTGCACTGCCGCTCACTTACGTCGTGTTTTCGGTTTCCATACGCGCGATTGTGGCCTCGGGATCCCAACCCATGAATATGAAATCTCATGCTACACAGAAGAACGGAGGTATATAACGTTAATACAAACTGCACTCGGCGATTTCCATTTGCCTTGTATTTTCCTCGGCGCGTTACTTTAATTTGTTCGCGAGCGGGGGTGGAATGTCCTTCTTTTTCCGGTACTACAAGAGGGAGAGCTTTATCTCGAAACGGTTTCCCTCGTAAATGTTCGTCTCCGTACAAGAGACAAAAGGAGCGGTTCTCCTATTTCGGTTAATAAAGGGCTTAATTTTAACATTTCTCACCTATCCTTACCACCCTCCCCCCTACTCCCTACCCCCCCTCCTCCTCCTACTCCCTCTCATACACTTTAGGCACTCGAAACTTTCTTGCTAAATTAACTTTGGGCTCTTTATGCGAAAAGTTTTACTACGGGACATAATTTTATGACTAACTACACGGTTAGGCGTGCCTCTCTTCATCTCTCTCTCTTTCTCTCTCTCTCTCTCTCTCTCTCTCTCTCACGCACACACTCTCTCCTTCCCTCTTTTAAAGACCCCCTCAACGAATTAATTATCATGACGAAAATTGTACTAATGACGCTACGCTCACCCACGAGTGTATTATACCTAAACACGTGTATACATATTTTTTTCGTTTACATCGGGTTCGTCCATCAGGGAGATTCTCAATGTGAAATGAAACAAGTGAGACTTAGGGAAGTAATTTATTGCCTCCGGTACAATGGCTTTATATACTCGTATATTTTATTATACAGCCACAGGGTATTAACCCCCTCCGCGGAACTTTCTTATACTATATATTTCTACGGGGAGTATATAGAGAAATAGTTTCTCCGATATTCTCAATGTGATCACGACAAACTTCCTCGATTGCGGCTTGTGTAATACATATTTTACCTATACCGAGGAATGTTTTACAACTATCAGAAAATAGTTTTCTTGCAAACTTAAATTCTTCGTGTAATAAGCGACGATTTTTTTTACGCGCGACTTCGACTGCTTTTTTTTCCTTGTTACACGCTCTTTTTATCGGTTCGATCGACTGTTCAGTAGTACATAGGAAAACGAACGGGGAAAAGTAATGCAGTGATTTTAATAAAATTTTTATTCGCGCATGTTTGACACAATCTTGATTTTAAATAAATAAATGTATTTATTACTGGATGTTGTAATAATTATGTTTGGTGGATACTTTTGAACCTATTCGATATTTTTAGTGAAATTATATCAGTTTAAATAAGTACAAAAGGAAATTCACGAATACTTTCGATTCATAGATTTAAAAGATGTTACTTATTTAATTTAATTCAATTCTCTTCTTCACATTTGTTATTATATATATTTTTAAATTACCAATAGCTTTAAACTGCCATTATAAAACAATGAAAAAAAATGAAAATGTATGCTTTCATTTGTTGATTATACGACAATGTAATAATTTGCGTAATTCAGTTAAAAAAATAATATAACCGAGAAGTACTGTACTAGTGCGTCTATTCTGCATGTTCAAACTTTAAAAGTGAGTTCACACGCACGCAATCACACGCGATACGGTAAAAAAAATAGAAGCATATAATAAAGTAGAAAAAATCTCAAGGTGTTTCAAGTCGTCCTCAGTGTGTATAACGAACCACCACCACGAGGAGTACCAATTTAATGGTAACGCGGTTGGCTACCGTCGGTACACATAATAAAGCAACGAATGCAAATGTAACGTGAGTTACATTTATTAAAAAGCTCAAAATTAGCACTGTTAACCTCATAAAGATGTAAGAGTCTTAATCACGTTTTATCTCGCACGTAATAAATCCAATATAAAAAAAAGGGAAAGAAAGAGCCAAGCAAGACGGAGGATAGAGAAAGAAACCGCAAAGCGTTAAAGTTAATTAAGACCATTCCGTAAAGAAGTAGCTTTTTGTAATGGGGGCCATATAGGCACTGTAATTGAGCAAACTTTCGCATAGAATTATTTTCGACCCTTTTGAAAAGCGCTAACTTGTTGCCTCTTGCTCTGTACGTATATACGTATACTTCGTCTCGAGTCAATTTAATATATAAGGTAAAATATGGTCGTCTCTTGTGACACAGCTTTTATACATATATACAGGAGTCACGTTGGCACTGCCTATATGTATATATCAGTTAACTTCGCACCAAACAAGCACGAGAAAGAGAAGAATGAATTTGCATTAGATACGTCGGTAGGAGAGACTTCCTCGGTGAGAGTTTACGTTTTCTCTCTCTCTCTCTCCCTCTCCCTCTCCCTCTCCCTCTCCCTCTCCCTCTCCCTCTCTCTCGTTCTACTCCTCGGGCAATCACGGCCTTGATGCGGTTTCCCTACAGCGCGTGAACTTCCGTTCCGACCTTGCCACTCGTAAAACTCCATTTTACCCCCTTCCTCGGTAGCGAAAAAGCTCCTGGGGTTTTTGATTGGATTTACTGGAATTCGCGGGTATTATTTTGTACGCGCGGAGCTCCTATTTAAATGGGAAAATTTCTTCAAATTGAAGAATGTAAATTAACTTAGTTCCACCGGCCGCGGATTATTACGAGGAAACACGGCTTCCGACAGGTCTTTTATGGTTTGAGATGTTGTCATCATACTGGGGGATTCGCATTTTCTTAGTTTTCCGCTTCGGAGATGCGTTAAACTTACCCTACCCTACTCGTACTTCCCTTTCCCTTTTTTTCGAATTTTTATTAAATTCTCTTAAATGCATTTATTATTATTATAGTTTTTCAGAAATATTTTACTCGACTGGTGTGTATACACACTAAATGAATTATGTAAATATAAGAAAATTATATGTAGATTATAAATAATTGTCCGTTTATTCCGCATATAAAATGGTTGAATACACTCTTTTATTACTATTAGATGTACACTCTCTTGGAAAGGAATGCCTTTTCCTTTCATTTTATTATAACTTTGCCAAACAGTAGCTTCATTTTTTATCTTTATAGAAAAGTAATAAAATCTCAAAAACTCGTTTGTTTTAATTAGTAGAAATATTATATACATATATTGGAGTAAATTAAATATTTTTTTACTTTATAATTTATTCCGTGCTTGTTCATTTGATAATTTATAGTTGCATTTTATAATCATTAACGCGTGCACTGATAATGTTAATAACGCAGCACCAAATAAAAATATTTGTCATTCGGAACTAGATATTATAACTTTTTTCCCTTGCAAACGTAGTGCTGTCGTGGGATTTGATAAATGATATTATACAGGACTTGCAGAACACAAATTCTAATTTTGAATTAGAATCTATGGCCTGTAAACCGATATAATATTATTTATAGTTCCACACAACCATTTTAAAATTAGTAACGAAATTGTGAATTTACAAGTTACTTAAATGATAATTTAAGCATAAAAAAGGGATACCAGGAAGTACCAAAAATAATTTAAGTACATTCATATTTGACATTAAATAATTGGTAAATCTCTATGTAATTCGCTAAATACATTATCATAGAAATAGTGGATTTATTGATACAATTTAAAAACTATTTAACAACTTCAAGCTATACATATCTTACAAAATTATTTTCAAATTATCATTTATTTTTTTTCTGTTCGTTAAATTTCATTCAAGTATATTTTTATACTATTCAAATTTCTGTATGGATACTACAATTAAATGTTACGACTGTTACCGAATAAATCACTAAAAGGCAGGAGTATAACGTAAACTATAAGGAAATCTCTCATTGACGTATAATATAACCATCATCAATTTCGAAATATTGTTTGCCCCGAGATTTTTACCAGAGCGTATAATGTCTCAACCGTAAGATTCATTAAACTGAAAGCTCTTATGTAAATGACATGAATCGTAAGGTGAATTACCTCTTTAATCGGGAGAGCTAGTCATACATAAACTATATTCCCAATGTCTTTGTCTGTAAAGTCGCGGGACTACGGCCAACGGCGATCACGACGCACCGTGAACTTCCGTTCCTAACTCTCTTTTCTCTCTCAGCGCTGTAAAACTCGAAAATAAGGGGTATGGTACCTCGGCGAGATCTATCTAACCAAGTGCGATTATCAACCCGGCGTTTCGTGAACGGTCTCGATGTGTTTACCTTTATGTTTAAAGCACGAAATAAATACTCGCTCATAAGACGGCGATTACGTAAATTATCCCTAGCCTTATACTCTAACCCTCGTTTCGCGCTCATTTTTTTTTCTTTTTTAACTTTTATTTTTTCGTTTCGTTCCTCTTCCTCCTCCTCCTCCTACTTGACATTTTTAAGCGCGATATTTATAGAATACAATTTACTGGAGCGGATCGCTTTTGTTTATGCACTCCGAAACTTTTAATTGGAGATTGTAAATAAAGTTACGTACCATTGTTGCGCGAATTATAATTATTTTATAAGCTTACAAAATTTCACGAAAGTAGAGGGTGAAATTTTTTCATATTCGTATTTAAACTTGCGCACTTTAATTCTGGATCAATTATAACGCCTACCGAAGTCTATTGTAAGGTAATCTCATTTAAACTTGGGTTGTATAAAAAAAAATAACGTTATTGTCTATAATGATTCTTAAAAAGTGACGCGTATGTGTATGTACGTAAGGAAACATGCTGGTGAACAATTTGTAATATCTACATTTATTGTACTGGCTACTTCTTACGGAAGAGTAACAACAGTGTTCGAGAAATCGTTGTTGTTCAATGACGATGAGCTTGCCATTATTTCAACAACTTTATTTTTCTTATTCTTTCGTGTGCCAGAAATGAATGAGGATGGCACAAATTAATGTCAACAATATCCACATTTAATTATTTATTTTTACGTTTTGTTTATTATTATTTACTAACTATTCAATAAAATTAATCTAGTTTAGATTCTTTGGCTCTAACGTATTCACCTTATTAAATTATATATTTTTTACAAAAATTATTTAACTCGTCTTGATTGACGTAATCATTTCATCAACGATTTAATAATAATTTTTATAAATCTGTATATAAACATGTTATTACGCAGAATATTGAAAATTACATACGACGAAAATTGTTTCAGTTTTAATAAATATTATTAATTTTACACCTTCGGTGTAAAAAAGAGATCGTATAAGATTTGTAATTGCAAGATATACTTACTTAATGCACGACACAAATGTTAAAAAGGAAAAATCGTATATATTTCAAAAATATAATATACAAAAGGAAAATATACGGATGTTCAAAGAAAAATCCAAGGAAACTACGAATCACGTATATCGCATTTGAATAAACGTAAAAAGGAGAAAAATCGATATAGACACCCAGAAGGAAGAAAATAAAGAGGATAAAGAAAGATTCAAGTGCCGTAGGTATATCCATCCCATCGTATGCAGAGAAACGTATATAAGACCTAAGCTTAAGATCTCGAGAGCGATGCATCTCTTACGCTCATATTTCTGTCCCGAGCGCGGGCGGTTTTCGCGGAAAAGGGGAGCCTCTCTGTTTACGGCACCGATTCCACCCGCGTTAATTGCCGGCCGTTAGAATGCACCGATAAATAAGGTGTACCTCGTCTCGAAGAAAGAAAAGAAAAGAAAAGAATAAAGAAGGAAAATAAGAACGGCTAGTGGAACGAGGAAATCGCGCTAATCACCCGGGTTAGTTCTTCCCTTCGTATTTAATAGTGAGCCGGACACTCACTCGATGGGATAGCGCATCCGGAACGGTTTTGTTTTTAATCAACTATATGAATGGAGGATGAAGGAGGTGAGGTGGGGAAAGCGGTATATGTACGTCTTCGCGAAACTACCGGTTGAAGTGTTCCGGACAGTAGCCGAACCGGCCTAATGGGCCCTGGGAAACGACGCTTAGCACGCCGATTATGCTACTATATGTGTCATACGCCTAGCATGATCGACGAACTTCTCCTCTTAATGAATGGATAACGACGAGGATATTTCTTTTAGCGCGTTACGTATTACGGTTCTTCGTGAGATCGTCGTGAGCTCTTCTCTTCCTTATTCATCGATTCACTTTACTCCTCACTTCAAATTCTATTTCGAAATTCTTTATGCAAATTCTATTTATAAACATTTAATTAATTTTGTTAGTTTCGTTTTTCAACTATATATTATATTATAATTATTATTATCCAAATCATTTTGTATACGCAATGGAAATAAATTTTTTTTATTATTTAGTATTATATATATATTGCCAAAATAATACAAATATATAAAATATTCGAACATTTAAATTTACACAAATTAATATATTCTAATAAAACCCGTTCAATTATTTTGTTTATCGAGTGCAGTTTAATTAATAGCGTCGACGCCGAACAATATTAATGCATCCTTTTAAAATATTAATCAAGATATTTATAAAGTTTCAATTTGAATTAACACCCGATACAACGCCACTGTTAAAATTTGTTATTAATACATCAAACCGACGAGAATAAGTGATAATGAAAATTTATTATTAACCGTTGTTATATAATTACGGACAGTCTATGGCAATCTCAAACTAAACTATACATGTCCAAGATATCGATAAATCAATTTTAAACGTTTCTCACTCATTTCGATAATAAATATAATATCGTTTAAAATACAATTATCAAATTTAATAATTATTCAAATAAACAGTTTGAACGAGAGATGCTTCAGCGTTGGCATTATTTCCACTGATGAATCCATCATGATTATATCGTAATTTAACATTGATCGCACATACGAACTTCACAACACAGATTTATAGAGTACGAAAATCTTAACATTTATCCTTCGCATTTTGTATTTAACGAGCCTACACACGAGGCAAATGGCTATGCAATCTCATTTATTTCGCTCTTTGGTAGGAGATAATAAGCCTTACGGTTCTTCTCTCTTCGAGAAGAAAAAAAAAAGATTCTAAAATAATTTCTCGATAATAAGTGATTTTCTTATCGAGTTTCCTATATAGATGTAGATCTACAGTGTCTACACGTACCACGCGCCGAAATTGTCATTAACTGTATTTATAAAATAGCCCGTTAACATCTTAATGGACGTCAAACAGCCAAAAGTTAAGAAGTTAAGGTTAAAAAAAAAGAAGGTGGTTAAGTAGTCGTATAGTTTAAAAATCTCTTTCTCTTTCTCTCTAGGAAAAGCATTTATTATAGACTTTTTTTCAGCGTGACTTAATGCCTTACACATCTTCCCTCGTGGAGAAAATTAATTAATCCGGTTCTCTTGGAGAAAAAGCCGAGGTGAACGTAGATGCTTCTCTTTCTCTTTCTCTTTCTCTTGGCTCTCTCTCTCTCTCTCTCTCTCTCCCTCTCTCTCTCGTGTATGTGTATGGTTTATCGTCGTGATATCAGTTAGAAGCTCCAGGAGTAACAATGCGGAGCTCCTGTTTTCGCAGGCTGAGAATCATACGTACGCTCTCTCGTAGCAAGAAGCGGCCCAGCATTTTGATAAGAGGATTATACGCACCCACCGGTAATCAGAAATGGGCGCGCGCCTCCGTACTATTCTTCACTTGGAATTTTCATTATTCTCTTTCGGTACACATGCAAAATATATCTCAACTTCCTAATACACTTCCGGGGTTTTCCTTTTTATATACATTAACAAATTACAATTACAGCTGTGTCGTCTTATGTACACAAACGCATACGAACACATGGACACGTGATATTCAAGGTCTTTTTCAACGTAGAATAAACATTTGTCGCGACACTTTTATTACTGGGCTGACTTCTCGTGTGGTACACGTTCCGTGACAGTGTGTAATTCGCGGTTGGAATTTCACTGAGGTGGAGCTCTCGCTTCTGTTGCAACGATCGCGCTGCAAGGTTTCAGGACGTTCAACCGGATGATCGATTTTCTTGGGATTTTCTTTGAGCTCGAGGTCTTATAATTGAAATTTACTTGTTTCTTACCTTTGGTTAATACTCCTCCTTTTCTCTCCTTCTATTTTTAGCGATTAAACATTTTCCGTGTTGACTCTAATTCGTTTAACAAAAATGAACAATTTTCGTTTTGTCCTCGATATACATGAATCACTGTTCATCCATCACGTTTAATGATCAGAATTTAAATACAACATTTACTTTCGTCTTATATTTAAGTAAATATTCAAACATTTGAAGAGCTCACATTGCCGTTGATCGAAAATTTATAACAAACGTTTAACTTGATAAGCTCAATAATAACTTTATTATTTATTATCAAATTAACATTTTTAATATGTCTAATAAACATCTTTAACTCAAAAGGAAAATAAGAATATTCTTTTCGTTGGTCCCTAACCGACGTTCGACTAAATTTAGAACGAAAATTCGAGCGTTACACCTGGGGAAATGTAAAAATTAACATTTTTCCTACTCTGTGGAAAAGTTTGTGTTTTTTTTCGCTATACTCAGTGACTTTTACTTCCAAAATTGTTTCTCATTTCGAAAAAAAAAAATTTGCCCACCGAGTCCCAAGAAAAATCTCTTGAGTAATTTCGTTTTCTTAGCTTCTTGAGAAACTAAATCGTTTTCGTTTCATATAAAAAATGGATATATTAATACGTTACTTAAATGCGATTCGTAAACCTAATGGTATCTAGAATAATGTATACAACGAAGAAAAAGAAGAGGCTAAAACGTTTGAGTAAAAGAATATTTTTCGATGTCCAAGAAGGCAAGGGAGCATCATATCGTACAAACTGAAACTGGCAAAACTTTCGCTCGTGAACTTCGAAGGGAAAAAAGGAAACGAAGGAGAAAAGAAGGAAGTCGAACGTCATCAACCGCATGAATTCTTCGGTTGCAACGAGGCCGAAGCATGACTCTGTAGTTTTGCTCCGACGCACGCGCCGAGCGTAAGGTAGAACAAAAAAATTTAAAGAGGGAGGTATATGTATACGTATATACATACATAGGGGCCTGAAAAGAGGTAGGGGAAAACGTAACAGCCGCACAGTTTTCACTAAAGATACTCTCTCAGCGAAGCGGGGGCCTTCTCGCGCACGTGCGCCTCTTTCTCTCAGTTTCTATCCCCTCCTCTCTCTCTCTCTCTGTCTCTCTCCCTCTCTCCTATGAAATAATCTATTATCTGGAAGGGGAGTTATCTGGTGCGGGCATTGAATCGCCAAGGCCGAGCGGCGGCAGTCGCACAGAGTTCATCGAACCTATGCAACTTTACTCTCCTTCTTATACACGGCGTGTATATACATGTATATATGTCCCTGAAGCTTTTCATAATTTTATTATGCAATTGACATCGGCGCACCGGTTTTCTTCGACCCTTTTTTTTCTCTTTACAGAGGTTACATCAGATACCCTCGAGCAATATATACCTGGTTCTGGTTCACTTATTTACTGACTCTTGGTTTTGTACGGAAGGTAATTGGGACTGTTCGTCCTCCTCGTCACAGACGCAAAGTCATCCGGTCGTCTCCTCTACACCTCTCTGGTGATACGTATTAAAAAACCACCCGTTCGATTTAGTTTTATTATCGGGTCGATCATTCGAATTTTCTTAACGAGAGGATTCCTTTTGCACGATTTGTTTATTTGTCCGGTATACGATGTGTTTATATGTAACTGCGCGCGGTTGCACTTTCGCTTGGTGTTCCGAGAAAACGCATTACGTGACTCGCGGTATTAACGTGACATTTTTATCTTGCACCTGCGGCGTTTCTTTCTGTGCTACATCGTTCATTCTTTTTGTTTCCTTCGGTTTTACTTTGCTTTTGTTTTTCCTTTTTATTTATTTTTTTTTCCTTTCTTTAAATCTCCCGGGTAACTAACACGCGAAAGTAAGTGTCGATGCGCGAAAAATACGCGCGATGCGCTATGTAATTAGGGGGAAAACGATTGGTTACCAAGGTATATATAATGCACCGCCTAAGGCATCAGAAATTTATCCTTGAAGTCGCATTACTTACGCTTAGCATCCCTAAAAACGTTGACCCCTACATTTTCCCATCGGTAAATGAAGTACTTTACCAAGAGAACAGCCTTGAAAATGTCGATATCGATGCAATTTACATATTATACGAAAACATCAATTTCTTTTTTTCACTCGAGTATCGAGAAGTTTAAGAAATATTACAGTCAACTTTCGAGTTTTACTAAGTTTATGCCTTTTTTTCTTCTTCTTCTTCTTCTTCTAACTTTTTCGCCTTCGAGGGAGTTGTAAACGTATAGTTGATCGTTATTTTATTGCTTTATTTGCCTATACTTGGCAATTTTGAAAAAAATAATAATTTACGCGTTACGTCCGATAAGTACATTTATACTTACAGTTTATTTTTACGCGTCCATTCAATTTCAATTTGATTATGCGAAACCGATATAGTCCGCGCAGAAAAATGTATACCACGGTATATATTCGAAATGTTGAGCATAGCTAAACTTCAAAAGTTTAGATGTATACATCTTGGGAGATCAAAAACTAATCCTTGCCACGTAAAGGCGCAAGGATTTACCACTAAAAAAAGGAAGAGAGAGAGAGAGAGAGAGGAGAGTATAGAACGCGCCCGTAACTCGTTTAGCGGAATACCCAAGGCAATATAAATATGACACCCGAGAAATAAATTATTTTTCAAAGCAAGCATAAAACGCTCCCGCAGGTTTTCACCGTCTCCCTCTTTCTGGTCGTAGCGCGCTTGAAATTCATAGGAGCACTTACCTTAACAACGTCTCCGCGATCGTCAAAATAATTTTTCCAACCTCTATAAAGATACATCCCCCTTCGCGCGAGAGCCAAGAAAAGGTTCATACGTATATATAGAAAGAGAGTGAACGGGGTAACTCGTAACACAAAGGTACTTGCCAACTTTTATCGAGGGAATACACTTGACGTGTATTCCTACGAGCACAACAACCTACATTTTCAAGGTTGCCAAGATGAACGAGCCGAGTCTTAACTTCCGTGCTTTCTCTTTACTCGTTCCGTGCAGGGTTAATCTTGATCTACGCACTCTCTATCTTGATAAGGAGGAACAAAAAATAAAAGGGAGTTACACTCGGAAGAAAAAAAAATTTAACGCTCCCAAGATGCGCCGTTTTAATGTTTCTTAATGACGCGCATTTGTGCGTACTCGGGTTCATCGCGATTTTCGATGAAATTTGTTTAACTAATTGCGGTATGTGCGATATATATAAATAAATAAGATTCTTTGTTTTTTTTCTTCGTTTTTTTTGGGGGGGTTGCACTGCTGGCGGATGGATTATATTTACGTGGGTGATGGATAATTTGAGCAGGAATTTATTCATACCCTGTGATGAATTATTCAATATAATTTGTCTAAAGCGTTATGTGTATAAATAATTTAAATTTAAATGCGGTAGATAATTATATTAAGCGTACGTATATATATATATATATATATATATCGTACACGTACATCCAAAGAAAATATAAACTTCTTTCGTATATTTATACACCTCGAATAATTGAATGTCTGAGATAAATTTAACAATGTCATTCGTAAATTAATACATTCGGTGTACGGAGGCAGACGCGCAGTCAAGAAAATAGGTGAGAAAAGACGAGGTAAACAAATATTTTTCAAATCATTTCGCATTTCATTTTATTCTTTATCGCTCTGGATTTATACGCATCTACATGGTAAGTCCACTATTGCAGTAACTTCTTTAAGTTTATGTGTGCGCGCTGGGTTCTATGACAACGAAGGCAATTTCTTGCGTTCCCCTCGCCTGTCGACGAACGAAATCCAGCCCCTCGCGCATTTTCAGAGCTACCGTTATATACCGACACCGTGAGTCTACTCTCTGTGCTCTCTATGTGACTCTCGCTTCTTCTCTCTTCTCTCTTCTCTCTTTACCCACCTCCTCCCTTCGCTCCTTTCCTCTCTTTTTTTTCTCCCTCTCTCTTCTTCCTCTTCTTTTCTTTTATTCAACGCCTTGCAATTTCCTTGGCATTTCCTCATACGACAAATGTAAACACACCGTTTGCGCTCGTTCCCGACTTGTAATAAACGTTCTGGAGGCACCACTAGGAAAAAGTGGAATCACGCAGACGAGATAATTTATTGACTCGTGTAGCTTTCACAATATTTACTAGAGGTAGAAATGATTCTCTTTTTCTTTCTTTTTTTTTTTCTTTGTTTTACTTTTCATGCGGGGATTGCACGCAGATAAATGCTTATTTGTTTTTGATACCATGAAATTGAAACAAAAATATGTATATGTTTAAGGCACTTGATAAAAAGATGCGAAACGTTTGATGTTTTCATTTTTTGTTTTTGCCAACGAGGATGTTGGTTATGTGCTGATAAACAATTTTATTATTACGTTTTATGGACGCGAAAAGAAATTTAACGGTAACTGTAAATATTTAGTGTTACATAAATCTGGTGTACTAGGCGGAACGATGATGGACAATTTTTTCATGTAATATTTATGTTACGTATTACTTAATTTGCTCGTTATTAAAATTTTAACATTCCCTAAACGGTAATACTTCAGATTATTAAAAGCTGAAACTTACTGAATCATCCGATTTTACAAATAAATCTGTAATTTAAGTATATTAAATACGAAACGTGCTTTCAAATTCAGGAGATACCAATAAACCCGACTAAAAAAATCCTTAATTTCTAAAATGTAACATTGAACGGCACTGTACAAAGCAATCCTGTAATTATCCATCAATTTCCGAAGCTCACGCACGAACTCCCCTCCCAAAAAAAGTTCAACCGGTCTCTCTCTCTCTCTCTCTCTCTCTCTCTCTCTCTCTCTCTCTCTCTCTCTCCCTCTCTCCCTCTCTTGTACAATTTGATTCTCCCGCACCCAGTGAAAAGCCATAAAAACGTTGCAAAGACCGAGAAAACGTCATAACGGAATTTTTCGAGATTCCAGAAATACTCGAGCTCACGCAAGTAACCAAAGTACCGATCTGGTGAAAAAGAAAAAGAAAGAAGACAAAAAAAAGATCCGGGTGGTTCTCGCGTGTCCGAGCGATCGGACTTCGGAGTCGCCTATTCCGCGAAGATACCGGTAAAGTTCGCGTGCGGCTATAGTCGTACGTGAGCTGTACCAAGCGACATTTTCTTCGGACGACTTTCTTCATCGTTACACTTCGGGTTAAGGTAAAGGGTAACGGGAGTGGGGAATCCTTTACGAGCTTGCAATTGACAGCTTGGAGAATTTTACGATACTACGGTCTGTTGTTGGAACTTTAAATTGCTTAGGATGCTGACGTGAGCGCGTTGAATGCCAGAATGATTTTAACCTTTTTATTCTTTTCTTTTCCAGCCTACTCGGCTCGGTGATAAAATATAAAGTTTCGCCTTATTACTTATTCGCAGATGTTGCATTTTTAATTGATATACCTATTCTCAGTTGCGCTTCCTAAAACTCGTAAATTACACGATACTTGTAAGGTATATTGTAAATCAAAATTAAAAATATATTGTTCATTTTCTCACTTCTTTTTTTTGTATCGCGTGCACTTATGTAAGAAATTTAATAATTGCATTAATCTTTTTTCGTTCGTTAAGGTTTGTGTTAGACGTGATGTAATTTACCGTTTCGAATAGAGTCGTGATTATCAAATACAATATTAATTGCACAATTTAAAAACAACTGCACATTTTAAGGTTTCAAAGACCGGTGATATATAAATAAAATATCAATTAAATCTTTCATACAAGAAAAAAGAGAAATGTAATAAAATCATTTGCAGTGCAAATAATAATGAACGGGAAGTCATACATTATTGTAACCAATTAATATATTGTTAATTTTAAAATAAAAACATGAAATACTAAGTTAGATTGTATACCGAATTTCATCCAAATTCTTGTAAATTGATATACTATCGATAACATATTCAAATTCCAACTATACATTATAATATATAAAAACAATTGCAATAAAAATCACCTCCAGTGAAGGAATTACAACGTTGGAAGTAACAAATGTACAGTTAACCGTAAATCATCGAAAGATCTGTTTAAAATACAATAACTGTATATAGTGTCTAACAAATGAGCGTATGCATTATCACAAATTTTATGACTAATTTCCTACAAAGAGAGAAAAAGCCCTATCTAAATATGCATCTGAATCTCTCGTACTAGTTAATCAGTTAAATGTTACCTGCAACATATATATATATATCGACGGCTCCTATTCATAAAGTCCTATCTCGGAAGTCAATTTTATAAAGTCCTATCTCGGAAGTCAATTTTATAAAGTCCTATCTCGGAAGTCAATTTTATAAAGTCCTATCTCGGAAGTCAATTTTATAAAGTCCTATCTCAAAAAAAATTTAGTCAGTATTATAAAGTCCTATCTCAAAAAAAATTTAGTCAGTATTATAAAGTCCTATCTCGGAAGTCAATTTTATAAAGTCCTATCTCGGAAGTCAATTTTATAAAGTCCTATCTCGGAAGTCAATTTTATAAAGTCCTATCTCGGAAGTCAATTTTATAAAGTCCTATCTCGGAAGTCAATTTTATAAAGTCCTATCTCGGAAGTCAATTTTATAAAGTCCTATCTCGGAAGTCAATTTTATAAAGTCCTATCTCGGAAGTCAATTTTATAAAGTCCTATCTCGGAAGTCAATTTTATAAAGTCCTATCTCGGAAGTCAATTTTATAAAGTCCTATCTCGGAAGTCAATTTTATAAAGTCCTATCTCGGAAGTCAATTTTATAAAGTCCTATCTCAAAAAAAATTTAGTCAGTATTATAAAGTCCTATCTCGGAAGTCAATTTTATAAAGTCCTATCTCGGAAGTCAATTTTATAAAGTCCTATCTCGGAAGTCAATTTTATAAAGTCCTATCTCAAAAAAAATTTAGTCAGTATTATAAAGTCCTATCTCGGAAGTCAATTTTATAAAGTCCTATCTCAAATGCAATTCAATAAAGTTCGATCATAAAAGTCAATTTTTTTAAGCCCCCCCCCCTTCCTTTAATACACTTTAAAACTATTAAACTATTTTTTTCGATTCGGCAAAATGAATCTAGATTCACTTGTTTTAGATTCAGTGAATCTAGATTCACTTGTTTTAGATTCAGTGAATCTAGATTCACTTGTTTTAGATTCAGTGAATCTAGATTCACTTGTTTTAGATTCAGTGAATCTAGATTCACTTGTTTTAGATTCAGTGAATCTAGATTCACTTTCTTTGATTCAGTGAATCGACAAAATGAATCTAGATTCACTTGTTTTAGATTCAGTGAATCTAGAGAAACATGAAATACTAAGTTATTGTATACCGAATGTCATCCAATTCTTGTAAATTGATATACTATCGATAACCATATTCAAATTCCAACGATACATTATAATATATAAAAACAATTGCAATAAAAATCACCTCCAGTGAAGGAATTACAACGTTGGAAGTAACAAATGTACAGTTAACCGTAAATCATCGAAAGATCTGTTTAAAATACAATAACTGTATATAGTGTCTAACAATGAGCGTATGCATTATCACAAATTTTATGACTAATTTCCTACAAAGAGAGAAAAAGCCCTATCTAAATATGCATCTGAATCTCTCGTACTAGTTAATCAGTTAAATGTTACCTGCAACATATATATATATATATATATATATCGACGGCTCCTATTCATAAAGTCCTATCTCAAAAATTAATTAAAAAATGTCCTAACTCAAGAATAATTCTATAAAGCCCTAACTGAAAAGAAAATTCTATAAGGTCCTATCTCAAAAAAAAATTTAGTCAGTATTATAAAGTCCTATCTCGGAAGTCAATTTTATAAAGTCCTATCTCAAATGCAATTCAATAAAGTTCGATCATAAAAGTCAATTTTTTTAAGCCCCCCCCCCTTCCTTTAATACACTTTAAAACTATTAAACTATTTTTTTCGATTCGGCAAAATGAATCTAGATTCACTTGTTTTAGATTCAGTGAATCTAGATTCACTTTCTTTGATTCAGTGAATCGACAAAATGAATCTAGATTCAGTTTTTCGATTCACTTTATGTTTCTCTTTAAAAAATTGCCGTTCTCATAACATTGAAGTAAAAGGTAACATTTTTTATTCAAATATCACAAATTTCAAAACTGAATCTAAAAAAAGTTGCGGCAGATTCAGGCCCATCTCTGTCGTCAAGTACATTTTAAATGTCTTACTTATTTATTTTCTTTTTAAATGAATTACTTATATATTTTGACCTCTTAAATAATTCTACTTATATAATATATAGTATATATATATATATATATATATATATATATATTATATGATATATATTTATAATAGATCCAAGTGGCAGACTATTTACCCTAGTGGAAAAGTGAACATTTTTTGGTTAAGTGAAACGTTTTTTCGGGCATTAATGTACGATTTATGGCCATTTTAATGGCAATGGCCAATTTCTTGTCTAAAAAACGTTTCATAAATGCTCGAATTTCCACCTGGATACAAAATTCAAATTTTAATATTTTTTATATACTTATAAAATCTCGATAACGAGGTTAATGAAATATAATATATTCGGTAAAAGTGTACTCTTTACATGAGCATTATTATCCGATTCTGCATATATATTTATATTTTTAGATAAAGGTGTAAATATTATTTTTATAATTTATTGTTTTTATTAAAAAACTTATTGTTTAATGATTTTGTAGCTTTCAAAATTTGAGATGAGATAGGACTTTATAGAACTGACTTTTTCAGATAGGACTTTATAAAATTGTACTTCTGAGATAGGACTTTATAGAATTATAATTAAGATAGGATCTTATAAAATTTTCTTTAAGATAGGACTATATAGAAATGACTTCTGGTATAGGACTTTATGAATAGGAGCCGTCGATATCATCATGTACCATCTCTTGAGGTTGCGTAACAACGGCAGTCTCAACTTCCTTTTCTTCTAAATGATAGAAAAGGAAGAAGATACAAGTACGTGCCTAGCGGTCAGAATATTCAAGGTAGTGTCAAACGTTGGTTAAAGTGAAGCGATATGTAACCGCACGCATCGGGTGATGTATGCTTACGAACAATGCTCGACTTGTTACGTGATAAATCTGGATTGTTATAATACTGGTTCATTAAAACCCTTTGGTGTATCATAAGCCTTCGGTGAGTCTGATATATACATATATACATATACCTAAATCGTGAATCAATTGGCGCGCTAATTAGATTTTCATTAAGCTGCTATTGACACGGGGGATGCGCTTGTAAACTTATATCGCGATGAAACGCAGATACGTAATTGTAACTTTATTAACGCACTCACTCTGTTCGTATATGTATATATACGTGTATCTATATATATTTACCTTGGGCGAGAGAATTGAGTTGGTTTAAATTTTTACGATCGGCCATGGTCTCGGATTGTTGCTCCTACCTCGAATTTCTAATTTAATTAGAGAAAAATTCACCTAGCGCTCTTCTCCATCTTTCTCGTTCTCTCTTCCCTCCCTCCCGCCTTCCCTCCCCCCCCCCTCTCTCGCTCTCTCTCTCTCTCTCTCTCACTCCCTCGAAGAAATTCACGAGATAACAAACTTTAAAGCTATTTACTATATATTTACGGTTGTATAAACTACAAAGGGAAAAGTTATTGTTCTACCTTTCCTATCTCTCGTTTTCTAACTTGGAGCAATATCATTACTCGTACGGGTGTGGAATTTCCCTCACGCATACTTCGGATAAACGGCAATGTTGGCGCAAATGAGAAGCGATTTCCGAAGGGAAATCCCTATACCTACCTATCTACTTCCCTCCTTGCCCCCTCTGTACGTGTGGATAGACACACACACGCGCTTGCGCGCACTCACACGCACACATCTACCCTCTAGACTTAATTTATTTGCCTTCTCTTTGTCGCTCGCTCGCTCGCTCGTTCACACCGACACTCGATAATAAAAGTTGCACCACATGCGCTTTCCAAGAATCACTGCCCTCTTGATTTCATTGACTTTCGCGCGCAAGGCCCCCTCCTCCTTCCTCCTCCTCCTCCTCCTCCTCTCCTTCTTCTTCTATTTTTTTATATCGTCTTTAATTGAGCCTCCGTAAAACAAGAATGTATTTTCTCTCTCGGCGGATGCAACGCCATGACTGAAAAGCGAGTTTATGCTTTTATTGTTCGGAGGCCACTTCTTCTACGGACTCGTTTCTGGCTTCGAAAAAACGAGGAGAACTATCGAGGCGCGCTTTATTCTGGTTTGCCTGTTGAATGCGGTTTTGCAAACCCTTGTAGTAAACAGAATCTTTTGAAAATTCAAAAGAACCGGATGAAATTGATCATTTTACAGGTATTAAATTTCTTGTTATGAATTATCGCTCGGTGGTTTAACTTTAACTTCAATTAAGATTTTAAACGAACAAATCACAACTTTCGATGTATTTATATATATATATTATACTCCTGCTATAAATGTACTCGACTTTAACGTACAAGCCAATTGTGAAACAAAAAGAAGAAAATTCACCCTAATTACTCTTAGGTATTTAAAACCCGAGGTGTATATAAAATAACTCGTGAAAAGTGATTTTATACTTTTATTGTCATTCGCAGATCTAGATTAATTTTTATAACCCGTGTGTAAATGTATTTTTTTTCTCTCTCCCTCTATCTCTCTCTCTCTCTCTCTCTCTCTCTCTCTCACTCTCGCGAGTAAATCGAGATAAGAGCGAATAAAATACGAAATACGGCATACTGCTGATTGAACATGAGAAAGTTGACCGCAAATCGTTTTTATTATTATTCCCGGTTGACCGCGGATAAAATTACTATTATTAGCGTAAACACGGTATTTACGTATATAAATCCATTAAGTGTATTTATTCGCTCCTAAATTTCTGGTCCTTCGTTAAATAAAATTTACGTACTATTTAGTAAAGTTATATTACGTTAACGATCGTTTGGTTAGTTTACTGCAATTAATTAACCAAACGAAATTCGGCTCGAACGAAATATCCATACGACGCGTTTGAAATATTATTTGAGAAAAAAATTAGATTGTTCTTTTCGTGCATTAATTATCACTTAACGCGAAAAATTATTAAACCTACTACCACGACTTTGTTAGACGGGATTTAATTTTCTAATTAAGTTCGCAAAACAAATCTAATTATAAACAGGGACAATAGACAGTAAGCAGATGAGAAAATAAAACCAAACACGGTAGTTTGATGTTTGCATATCGTTAGCGTATAAAATACGCAAACTTCAAGGTAGCAGCTTTGAATAGTCTGAATTAGCCAATGTACACGTGTACGATTTTCCTTTCATTATCTAAATCAAATATCGTCTCCATTACTTTAGGCCTCTGAATTGCACAACAAATTAAAATGGATATTTATTCCGTGCGTTAATTTAAATACCGCATTATCCACACATTCGTATTAAATAAATCACCTCATTTTTCTTTTTCGCTCCCTCCCTATCTGTTTCTCTCAAATATATAGCAATTAAAATCAATGGAGAATCGGAAATAATGACTGTGTAGCGATTAGGGTTAAACAATAATTTAGTCCTTCGTTGCACGATATGACTTTATAACGAAGGAAACGTGAATTACTTATCATTTTTAAAACGAAACGCCAATTAGACGTTTAAACCAAGGAGCGTCGTTATACTATGTAGTCGATGTAATTTAATACGTTAGTTCAGGGCTACCTTGATTATTTTATTTTTTCTTTTTTTTTCTTTCCTTTTTAACCTAAAGAAATCATCTCCCCCAAACCGAGTCGGATCTGCAATCTTTGCAAGTTACGCATTCGGTTTCTCGAGCGATCTTACTTGGTGCATAACGTTGGAAAGAATTGCACGCTTTGCTTTTTCTTGGATACACCGCGTATCCCCCTCGGTAATCGCGAAACGGTTTAAACAATTATATTCGGCTGATCGACAGTCAATGAATTTCTTTGACACCTGAAGAAGATAATTGTCGAGAGAAACAAAAATATTTATTTCACTTTGTTTTATATGTGATAAAGTATCAAGTTTTTATCGTGAATCAATAACCATTTATTTAATATTTGTGTTTTTATATTGAAATAATTAACAGTTGACATTTTATTTATGTAGATTAAAAGAAAATTTTCTGCTTTATGCAATTTTATGAAACTTGAAAAATCATAAAATCTTTGAATATTCACATTATTGATCGTAATCTATATACAGTAAAGATTCGACCATAAATTGGAAAATATAGGAAACACTATTTTTTTGTTAAATTTTAGTAAAAAATAGTGCTTAAATATCTACCAGAACAGTTACATAATAAACTATATATTGTGCGTAAGTATCGTCATCGATTTCCAGTGACATAGACTTAACATTTTCGATATTCTTATACTTGTACTGCGAATAATGTGAGCAGTTGATCTTTCTTACAATTATTGTATTAGCAGAATATATTATTGCAGCCTATTACAAATTCTACAACTTTATAGTCAAATAATACGTCTTACAGTTATTACGAACGTCGTAGTTAATTCTATTATGAAATTTTCTCATATGAATCATTGATCTACTACACTATCGAGAATTATTTTAATTTAATATTTAACGGAACGAATTTGGATAAAATCGAAGATAACTATATTTACTTGCAGTTATTCTAACACCTCAAAATAGTCACAGTGTTTTTAAGTATTCAAAAAATTTAAATATCTTAGTAGCATCGATATTCCTTGAGTCGATTCTGATGTTTTGCATAATGAATTTTAACGGTAATGCATAACAAGCGGAAAGTTTGTTAAAATCAATAAAACAAAATTAACAAAACATTGGTAAATTATATTTCACTTAAATGCATGACAATTGTGTTTTAAGGGTTGTATTAAAATTTTAAATCATTCTATCCCACTAATTGTTACTTCAATTTTTTTCGAACTACTATTTTCTAAGTTTTAAGCCAGATTAGTGTCTTTGATAAACAATAAAGAGAACATTACCTATTTAATGGAATACGATTTCTAGTAGGAAAGCTGATTTTTGTTTTGAAATATCTGATTATTTTTTAAGATTATTTTTCTGTTATTGTTGGAACGTATTAGAATGTTTCGTATTTAGAGTTGCTGCACATTGGCATAAAAAATACAAAAATTGCTGTACTTCGGAAAAATCGATTAAACTGTAACAGTTAAAACTAAAGATTAAAATTATCCAAATGACAAAATGTTGGATTAACGTTAAATAAAAGAACTTGAAATCGGTATAAAGTTAAATCGTATTTCCAAACAATAAAACCAAGACACCAAGCAAAACACAAACGGGTGTACAAAGATCCATAGCCTCTTCCGATAAGTTTGATTTGTACGATTTTCTTATCGGCGATCGGTCCAAGAGAAAAATAAGGGTTAGGAGACACCACGGGTCAATTGAAAAAGAAGATCAATCGATCCCTTAAACGTCTGCCGCGTAAAAACCGCTGTCCCAGACAGTTCCAAGAAAGTTGGAGAGCCGTTACGTTATGTGTTACTCGGCCAAGAGGAAAACTTACCTCCTCGAAGGAAAGGAAAAGAAACCGATACCGTTGTGTACTTGTGTGTGTATGTGTGTGCGCGCGCGAGCGAGATCAACAGAAAGTATGTATACATACGTTTTGTGCCCAAGTCTCTCGTATTATACACACCTGCAACCTCTTCTTTCGATTTCTTTCCTTCCAACTTCCGAGTCATTAATTAGAACTAAGGTACGATTTCTTTTTCCCCTATCGATGCTTCGATTTTATTTTCTAAGGTCCACCGAGCACGTAAGCGAGAAACAACCTTGCCGATAAAAAATATACGTCTAAACGCTCTTAAGTAATAGAGAAATTGTCAACGAAACGTTTACTCTTCTTTTCGTTTACCTCGAAACGATCGTTTTTATTTACTTATTTCTTAAATAAATATATATCACTATTTTTTAAATAATTCAACTGCGAAATAAGAAATAATTGAATGTTCACGCGAGAATACAATTTGAATGTAGAGATTCCGGTGGGTTTGGTAAACACGTCATACCGACGAGCTTAGCCATATATTCTAATTATTTTCCATATGGTGAAATAAAACTAGGCGTAAAAGATAAAATTGACAGATGGAAAAATGTAAAAGAACCTTGTATCGTATACATTCTATAAGGCTAAACTGTTTAAGTAATTTCAAAACGACAGATTGCGAATAAAAATTGAATGATTCTAGATCAAGGTAGAAAGTTTAACCGTGCAATTTTGTAACAAGTATATGCTGCACGAATGTATGTATCTGCTCGTTAATCTAAATAAATTAATTCCATCACATATAATCTAATTAACTTTCAACCGCGCGCGGAGATGTCTTCGTTTTTAGAGATATAACTTTTGTTTTATTTTGATCCCGTAGAACGAAGCAGATACAAATTCTTGGGCATATATCGGGGTCAGAAATCCCCATAGCCCATCAACCGATTAATTTGAAAATTCGTTTTGTTTTCCACCGGGGATGATCAACATTTTCCGCGTGAATAAACAGGTTTATATCAAGGTTGCGAAAGATAAATAGAGAACCGCGTAGAATTAGCTTCCCGTGAAGAGTCTTTGGTTTTTGCGATTGAGCTTGGCTCCAGGAATAGAATATCGTCCCTAACAACTTTATTACGCGGGTTCGGTGAATGCGGCATTAATAACGAATCGCTTGGTACCACCACCGTACTCGCCACCCACTGAGCCCCCCACAGTATCAATAAGCATAACCTAACTCGTTAAGAATCACGACATGACACGATTCCTCTCTCCGTACGTATACATATATACCTAATTAAGTTGTGTCTCTAATTACTTTTTGCGCCCGTGCGCCTCTGCGTTTCAATAAAACGATCAATGGCTAATTCAGGAAGCGTCCTTTACGATCGTTAAGCCGTTAAGAAGAATTATTAATGCACTCGAAAAATTAATAAATTCAAGACGATGCATTATTTATAAATGTGTTAGCATGTAACCCCCGTGGCTACTGATTTATCCACGATATAAATTATGAGGAGGAGGAGGAGGAGGATGAGGTGGAAAAAAAACATCGAAGAAACGAGAAAATAAGAGGAATAAAAAAAATTTATATATATATAAAGTAACGTACATCTAATAAGTTTTATCCGGAGATACCCTACGATATGGTGCTGTTTAATATTTAAGGGCGAAAAATCTTGTTTACGCGGTGGATGTCGAGTAGCGTGGAATTTACGGGCTTCCTCCTCTCTCTCTCTCTCTCTTTCTCTTTTCTGCGGAAGTTCAGTTGAGAAAGTGGCGCGCTTGTCTTTTCATCTAATGGATCTATAAAAAGGACTCTCCAACTTTTTGTTGCAGCACACTCTCACGGGCCATTGCGCAAAAGTGATGGCGGCCAAGTTCCTCGGCGATCCAACCAAGGTGGTCACCGGTAGTCACGATCGTACTTTGAAGATCTGGGACTTACGTAGCCGAGCATGTAAGTTTTTGATAACTCCCTTGTGGGTACACCTTTTTTTCTCTTTCTCTTCTCTCTTTCATTCATTCGCTTTTGGTGATTTTTAACTGCGCTCTCTTAATAAACTCTACTTTTAACGTATCACTCTAAACTTGCGGATAGTTTCAACTTTCTTTAGCAATTAATCATAAAAATTTTTTTAGTAAACCTTATCTATCTACATATAAATAATTTTACTACACTGAGAAAAATTTTCAGTAAAAATTACAATACTGTTTAGTAAAAGAGTCACAGACTGCCAAAAATGAGAAAAATTACTATACTTTATAGTAAAATTTACTATAATTCTTGTAAATTTTACTATAAAGTACCGTCACATACCCAATTGTTGATCAATTAAGGCAAATCTGTACGTTCATAGAATAATTTTATGTTAAAATGACTAATAATTGTATATATTTTGACGCATGCAGAAAGTATAAGTATTAAACTTCCTTTTAGCCATCTCAGAAAAACAAAATAGCTGCCATTTTTAAAGTAAGCAACAATCTAAGAAAAAAAAGCGGGAAGTACCAATTTCTGATCAGTAAATTTTCGGTACATATACCACTTTCTGTTTAAGTCTACAAACCAATTATTGATTGTTTAACCTTCAAATTGTGGATAGCAACGTTTAGATTTATGTAAATATTATTATTTTATTGAAATAATACACTGATCAGAAATTGGTTCATGATCAACAATTGGGTATGTGACGGTATAGTAATTTTTCTCATTTTTGGCAGTTTGTGACTCTTTTACTAGACAGTATTGTAATTTTTACTGAAAATTTTTCTCAGTGTATAATTTTCCCTATTTTTGGTGAAAAATGTCATATTTCATAAACGTTAAATATTAACAATTTGACATTGTCACAAATTAATCGGTATCAATATTATTTAAGAGAATTTTGAACTTAAGTTACAAGAATCTACACCTTTTAACCCAAAAAATATATTTAAAATATTGATTTTAAACATTTGAAAAAATCACACAAATATAGTTTAAAACCCAATGAGTATAGTATTATTTTCAAGAAATTATTAGTTTTTATAAAAATTAAACAAATAACAGTTAGTCGCTCATTTTCAATCAAAAATCGATCGTGAACACTACCCGAAAAATCTGATAACGTTTAGGAATATTATTTAATGCTAACAAATTATATTGAGGATACAGCATAATTAAAAGTTCTTATCAATCACGATGTGCAACAAACGAAAAAATTGTAGCGTTCAAATTTCGATTAAATCAATGGTAGATCCCTAGCCTAATAAAAATGAAAATAAAGGTAGATCAAATCAATTGGAATAAACAATAAATTGTCACGTGCAATCGTGCTAAAAGGTGTAATAGTCGGAATGTAAAAGCATTGCTTTATCTAAAATCATGAAAGACTCGTTCGAATAGTCTCCCTCCCCTGCTCGACTGTTACGATAATTGTTCGCAATTACACGTCGTCGTGTCCGCATAAACGCAGAATTTGGCCGGTTGCCTCGTGCTTGAAATATCATTTGATATATATATATATATACACACATATGTACACGTATATAATATAGGTTTATACACGTAGAATTGTCGGTAGGTTTTACAACGAAAGAGAGAAAGAGAGAGAGGTGAAGCGAGAGAGGGAGAGAGGGAGAGAGAGCACTGTGGAACTAGCCCTGTGATTACATTTCCCATTACTCCTATTAGTCGCTGGATAATACTGTGTGCCTACGATCGTTTCAAGATAATAATATAAATGGCAACAAAATCTGCATGCCACCACCATTCATATGCATATTCCGCGTGCCTGTCCGCCGCTAGCCGACTTACCGTTCCTAACTCGCTATATGATTAATAACGAGTCCGCGAGCGCGTTTCGCGGAATAATGCAACGTGCTTATTATTTTAGCGCCTTTTAAAGCCTTTCAAAAGTGCTCTTACCTTACCCCACCTCGTGTACCTTCGGTTAATTATTTAAAGCTTTGTCTTTTTCAGAGATCTCGGGCCGCTCGCGCGCGCCAGCGCGCTTATATACGCAACGCTTTTTAACATGATTATTTCGATGGAAATTTCAATGTTTTAACTTGCTTTTCTCGAAATCGATTCTTCCACGCTTTTATGGCACACGACTTGTAATTTCGGTCTCACTCACCTCGAAGCTATATCACACTCTCTCTTGATGGCTTTTATTCTTCTATTTTCTTTTTCTTTTTCTTTTCCTTTTCTTCTCCGACTACACGGATCTTCATCAATTATTCGGAATTCATTTTATCAATGAGTACTTTTATACGCTTTGTTACTACATTTCGATCTATATTTACATTACAAATATTTTTTCAATATTGATATAATACTTTGTAATAAATTTACAACTATATGAGCTAACAGACGATAAAAATTATAATGAATTTTTTATTACTCAGTATTATTAAATAGTAATATCATAATCGAATTGTGTATACAATGCCATTTTTAATAGTTTAGTAGCACTATAGCACTTTTTTTCAACGATCGAGTGAGCTTGCTCGCACATTCTCTTTCCAATATTAGTTTCCCATCCCCCGACGAAAAGACTATACTACTTTATTCGTAATTTCATAACGGAGTCCGTTCGGTATACCGAAGCATCCATAATAATTTACGCGACGCGATATCACGTCACTTTTCGCACTCGAAGAGAGAAGTTTAAGTATGAAACGCTGCTTACGTAAAACGAGATAAACTTTGTTATTTAGAAACTTAGTAAACGAGTAAACCCAGGGTGGGAGAAATTATTATCGATAAATCGCTATAGAAAGAATAAATCTGCTTTCGGTGAATCTACGACACAAAAGTTTTCTCTTGAAGATGCCGCGCGGTTCGTACAAAAGAGGTTCATTCAATAGGTTAACGGCTATTTTAATGAGTCCTCTAAAAATGTTATAATGAAAGGTTTCTTATATATATATATATATATATAGATGCTTACCTTTTTTTCTATGCAACATAATGCATTCTTCGTACGGTTTATAATTAAAACAAAAAATTCGAATGCTAAAAGTTTCCGGTTTGTATTTTCGAGTAACTCGGATTTCAAACACTAAATAAAGCTCTCGTTAGAGTCAACACCGACTGTTTGGAATTTTGGAGAGGTCAAGATAAAGGTGCAATTAGCACCTCTCACATCTCTTTCTCTTTACATATTTTACTATTCCGTTTCTTGATCGACCGAGATAAGTGCATTACAAGAATGAAAAAAAAATAATACGTAATTCATTTTTTATCTTGTCGATTAATTTGTATATCATGCGCGGATTTTTGTGTTTTGTTTGGAGCTTAATTTTTTTGTCCTTTGGGAATATATAACGCGGTTAGGTTTAACTTTAAAGGATTCCAAAGTTTTATGTATCATTTTTCTCAAAGTTTTCAAACAACCGGTGAATAATCTTTGAAGAAGTATATACTTATCTTAAATAATGTACATGTAAAATGTTCAGACTCCTAGTTTTATATAGAGTGATGTATGGAGTGCAAAAAAATTGCTGAAACGCATTTTCTAATGTATCGTTTTAATACATTATAATGTCGCCTTCCAAATGTCGTTTGGAAAATTGAGATAAAAATTCCTTTTTTTTTAAATGATATTAAAGAAATTGATAGGAACGGTGAAATTTTAACGTGCGAATAATGGATTATCACGTTTTTTTTTAACAGATTTTTGGTACATCTTTTCTTCGTCGTAATAAAATATTGAAAACGTAGCGTATTAATAAAAATATTGTAAAAACTCTAAATTTGTTTAAGAAACCTTGACCGCGACAAAAAAAAAGATCTATACCTAGAAAAAGGTGCATCGCGGTCCCCTTGAAACATAATTAGAAAAAAAGTCAAACCCTTGGAGCGATCTACGTGTAACAATACACCTCGGTGAATAAATATTTGTCTCAAAGACAAAGCGACCAAGGGCACTCGAATGAAAAAAAGATAAAAAAAAATGAAAACGTAAAAGAAAAGGAAATAAAGATTGCGTCAAAGTTGAAGAGTCGTATGTATCATCAGAGTGAAAGAGAAGTAGAGGGAGATAGAGGGAGAGAGAGAGAGAGAGAGAGAGAGAGAGAGAGAGAGAGAGAGAAAGAAGTTGAGCGTCGAGCCATTAAAACAAATCCACGGCGCGTTTCGTCGTAAGGCCGACCATCTGCATCACAGGTAGCAGTGGCGAGCGATTAACCGCGGTAACCGCGCCCCAACGACGCCGCTTGACTATTATGCGAGAAAATGCGATTTCTTCGTGGCGAAAAGTTTACTGCGTAAATGATTTCCGCGTAAAGCTCTGGTAGGGTTGCCGAGATGACTCCCGGATACGTATATACATACATACACATATATGCAGAAGGCAAAGGAAATACGAGAAAAAAAGAGAAACGAAAAAAAGAAAAATGTAAAACGAAGAGGTAACGAACGCGGTCCCTTTTATTGTCAGTTGTACTCGAATAATTCGCCAAATCGTGATAACTCGAATAATCGACAACTACCACCACCACTATACTACGCCCGTGGGAAGGAAACTCAAGGACTTTACTTGTTTCCGGGCCAATCGGATTTTTGGCAGGTTACCCCACGGTATGCAAAACAAGTAATTAGTTTTCAAGATTGCCAGAACCCCCATCCCTCGGCGGTCTGTTTTTTTTTATTCCTCGAAACTCAATTAAACGCCAAACATTAATGCCGTCACTGGGCAAAAAGGAGGCCAACTCGTTCGAATTCCTTACGGCCTTGTTAATGCGCGGCTGGATTTTCTCTCGACGCTTTTTGTTGCGCGAAATTGAGATTCTTCCTTTTGCCTTGCCCCTCCACCTCGCTGTATATTTTAATTAAAACGTTTGCATCCACTTTTTTTTAATACATGTATATTTATGAATGTATGCAGGCGTGAAATTTTGATACGACAAGCTGATTTTTCCCTAAATTCTTGTGGAGAACCGTTGCTGCACAAGGATCGTTTATTCCAAATTGAAAATTGAAGTATTGAGAATCTTGGCAAATTATTAATACATATATATATGTATATGTATATATCGGATACAGAATGAAATGTTACATGTCACTCATTCGCGTTCGATCGTTTAAACGTCGAAATTGATATATTACGTACGAGTATTACTTTTTTCTTTCTCTCCTTTTTTTTCGTTCCCTGGCAATTCTTCATTCAAACGAGCTTAATCTTACTTTTTCGTTATTTTTATTTAATACATATTTGAATTAATAGGTCTGACAGTTCTGAATTATAATAGCTACTGTGATTGTCTCCGGGTGTTTATTTTTTGCCTATTGATAAATGTTACTCGAACTAATACAAAATTCTTACGAGATTAGTTTTACCGAGGTGCAAATCATTTATCACTCTTCACACTCTAGAAATGCTATACGTTATGATTCGATCGGAACGTGACTTACCGCAAGATTTCAAATCAAAGAATGATCCATCGTAGTTTATTCTAGCATGAAAACTTCCTATCGGTATGTTTGCTACTTTGACAAATGTTAAATATTTGTGTTTATTTTCGTTTTTAGTCCCTCAGGTATAAATATCTTCGAACTTATTCAATATTGTTAACAGTCAAGTTTTAGAAAAACAACTTACAATTAATTCTAAAATATAAATCTATTTTAGAATAAATTTTTAATAGCATCAAAAAATGTATTGATTAAAAAGTACAAAGCCGTAGTTGGGTTGCATTGATTCAACTCTGAACAATTAACTTACACGGAAAAAATGTAGTGGTTTTAATAAAATATTTATTTGCACTCTTTGGAGGAAATGTTAAATTGAAGCTAATAAGCAAATACTTAAAAGATTAAAAGAGATATTGTTTATTGGTCGTCTTTGTTAATCAATTATACGCATAAATATATTGTGAAAAAAGAATTCTAGTGAAAATGAAAAATACAAAATAAATAATATCAAAATGTAGAAAAAGTACATAGCTAACTTTATCGCAAATTTGATGAAATTATAAATATTCATTTTAATATATAAAATTATCTTTATAAAGATACCGAATGATTTTAATCTAAAGCTTATTAAAGCTTATATGGCGTTAAATCGCCTACTTAAACAAAATAATTTTCCTACTAAACTTTGTATTTAAACAAATTACTTAAAGTTCGAATCTCTTCCAAAGCCCATCAAACTAAACCATAAAAAATAATTAGCGATTAAACCTTAGGTAAGAATGATAATATCCAACCCCAAATATTCAAAGAGTAACGTTTTTAATTAAAATTCTCGAAGCGTCAAAAACCGAGGTGTCCAGATCGTCAGGATTTAATTTAAAAATTATTGTTTTATGCTAACTGCAGTAAGAGAGAGAGAGAGAGAGAGAGAGGGACCCTTAGGATGGTAAACGTCCTTCGTAATTTTGCGTGTCAGGAGGTACGACGTATACGGGCAGGTTCACCCTATCGGCTCCTATCTTTCCATAGTGCGACGAAATTGAAGCGCCGGTGGGATGTAAAACGTCGACATTCCTTTACCCCGTGGTTCTATCCCAAGAGACATACCAACCTCCGTGAAAAATTTTACTACCGGACGAATGAGGAAGGAGGAAAAGGGGTATTACCCTACCGTTCGATATACTCCGCGGATTCTTCCGAGAAGCTTGTCCGAGGACCAATTGAATTTCCTAACGGTATACCGTGAATAATAGAAATCGATCCTCCTACGTCCAATTGCAAGGAGTAACGTATGGATTTGTAGCTTAAGTGACAACCGTTTCATCTGCTCGAGACTCCAATGTCACCTATCTAGTTATTTTCCCACGGAATAATCAAATTATTCGGGAGCGGTGAAGAATGCTAATTGAATTTCTCGAGTGCTATTTTGATTTTATACTGGTTTATTAACTTGGTCTTATGTAACATTCAAATTTTTGTATACGAAGCTCGTATCTTCTAATTGATTCACTTTATTATAAAAAGATTTTATTCAATTTTGATGAACTAACCATAATGATTATTTGGTGATGGGTTGATGGATTTTCTTCATTCTCGCCAGGTTGTACCTTTGGATCTTTCTCGTTAGTTCACTTATAAAAAAATTTACCATCCAAATGTTTATGTGGTATTGGGTTATTAAAAAAATAATTTTCTTTATTGATTATGAAAAATCATTACTCCAAGAAAATTTTAATAATTTATATAATAATACATTAAACATTTATGTGTAATAAAAACCCAAATATGATATAAACACTTGGATGCAATATGAAGTGAAAATAGAAAAATAAATAAAACTAAAAAAAGAAAATAAATGAGAATATAAATTATGATATATGAATGAGTTTCTCCAACAAATTTTGTACATATAATTTTATATTATCATATTTTTATCAATTTATAGAAAAAAAATTAATTTTTTTGGGGGGGAAGGTGACTGAATGAAAACGACCTGTACCTATATTTAAATCGAAAATTATTACATCTCTTCCCGCACATACATATTGGTAATAAATAGGTCATTTAATATTACGCCATATAATTTAATACAAAGGTGTTTACGTTTCAATTATTCTATGTATTCTTGTATTCTACTCAATTATAAATATTTCATGATACATTGCATTTTCTTAATTCAATGTTTAGGTGATACGACTACTTCGATGAATTTTTATCGTCCACATCAGCACTATTCTTACGTCATATATCACACATAGATAGTACGATATACGTTTTCGTTATTTTTGGAATTTCCGCGAATTGTATGGTATATGGTTTTTGCAACGTATCTCTGTGCAGGAAATCGATTATGACAGATATTTGAGACTAACCCAATTGCCTAGTTATATCCATGGAACTCCCGATAGTTTTAAACAGAACTTTCTGTATTCACTTTTTTTTTAGTTTGAAAATAGAAACTACAACTATGGGCGAACTATTATTTTTCGTGAGATTTGCTATCGATTCCGTCGAAATAACAGAAAACAATTTTTTACAACACTGTTTTGAAAAATGTGTCAATACCGTAAATATAAACTGCTGAAATAGAAAGTTTGATATTATGATTGAAAATGTTAATAACCAAGAAAATGCGATAACAAAAATGTATCCTAAACGATATCAATAATAATCAGAAAGGACACTGATCTAAACGAGTGAACAAATGTAATGCATACGTAAGCAAGGCAACAATCTAAAAATAATTAATTTTAGTAAGGCAATTATTTACAGAAGAAATGATAAAAGGTATAAACGAGGAAGTTTCTTGTTTGGTAAAAAGTTGGTTAGGTGAATTAAAATCTACAAAGTTATCTCGGTATATAGAAGCCCAAGGGATATGGCATTGGAAAAGAAAGATTTTTAAATCCCCATTTGCAATAAAGTTGGCGCGTACTCTCACTCCCCAGGCTCGAATCAGATCCCTCCGTGGGAAAGATATACGTAGAGCCAGACGCTTAAGTGACAACTGTTTCATCGGTAAGGCGATAAGGAAGTCAGAGTTTTATTCCCGTTTGTATTCGCCAACATAGTCTCGGAGGTTAAGCTTAAAGCTTCCGCAAAATGATGAAAATAATTCGGCGGATCGATTCGGCGGGCCGTTTGATTTAACCAGCTTGGGAATGCAAATCGCATCTCGCGAAATACGGGCGTTTGTAAGCGCGAACCTCGTAATTTACAAGGTTTACTGCCTTCCGCGTGCGTCTTCTTCCTCAGGGCCGCCCTTTTACTCCTATCTCTCTCTCTCTCTCTCTCTTACTCACTCTTCTCTTGGGAGCTTTCTACGAACGCGACTGTCGTTCTACTGGCCGTACCGAGATTAGCCTCGACGCTCGATCAAAGAGCGCTATCCGGCCTTTTTTATTGTATACTACGAGGTGCCAATGACTTACTTGGAAATAAACTGACTGCACTCAAATTTATATGAAAATTTGTTAACGCGCGAACGTTTGCATTAAACTTTTCCTCCTTTGAGATATGAGCTTATTTACATAAATAATTTAGTGATATTAATCAAATATTTGCATATTGTTGGAAATCGAATCAAATTAATGTTTTAAACAAAGTACAATATTGTTTTATGAACTATATTTTCAGCAAATTCTTATGAATATTATTACTTAAATAAATTGTTGTTTTTAAAATATATTTTTACAAAGCATAATTTGTTTGAATTGTGTTTTTAATCAAACATGTCTATGTAAATATTTTATTTAAATCAAATAATTTTTCCTATAACATTATTTGATTCTTTATAAGCACTAAATAAAATATCTATCATCAAATGTAAAATCTTCTTTTACAATCATAATTTACGTAAATGAAAATTCTATTCCAGGCATAGACACAAAATTCGCCGGCTCGTGTTGCAACGATCTCGTAACATCGGATGGATCAGGATCGACAATAATCAGCGGACATTTCGACAAAACAATAAGATTCTGGGACACTAGAATGGGATCTGGATCAAATGATATTGTTCTTCAAGGAAAAATCACTTCGCTCGATCTTTCGCGAGGTAAATAGTTAATCAAATTTTTTATTCTACGGAACATCAATTTAACAATGTTATGGTTTGAATAAAAGGGAAAAATCACGAATATCTTTTGTTATCATCAGTGTGCAACCTTTGTATATATTTATTAAAAAGGAGAATCTCGGTTTCTTTTGTTAACGACAATGAGTTGCATTCTGCAAAGCAACCGAGTTTCTACGCTTAACGCTGAATAGAAACTCGACGCGCTTACTTTCGTTATTTTTCGTGTACACATACCTATTTCAAAAAATAATAACGTTGGCTGAAGGGATCTAGTTGAACCAAAAAAAAAACTCAATATCCCCATTGTTCAAAAATATATAAATTACAGACAAGTTTTACACTCGTAATACGAACTGAATAAAAGACGCTTGATTTTTCTTCTTATTGCAGATGGTAATTATCTTCTAAGTTGCGTGAGGGACGACACGTTGAAACTTTTCGATTTGAGAATGAAAATGATCATCGATTCGTTTAGGTAAGTTTTGATATAATAAACTAATTGACACACCATAAATTTGTACACTTATAACGACAATACGATAATAACGAACAAACTCTACTTTTTTTCTCCAAAGAATCCAGTGAGTTTTACAATTGTTTATTGTTACCAATATCTGATTGATTGCGTTATTGTGCATCGAGTTTTTAGAGACGGATTTCTCACGTTGATATTTGTTACGTTTTGCTTCGCCAATTAAACGACGGGGAAAAGCCATGCTTGCATATATACGAGAAAGCAAAAGGATATACAATATGACTTGTTCGATTTATCGCGAATGGTGATCGTCAATCACACTATTCGACTTGGCCCAGGTTAAAACAATATCGCGTTCAAAAGGCTTTAATTAAAAATTCCATGACACAATTTCCATCTCATATAACCTGGGAATCGGGATGCAATAACTTGATCGTATAATATATACGCATACAATGCTTTTTCTCTCTCCTCTATACACAAACTTTTCCCTTTTTCCGCGTATTCGCCTAAGATTATTCTTTTTTTCTCTCTTCCACCGGTTTTTTTTTATTTTCAAACGCGCTTTTTATGTTTATATTTATTATTTCGGCGCAACAACTTTAATTAAATTTCCTCACGTTTTACTGGTAAAAGCGAGATTCTTTTTTCCTTCCTTCTTTTTTTCTGTGTGTGTGTGTCTGTGTTTTTTTTATAAATCGGAAAAACTCAATTACAACAAAGTTTTTAACTACAGTATACGCGACTCGCCAATTTAATTGTTTATACTGGCATTCCTTTTTATATCAATTTCTATAATTAAATCGAAGAATACTTGCAAATCACGATTTATTTTATGAAACGATAATTCTGGATTTTATTTCATAATAATATATTGAACGTTATCCATTTATGTTTATTATAATTTTGAAAATAAATGAAAAAAACATTTGAAGTACCCTATTACTTAAAGTTATAAAGTGAAATTTTAAAAAAATGTTTTATAAATACATTCGTTCTCTCATCTGATAAATGTATAAAAAGTCTTTAATGCTGATTTAATCACGCACGTAAAAGGTATTGATCGATCGAAAACGTACAAAACAAACATATATATGGTCAATTATGAGATTAAAAGCCCTTTTGAGATCACATATACGAGTTTTTTTGTTCCAGTGCTGATGGTTTTAAAGTGGGATGTGATTGGGCAAGAGCTACTTTTAGTCCAGACGGCCAGTATGTCGCTGTTGGCTCTACAGACGGATCGATCTTTATTTGGTCAGTAGCAACGAGCAAACTGGAGACGGTGCTGAAGGATCACACGTAAGTACCTCTATTCCTTCAATTAATCAGTCTCATCGAGACGAGAAATCGTTACTTTCGAGTACGTTCGTTACTATGACAATTTTACTCAATAATAGAGTATACATAATAACGATCTTCGATCTTCGATCTTGTTTCGATGTTGATTTTTCTTTCTCTTCTTGCAGCACAGTACAGTTGAACGAATTGTAATTTCTTTAAAAAAAAATAATATAAATATGCATTGCATGAATTAAGTATAAACTATGGATTTATTATATCGTTTATTTATAAACCGAAGGAAATGAAAATAATAACAAAGATATAACAGAGATATAAAAATAACTTTTAAATACGGCTATTTTCTTTCGGGGTAACTAATTCATTTTTCTGAAAAGCCAGCCCTTAGTAACTGTCAAGTAAGAAATATGACTGTCATACTCAGATTTTAATAGTTTCACGTTTCTCAAAGGGAGAGAGATTCGTATTAGAGAAAATTTCTCGCTGAAATATTTTTCTTCTTACCTTAACTTTTTACCGCGACTAGCAAATATAAACGGCTTTTTTCCATATATACCCTTCCGTTTATTCCTGTTTGTTTATCTAGTCGACGGTCTATTCCCTTTGACGATGACCGATGCGACCCTTATACCTCTACTATTCCGCATAACTCTATTTTTAAGTCGATCCCAACTATTCACCTTTTGAAGCGAAAAGTTTCCACTTTTTGAATTTATTTGTACTTGTACAACACTAACAGATCTTAAGGTATTCATAATTTTATTTTACACTGCCTTTAGGTTTTCCTTCTTTACTTAAATTAAGCGAGTTTAATTAGTATCTCCTTTCTTTCTTTTTTTTTTGGATATTCTTTGAGAGTTTTAGGTACCTTTTGAGCTTCTACTAATTTTTTTATTTTTAGCTTAATTAACCCTTTCACTGGCAATGTATCATATATGATCAAAAAAAGGTGGTGCCACAACTGGCGATGTATCACATATGATCAAATTGAATAACTGCTGCATTTTTCAGTCAATCCATTTCAACTTCGGTGTCTAAGAGTTTTGGGGTTTGCTGATTACGAATCTAAGGTCAGAATTAAAAAATTCAAAATGACGCAAACATAACCATCAAAATCGATTCTGCGTCCCCAAAAGTCTTATATTCATAGTTAATCGTATAATTTCTTTAGTTTATTGTCCTACCATTTTTGGCACGTACAGTAAAAAGGGCTGCACCAGTGAAAGGGTTAATCATAATAATTTATTATGTGAATAATTGTAAAGATCTTGATTTATATCATTGTAATTCACAAGTTTAGGTTCACACCTTGTATCGGAAAAAAAAATTCATGATAATTAAAAAATTGCATTTTTGAATCCATAATCTCTTTGTACAAATCTCTTGGTACGTTACATTTTCTGATTCTCTTTCAATGCCCTTCTAAAAAGCGTACAAGAATGAAAGTTCCAAAAAACTGTTTAAAAAGCACCGATAAATCAATGTTCACAGGGATTACCGCAACGCATCACTAATAACCAGTATTACCTTTTGTTTCTACAATATCCTCTTTTTAAGGAATTTTTTTCCGGCAGCGCTGTTAAAGAGTCGAAAAAGAAAGGAAACACACCAAAAAAATAAAAGAAAACACGATAGAACAAAAAAGTGGAAAGAAGGTCCAGCGAAGGGAGAGAGAGAGAGAGAGAGAGAGAGAGAGAGAGAGTAGAAAAGTCGAGTAAACCCAGCGGGTGGTACACACGCGTATCGAAAAAATGTCTCAAGCACCGGTCACGTACGTCGGGGCGTTTCACTGTTATTACTTTAACGCTGGCTGACTAGTCGGCTCGTCCGGTTCGTAATTTGTACGTAGAGACTCTCTCCCTCACTCTCAATCTCTCTCTCTCTTTCTCTTTCCCCTCTCGGAATCTCTAACTTAATAAGCGCGCGCCGGGCCACCTGCATGAAAGCGCTTTTCCAGCCCGTGCGCGCGACAGATGCATATACACACGAAGCGACGGCGTTTAGCGCGTGCCCCTCTCTCCCTCTCCCCCCTCCCCCCCCCCCTCTCTCTCTCTCTCTCTCTCTCTCTCTCTCTCTCTCTCTCTGCGCGAACAATTCTGGGGCGCGCTCTCTCGCGAATTCGTGTGCGCTCAGACATGAAATGATAAAGCTTTTCGATTTAACGTTAATGCGAGAGAGCTGCCGGTTTCTCTCTACCGAAGAAATGTCCTTTGGGCTTTGGACATGCGCTGCACCCACTCGCTTTTATCTGTAATTTACGTTAATTTATTGCGGGCTCTCGTATAACGGGGATTACTACTCGGATGGGTCACGAGTTCGTTTGTTTAGGTGGTTACCGAAGATGTTTAACCAGGCTTTCTATGTACCTGCATACGTGTACACACATACGCACAAACAAAGAGGGGTTTTGTCTTTGTTAGCTTTCCATGGGTTTCCCTCTTTTCTATCTGTATTTTAGATGTACCTGTGCGACTCTTTCTCTCCGTATCCGTCTATGTGTGCGTGCGTGTAAATGTGTTTAGGAATTTTCGTCTTTAAAATTATTGCTTCTTTGTTGCATTAGCGCGCGTGTAAAAACTCTCTCTCTCTGATCTACAACGAATACGAATTTTACATTCGAAACTTGGATTTATCAGTACTTCTTTGCAACGATTTATAAATCATAAAACTTATTTTCTTCGTTAGAAGGTTTTAACTTTTTTCTTCCCTTCAATGTATAGTGCTTGTAGCCGTCTTACCCGAGTGACAAATTTGCATGGCAAAGAATGTAATGTAAGCACAAGTTTGGGTAATCAAACGTAAATAAAATATGTATTTATATATATATTTACATCAGCTAGAAATAAAGATTATTCAGTTTTTTACAGATTTCAACAAATTTTGCAAATCACGTATAATAACCCTTTTGGACTCGCAAAGATATTCGTAGACGATGATAACAGCGATCCGCCAGTTTACAATCCTATAAATAGACGGATGAATCGAAAGAAACGGGGAGTCATAAAATCGGTAAGAAGAATTAATTGGGCCTTATCGATACGACCCAAATAAAATTCTTCCTCGATCGTTTAAAAGCCACTTAACAAAATGCTCAGCGCGAAAATCCATAAAGTCGGTATTAATAAAATATACAAGGATATCAAAGATTCGCAATTATCGAATTGCATCGGTCGATTTATCGAAAGATCGTACGTGCGTATATAGATATATGTAGATACACACACATACGCACACATACCTGAGAATACGTGAATTTCATTAGTTCGGATCGGCAATCGATACAAGACGCAAACGCGAGTATATAAAGGAACACGCGTGAAGAAAATCCGATCGAGAAAGCCACAGGTCAATCACGATAGAGCAGCAACAGCGGCAGCTCCTCGACCGCCATAAAAATTTATTTAGCGAATCGATCGAGGAGAGGAGAGGAGAGGAGAGGGGTGGTGCTGGTGGTGGTGGTGGTGGTGGTGGGATTTGAAGAATTTGATTATCGAAACGCCGGGTGGTCTGACGGCCGTGTGCGAGAAAGCCAAAGCAATCTCATTGTCGCGCGTTTATCGATCAATCGAGTGATTTCGATTTTCCTTCGGCGGGCAATGATCCCCAGTGGGTCGTCCTCTCGTACGATATTATGTCATTTATCTTCGTCCCGAAAGGAAGACGCCTCCGTCTTTTTCCGTCGTTCCCTTTATCGCTTTGCATTAGTTCTGCCTTTATCTTCAAGGGGCTACTTCTGCGAACTGCCCTCTTTCACCCTCTGAATCCTTTTCTGTGAACAACTCGACAAGCTAAGAGTGTTTCGGGCTTCTTTAACCCTGGCAATACGACTCTGCAACTAGATGCATACGGCCTTTAAAACGGATACTATAGATGTCTATATACATATATATACACATCTCTTTGCACTTTGTACTTGAATTGTTTAAAGGAATTCGAGATCGTTCACTTTGTTTTATTCTAAAAGACAGTTTGTTACTGCATTTAACTGTTGATTTTACTTTAATCGTTACTATTAATTACAAACAATCAAATTTAATTAATTTTGTAAAATAATCAAATTAAGAAAGTAAATTAATATTTAAAATTAATAATTTTCAGTTAAACCTATCAGTATTTTAATCAATTGAATATTTTATCAAATGTCTACAAAGAAATATTTCATTATAATCACTAAATTTATTTTCTTTGTAGTTTCTTAATTAATTAAATTTTGAAACATTATTTCCTTGATGTTTGAAATGTCTTTGAAAACTATAATAGTTAATAAATAATCCTAACAAAACAATAATGTTGAATTAATAAAATTATTGAATGATTCAATCAATTTATCAAATTCTCCCTGAAATTTTTACTCCATTATAATAGTTTGAACGGTAAAATAACTTATAAATTTATGCACCATCAAGTCAACATGATCGGATAGATGTAAGTTGAAAACATGCAGTCGTGACCCAGTTGTGAATATAAAAACATTTTCTAGTTAAAATTAAAATGATTTTAAAAAATTGACGTACAATGCAAAAAATATAACGTACATTTAAAATGGTTTACGCAAACATATACTATAAATATCTTTAATTATTAAATTATGTTTTTGTATATCGTGGAAAAGGAACCTTTGTGACAATTGAATATGAAACAACGATTAACGCGCCATGTCTAATGGCATACGAAAAATGTTTAGTAACAAAATACTTATGATAAATTGATAGTCACACATTAACAAATCCTTTTTTCCAGTGTGAAATACAATATTGACCGATAAAAGAATTTTCGCTAATTTTTGTTCTTACCCAACTTGTCCTAAAATTGTTTTACTATCTCAAAATTTCGTAGCTGCATTAAAGAACAAAAAAATTTTTTGTTTCAAGTAACAAGTTATTTCGAAAACTAATTTATTAAGAAAAAGCAATCTCAACTCATAACTCACACCCATAAATCTCAAAACGAACAATTACTCAAAGTGCAACGCGTTGTCAGATATTTCGAACGAGGAACTCCAACTAAAACCTTCCGAGCCGAGAGCCTCGACAGTACCACTCTCTGTCTCTCTCTCTCTCTCTCTCTCTCTCTCTCTCTCTTTCTCTCCTGCTCTTTCTCTCGAGCGGACGTCGTTAAAAACGAAGGAGATGGTAAAAGAAAGAAAAAAAAAGAGCCGCACGCGAATCGTAGAAACGGTTATCCACCAAGTTGTATACAAGGAAGCATCGAATTGACGCGTGTACCAAGCGATTTTTGATGATATATCCAACCGATTCAACGGTTATTGATAGGCCACCATTAAACCCTTGCGTAGGTGTATGACAATTAAGATTTTTTTTCACGGCTCGGAGATTCTAAAACGATTAGAGAAGTCTACGTAAACACATATCTCTCTCCCTCTTTCTCTCTTTCTATATACACATATGAAAAAGTATATACGGAATTCCTGATGTATAAAATATCTGATTTCGCGTATCGATCTCGTATAACCTGGTAGACGATAAATTCAACGCGGCGCTCCCGCGGCGTCAGCCTCTTTTCTTGATGCCAATCAAGCGAATTCTCATGAAGCAGCAGCAGCAGCAGCAACGGCGGCAGCATCCTCGCCCATTCGAAATGAGCATCAACGGCCTCCAGAGATAAGATAATTACTTATATATATATAAACTCACATACGGAGAGAGTAGTCTTATCTAAATCCACACGCGCTAAATAATTTACCGTCGCTACCTGATTTCTTGCGGCTGCATCGCGATATCGCATAGGTGTATTGAGGATTTTGACGCCTGTTAAGATGCGAACATCGATCCTCGGTTTATCGCTTGTGCTACCGGTATTCCGGTTCGTTTACCGTTTGCTGTGTTTGCTTTTCGGGGATTGTCCTACCACCGTTTCATTATCGCATCTATACAGAATTGATTGATTTTTGGTAATGCGCGCCTCGGTTTTGTTTATTCATATTGTACACAATTTCAATTATTTAAATATGCGAATAATTAGGTGCCCATTTCCACTGATGATATTGTAATCGGATAATATAAAATTATACATTGATTAAAAAATATTTATTAATTTTCCGCGTTTTACGCTAGATATAGTTAATTATCACTAACATTACGACGGTTGTAATTTATTTAATGTTGATTAATATTGATCTTAATTAATTATATCCACTGACTTTTTGTAACAAACTTGTAATGTGACTGTTATAACGTTATAATGCAATTTATAATAATATTAATTTTATAATTGAAATAATATCATCGACATTTAGAAATGTTATCTATTACAATAATGTACGCGTAATTAGCGTTTTGTAATTATTAATTATTTACCTTGCAGTAAATGGAAAATCATAAGAAAATTGTTAAACCAATCGTAATAACAAATTAAAGATGCTTCAGTTGGTGATTCACTCGTAATAAAAAATCTCCATAGATCCATCATTCAATCTGATCAACGTTATGAAATTCCAAAAGCGGCAATCCATATTGTAGAAAATATTAGGGTAGGACGATCTAATCAATACATACAAGAAAAGAAAAAAGGAAAGTAAAAGAAAATCAAGCAGTTAGAGTAATCACAATGTTGACAAGATCCCTCGACGTGTATTTTTCGGTCGTAATTAAATTCCTGGAGCTCGTCGTATCACAAGGAAGAGATAGAAAGTGGAGGGGCTAGGGGTTGTTGGAATTTTCCCGCGAGCGCGCGCGCGCTATTATGTTTCGCCGGCGTCGAAAGCGCGGGTGAATCGAGGCCGCGTACGGATCGTTGGCTTAACTTCGCCGCGCATTACCATTAAATTCGCTCGCGTGTAATCCCACACCGCAGTCGAGCTACTAGGGGTTGGGAAGAGAGGAGGAGGTGGAAGCCACCGCGCCAGTTGTCTAATTACTCGCGGTGAGTTTTGCGTCGACGTATCCTTGCGCCCGCAGGACGAGTACAGGGTTCTGTGTACAGGGTTGAAACTCGCAGGCCGGACCCGTTCTCCTTTCCCGATTAACGCGACGACCAACTTTCTCGTAGTTCTCGCGCGCCGCGGACGGTATGTATGGAGTGACGTTACCCGCCGCCTTGGATCATTAAAAACTTGTTTCGAGTGCTTTGTTGGTTACGTTCAACAGACTCAACCCACACCTTTTTTTCCAATCTTTTGGTTCCTTTTTTTTTGACGAGGGAAAGATGGAGAAATGTGGGTTAAGTAGACATTAAATCGTAAGTTTCTGTTTACTTGATGCAAAAGCTTTTCAAACGTGTGGATATACCTTTTGATAAGTTTTGGTTTATGTTAAGCTTACCAAAACTTCATTATAATTAGGGTTTAATCAATGCGATACTGTTTGCAGTTACATTTTCAACATTTTTACTACACTTTTTACCACCTCAATAACCTTTCAGGTTATTCGTTCAAAATGTTTTAAATAAACGCATTTTTCAATTAATATAATTAGGTTTTTTTAAAGAAACTTATTGGATTTTGAGTCCGTTTATTGAATTATTAAGTTGCATTAGTTATTTTTACAATAAAGCATTATAAATTACTAACGAAATCCAATAACCTATAACCAAAGCGAAAAATCTAAAAATAGGATTACTGAGTATTTAAAATATTGATTTTCTTTCATTGTTTTAAAATAATGAGAAAAATGTGTCTTTGATCGTAACGTCATTAAATATACTAATTGTGTTAATTTTTAACGATTCGTGAAGAAAACTTAATTTGTCTGTGGTGCGGGCCAAAAATAATAGTATAATAAAATAATAATTAAATATTATTTTCTTTCTGATTTTCGCCCCATCTATTTTTTCAAATTCTGTAAAATTTCTTTAAAATTTGAAATCATTAATTCATTTATAATGAGCTGATGATACGTCAATGCAAACAAAATATTAAGACAGCTACTGTATTTTTGTAATCATATTTTTGTAATACTATTTTCGTATAAATATAAATCATACGTATAGCAAGGATAAAACGTGATCTACTTTTTTACGCATCCTTGGATTTGTAATGACATTAAATGAAAGTGATTAAACCAAATTGCTGTGATTATTGTTTTATATTGAGAAGCCAAATTGTTGAAATTATTTGTGCTAAACATTAAGCTAAACGGTAGATCATGTGTACCAACCGTCATCAAATTACAATTTTCAAATTAAGTGAGCTCTAATTCACAACAAATTTAACACGTAATCGATATATAATGTATCCTTTAAAAATGTATTAAAGTACTCTTTCCCAGTATAAAAAAAGGTTTTTAATAATCCGTTATAGTCTGTAAAATATCAAATAATAAATAAACCAACAAATGTATAGCAACAACTTCAAACATATAATAATGTAATGAGATTTTAAATACACCTATTACGCAGTACAGTCTGGTAGAGTAAATACTTTTATCAAAATTAACAAGTTTTTCATTAACGTTATTAACTTTTTTTTATGTATCAACAAAATATGTAAGCTCGATTAATTAAATTATTTATAGTAGGTTTTTAATTTATTATTTAAACATTATATACTAGAAAAGAATTAAAATTCAATTGTAAAAATTAATATCACAATGTAAGATGAATTAGTTTATCGATCTTTCGATTCAAGGTGGATAAAAAAAATAATATTCATTGACAACTTTTAATTCATTAACTGTATATCCGAGAATCTGTTATTGTTTGTAAGTTGTTTTTGAATATGTGAACCTAATACTCTTTTTGGTTTCAGAAACAAGTTCTTGTTTTTTTTCACACCTTGACTCGTAAAGAACGTTAAATTGATTCATCATCTTTCATATATATACTATCGAACGACAAAATCATTCAACATCCTGAATATTACAGTAATATAAAAGATAAATTTTTGAGATGTAGAAAACGCGTAATTTAATAATTATAAGCTATAATTTAATAAGAAATTGTCAAGATAAATTATTTTTTAGTCAATTTAAAATTATTAAATGTACTACTTGCAGTACGACGTAAATGTAATGTATAATGATAAGGATTAATTAATTTATTATTGATTTATACATTTATAATCCCTAGACAAAAATTCTATAATTTCCTTTTATCAATCAGATAATTAATGAAAAAATAGTTTAGAATGAATCGTCGCAATAACAACTGTTTCGTAAGAAAACTGTGCTATAAATAGTCAAACAAAATTTCACGTGTCAAATGTATATTTTGAATAAACAGTGAATGAAAATAAGTTTACCTCATAATTTCCAAGTTATAGACATAAATCTGGCGTAACGTATACATCTGATTTATTTCGCTAATCTGAACCGACGATAATCTAGTTTATAAGCCAATTTTCTACATGGATGGTGAAATAAACCAGGAGAAAGGCAGTAAACATAAAAATGATTGAAAGGATAATTTATATTTCGGTCAGCTGTTTTCTTCACCACGCGTCATGGAAGTAAAAGCAAAACCGTCGGTTTTTAAACCTTGAATTTTTAATTTCTCGCAAATCCTTTAGTTTTTCTTTAAAAAAAAAGAACGCAAACTCGGTTATCCGACGTGGTAAAACTTTGCTCGACCTTAGTGTACGGGGGAGGAGCGGGTTCGAATTGCCTCGACGTATAGTCGATTTCCTCCGAGCCCAATACGTCTTCTACCTTTGGCTCAATCTCCTCTTGTTTCTCTCTCCCTTTCTCTCCCCACTCTTTCTTTCTCTCTCTCTCTATCTCTCGCGTTTCAGTCTTTTATGTTTTATATCGGCTCGCCACACAGAATCCGAGAATTCTTCTTTTGGTTATATTTACTTGGGATTCACGAAGAAGAAACTGTCTAATCATCGTTTGACTTGTCGGATCTTTCCACTCATGCGACACCAAACAACGATCCATCAAGTACTCGCTATTATTGAATTTCAATGCTGATCTCTCTAATATCGGACTAATATCAGACCTCGATTTCTTCCTTTATTCGTGATCGATTGCGTTATTCCGTATTATTTTCATTTATACCCACGTACGCTTGTTTTTTCACGGTTGTACAATCTGCAGTGATATTTCATAAGGAAATTGATTTTTCAATATTTAAAATGACGGATATTACTTCATTTTTCTTAACGTTTAAATATAAATCATTATTACATTTTTATCGAAAAAAATGTTAAATAATTTTCTTCTTTTTGAAAAGTTCCACTATCTAGATATCAACATCTCAAGCTGATGTCTAAATGTCGCGAAAAAAATATAGTATTAATGTAGCTGCGATATTTATTGCAATGTCGCTATCCGGCGATCGATTTTCAATAAATATTTTTTTTCCTCTACAGATTATCAGTTAATGCTGACTATTAAAATATATTGCTCTTCAAATATGTGTACGATAAAGAAAAATGTTCAAAGTGAACTGGTACGGACTCTTAAATATTGTAAATTAAGATGTAAATTCGAAAAGTCACTGTGCGGATAAATAATTTATGCAAACAAGTCACTCTTCCGAAATAAGCTTATTAAAATAAGAAATTCCCTTTCTTTTTCTTCCGTAAATAATGTATTTAATACAACTGTAAAACGTATATGTTGCATAATTATGAGTACAAGTTTATTATCTCGAATCTTGAGAAATAGTATTTCTCTTACAAATTGTATACACTACAATCACAATTTGTTAAAAACAATCCATAAGATTTCATTCTCAAACTTGTCTTCTCGCCAAATGTCATCTTAATATTCATATCGCATTTCACCTTGGGTTCGTTAATGTCCTGTTACAACCGTACATATTAACACATAATCGTATCGCTCTTTTCTCTTAGGAACTTAATTCATATACCCAAGTGAGAGGAGTAGAAAAATAAAGAAATTATCCCTCGACGTCTATTCACGTGGTGTGCCTTGTGAAACGCGTTGAGATAAAAAGAAAAAGAAGAAAGGTTACGGGAGTCTGATGACCTTCTGGTTTGTCTTGATAGCATGATTGATTGGTTGCATTCCAGAAAGTACGAAACTCGCCTGACCAAAAAAAAAAGAGAGACGCGTCTCAACGGTAAAGGCATTAAGGCCAGAAAAACTGACGCCGAATTCGTTTCCGTAACTGTCTTTTCGTGTGTGTGTGTGTGAGTTTTTTTTAGCATTACCCCACTGGTAGCTTGTAAAAAAAATTTGACGGGTAATGGGGAAGAGGCGTTTCGACCAGTTGCCCAACGGGACTGATTATTGTTTTATTACCTTTTTTTGCCCGTAGGCTCCTGACTCCTTCACTTCCGCTCGCGATTTCGCGCGTGCAAAGAATATGGTAATTCGTTTCGGCGTTGTTTTCAACTGATCTAGCTAATTAGGCGGATGCAAGGTTAGGTGTAATTGTTTCGAAATTTATTTTTTTCTTTTATGGTACTATGACTTTTTGGTCTTGAACGTTGTATATATATATATATATTTTACAGAGAGGTGTTCGAGATGGTAGTCAGGGTTAGTCAGTGTATCGTTAAAAAAATATTAGCAAGTTTTTATTACGTGTTACTTGTTACCTGTATCCATTTCGAGGTTAATAAACTATATGTTGCGAAATATAATTTTTTTAAAAATTGTTGTACATTTCAAGAAAATATTAAAATATTTTTACTCTAAGTAAAGTTGTACTTTTGTATATGTAAACAATATGAGACAACATCCACACTGTACGAACGTATTTTCAATATTTTAAATATTATTTTTTCGTAACGCAATACTTGATTTGTCAATCTAAAGAAAAAGTAAAAGAAAATTTGTAATATCGATATGTCAGAAGCAACTTTTTAAAATATTGTTATTTATATAGTATAAAACTAACGTAAACCTTTGATTCTAACTGGAAAATAACAACATTTCGAATGAAATAATAATAACTTCGGGAATATCGTTTACATCAAAATACGTTATTTCTTTTAATATAAACAAACTATTTACTAAAGAGATGATCGCACGTCGATAAACGTTCGGTATAGAAATATAAAGAGTAATTCCTTCGCGAATAAAGAAGATAATACGTCGATCGACTGAACCGTCGAATTCATGAGAGTTCCGGATTGGACAATCTGGTTCAGGGATTGTCTAGTCTGGATCGTTTTGTTTGTTCGTGCACGCAGATGCGCCACGGCTTATCTCCGTATAACCGCTCGTTCGTTACACATCGACTACGAAGGAACCTAGCGCGAATCGGCTCATCTCAGCAGATGAATTAAGATTCCAGGTGTCTATAAATATAACAAAACTATCCGTCGAATCGTCCATTATATTTTATTCTGATTTTTAAAAATTTACATTACGTTTAATGAAACCAAGATAGAAAATTGTGTAACATAAAAATTCAAAAATAAAATACATTTACTTCAAAATATTGCATTGCATTTATATTTAATAATACACGTATGCCGCGACAAATATTAACTTTCAAGATTGATATAAAATTAGAAAAAAAATAATAATACACTAAAATTACTATAAGTCAGTGTCAGGTTTAATTAATATAATCCAAGTAAAAGCTAATTTAGAATTTTTAAAATAGTTGTATTCGATATGAGGTAAAAGTGACGCTATATAAGATGACGCTCGTATCTACATAGAAATTAAAATAATTAAAAAGCAATCATTCCAAAGGCGTTTCGTTGTATATTTATTTAAATAATTGCTCGTGATTTAATATTTATCGAATTTTCTAAAGTGTCGAATATTCTTAATAATACGACCATTAAACTACCGATAAATTATTGCTTACAGTAAACTCCGGCCGATCGATCCGAGATAAAAAAAAACGAAGAAAATCTTTTGTTACTCATCGAAACACTTACGAACATGCATATTAATAATTTCCAAAGAAGAAGAAAAAAAAGGTGGAAATAAATTTGTAAGAATGTAAAAATTGGAAAACTGGTTTACGCACGAGGCTCATTTCGCATCCCCTTTTAAAAGCGAGGTTAATTTTCTTATACTAGAAGGCGGTCATATTACAAGCCCCCTATTTTTTTAATCGCGTATTTGCCGAGCACTGACAGTATAGCAAATTCTTGCATGTGATTCCTTCGGTAACACGCATATATATACACCGTGATAAAAATGCGTTATTAATGAGGCTACCATAATGACCGTAGTAAACCTGAAGTGGACTTGCATGACAACTACAATAATGACAGGGGAGAGAAAGATAGAGAGAGAGAGAGGAAGACAGAATATTGACTGTTTTTGTTATGCTAACTAAATTGTTTAATTAGAAGAAACGAAAGCTCTTTAATGGGAACTACTAAAATCAACAAATTAAATGCACGAGGTTACCAAAAATAAAAGGGATAACGTTATTAAACAAGAGAATTAAAAAAATTAATTACTAGGTAACGTGTATAACAATGGGTAATTACACGAATAAACGTAGGCAAACGGTTAATTTATCCTTGTATACCAATAACAATGTATTGTAGACGAAAATTCGAAACAGGTGTATAATCATGATTTACAATGACGTTAAAAGCAAAGAAAAAAGAAATAGAACAAATTTCACACGATTCGCAAGAGACACATAATATATTTGTAAACCACTGTTGCAAACAAGACATCTTCATTGCGGATGTGGTCAAAAGCAGATGGGCTTCCTTTTTTTCCGTCTCACTTCGAAAAGTGCTAACAATGCAACTTGAAGATAATTGACACGCGATCCCTACAAATCGTTATTAACCAATTAAATTGTCAAGAGCGCGTTTGAAAAATACATTGAATGCAATTTTAAATCCTATTCAAATATATGTACACATATATGTTACAATATATATACATATATATTCTAAGAAAAATGAGGTACAAAACTCTCTTTACTTCTATAACAGTTTTATACGACAGCACGTTAACCGATTTTTTGTACTTACAATTTTTCCGCGGGAAAAAGGAAAAAAAAGAAAAGTAAACGTGACGATTTAAGAGGATACGAGAGTACGGTAATTGAGCAGCGAATTATCCCAAGGTCCTCGAAATCAGTTAATGTCACCCCCGCGTCCATGGAATGACTATGCAACATTTATCCCTGGACTAAGTCACCGTTAGCGAATCAACTAAGGACTTCTTACGAAAACCAGGAACTCAACTAGTGAAGTCCATTGTGGTTGAGTAGTTGGCTTTGTCACTCGTCGTCCATTCTAAACGTTCTTGCGATATACGCTTTTTCATCAGCCGCGTGAATTGACCCTTTATGTCACTGTGATTATTCACGTAAAAACGTTACGGTTCGAACAAAAAAAAAATTTTTTCCCTTTTTTCTAAAAAAGTGAAATATTTTTGTCAATACTGTATACGTTCAAAGTTAAAAAAAATCGAAAAATCTCATACCACTACCATCTATATATACATTTTTGACAGTATTTTCATTGCTTACCGCGGAGAATTTACTGTAATGAAAAAAGTAAAATTTATGCTCTTACTTCTTGCAATCCAATATCTGTACGAAAGACAGCACAATCTGTACCTCCATATGGGTGAAATAAGGGGAATAGTAAACGTTTTCAATTTAACAAAAATAATTCTTTTTTTTACCGTTCTCTTCAATTTCTTTATCTATCTATAAATTATTATTATATCCACTTGACGCAATGCATACAAACTTACAAAAATATAAATAATTTTTAAAATAAACTAATCATCAGGAGAATATAACGTATTTATTTATTACATCTCCTTTTTTACCGACACAATTCGAAAGAGTATTATTATATATCCTCGGTTTTTGGAAATTCTTGGAAACCGAAAAAAGAGAGAAGCACGTAAATACCGTGTACCAACGAAATTTAGTCGGTCACGCTCTTACCCTTTTTCTCGCTAACGTATTATGAAATGTGTATGTATAAAACCATCAGCGGTGCGCTAGTCTATATGCTGTCCATCACCTTGAGACATTCATCCTTCATAGCATTTCATTTTACTGCATCAGTTTTGACAGACTAATTCAATTTTGTAATTTTCAATAATTCTATAAACCGTTATTAGTCGATACATTTCCTCCTTTTTTTTATTTACACGCAGAAACAAAAAAGTCAATTATTAATTAGTGGGTTATATACGAAACGTATAAAAAGTCATTATGATTTATTATTAAATAATCACACTTATTTATTATATTCTTAAATATATCTATTTATAAATCATGCATCGTAAGTATAATTAAATAAGATTAATTAGTACAAAGAAAGAAATTACAATTCGTCAACAGCTTTAGATGTTTTGCACGCAAAAAAGAGAGTGTATCTTGTACGTGATGAAAATAAAAGATAATCTCGAATTTATTACAGAGTAATTTACTTATGTAATTAACGTAGTTCGAGAAAGCCTTAGAAACTTATATAATATTAATTATCTCACGCAGAGAGAAAGAAAGAGTATCACTTCTCCAGGTCAAAGATTTCGTTGAGACTTTGTATAAAAAATTTTTTTTTTAATACAATTATGAAAGAAACCAAAGCATTTCATCTTAATGTTTTGCACTTACAAAGTTAAAAGTTTTACAATTACATTTCAAGAATACTGAATGATAAAAAATATGTATATATTTAAATATAACAGAAGCTTCCATTTCAGATTTTTAGAGGGAAAATTACGGTTAAAAAAATAAATAATCATGAGAGAAGAGAAACTTTCGTCTTGATTGTATATTAATATATAAACTTAAAATATATTAAAATATCACATATACTACAGATACTTTTATGGTTCGTAATTTTGCACGGAAAATAATTGAGATAAAGACTACGCAGAAAAAATGTACTTATTTAAATAAATATTTATTCAATTCAATCCAATATTATACCTTAAATGCGCTTCTTTGAAATGATAATATATTTTTCTTATTTATCTACGAAAATGAAAACATTTAAATTAGTATGAAAGAAAACGTTGATCTAAAAACACGGGGTTGTGATACTTACATAACTGTTGTATAATAAAAATAAATATTTGATAAAAATCACGTAGAAGATAAGACACACATAAATCGCTACATGCAGCTGAGCATCTCAAATTCGAATGATAAAAAAGAGGAGTAAATTAGTCGAAGAGAGGCATAGTTGTCGCTTAAGCTAAGCAAGTGAGTGTAACCGAGTCCCTCTCTGAATCACAGGACAGCTGTGAATTTTTTCCACAGGGAAGCAGTAACTGCTGTATCCTGGTATCCACATGGTACGTACCTCGCTTCGGTCGACCGAGCCAAATGGGCTACTATTTGGAGCGATGTCTGACAGGAAGAGGAGCCCTGAACCGAAGTTCGGCGCGGTTCAGGTAGCAGCGTTCAACAATTCCCTGGTCTCGCCGATTATCGTCCCGCGAGTGGGTCTGGAAAATCACCTACCCCCGAACGTGCCAATGTTGGTCCTACTTCAACAGAGGCTCAACCCTTTTCTTTCCTTTCCTCAATATTTCCTTTTAAGTAATATCATCTTCATTACCTTCAGGAATATTAAAACCTTATTATTTTTTATTATTATTTGTTGGAATTTCATTGTACGAATGATTGCAAGATTCGACACATTTGTATTACGTGAGAAAAACATTTTTTTTATTATTTAACGCTTAAAAAAGTAATTGCAATTCAAAACACAGCATATTAATTTTTAACTTTTTCAATCCATGTTCTCATCATTCTTTTAATACGATAAAACATGTTAACGTAACTCAATTTTTTTTTAACGAATAACATACTATCATTACGAAAACATTATAATTAAAAATAATTTTTATAATCATTTTTAAAAATAAATTTATTATATTTTTAACATGTTATTTTTCCACTATTATATTATAGAATTGTAAAATAGTAATAGGCAATATAATTCAAGTATTGCATTTTTTTAAGCAACGATTTGCAAGTAAATAATTTTTTTAAACACAAAATATTCACACGTTAAATATAAAATAATAATCGAATGAAAAATTTGCTGATATTCAAACCTAAAAATACTCAAATCATAAGTGTCTATTTTAAGACATATATAATGTTAAGCAACAATATTTTTAAGATACAAACCTAATAGGACAATAAATCCATGAATCTTATATATTTTTGTTTCTTTACACAAATATTTATATATATTTGAAATATTTTGTTTCTTTAGTAATGATTTATAAATATTAATTTAAATTATATAAAAAAATTATTTCTAATGTGTAAGAAAAGAATTAAATATTAATCTATTTTACAAATGATTTTTATTGCATAAAATACGTACTGCAAACAACTTATCGTACTCCTTATAATAAAAATTTTTTTCAAAAAAACAATCATTCGTATAAGTAAATCACAACAATAGATATTAAAATTTATATAATTTCAAAAGATAAACGCTACAGATAGATGAATTTTATATGTTAAATTGGCATAGACTAAACGATATCTTTGTTGCACAAATTAAATGTTATACATCGAGGAAGTCGACAGCTTCACGTCGAATTGCTGATATCTATAGTTGAAATCGTCAATCTATTGCGTGCTCGCGCGCGTTAACACATTTAAATTACAACTTCCCGGTGTCAAGTTTAACTACCGTCCATTCCAGATATCCGACAACAAAAATAAAAATTATTAATTGATGGACCAGGGTGAGTAAATAATATTTACCGGATTATTAGGAGGAAAATATCCTTATTTTCGTAACGATTAAGCAATTCGACGTGAATGTACAATTAAATGTTTCTCGAGCTCAATTATACATATAGCTCTTGGACAAATTGACGAAAGTGACGTATTTTATAAAATTTTAGAAAAGCCTACGTCTTTTTTTATATAGATTTATATACATAAGGAAAGTTATGCACAATAAGATTTTTCAACCGAACTCATTACTATTAATAATTACCGATTCGCTCTGTATATTATTCGATAAGTGCTAATTCATTATCACGCGCGGCGCGTTAATCAGTGTAATCTAATAGCTTGTGTCATATTATTATAATTATTTTTTTAATGTCTTAGATATAATTTCATCGTTTTTATATATAATTTAGGTAAACAATTCAAATTGGCTTAATTTTTTTTTATTATTGTTACTATTGCAGAGTGAGTGAAATATTAAGCTTACTATTTCATAATTACTTAGGAATTATGCTCCGTGTAAAATTTTTACTTTGATCGAGTAGATTGTAAAATCAAAAAATTTTTCAATTAGCGAATAACAATCGTAATCAAACTTGATTGAGTATACTCGCGTACAAAAAATTCTACACGGATGTTAAAGAAGACGAATTTAGACTAGACTAGAAAAAGATTTTTTTAAATAAATCTAAATAACGCTATTATAAGATTGTATAACACCGAATTTTATTCACTTTTATATTTGACTTTGAATCTACGGACACTACTAATTGAAAAGTACGAAGCATCCCTAGTTTATCAAGTGATGTAAAAAAATCTATACGAATTTGACAAGCTGTAGATTTGAAATGAGTACGTTAAGTATTTCACTTGCTCGTCCAAAAGGCAATAAAAGTGAATTAAATAGGCTTGTCGCTGCTCTCAGTTATAAGGAAATAAGGATACCGTACGACACATAACGTTAAATGTAAAAGCGCAAAGGCTGAGCACTTTTAAAATAAATAATTTTAAATCTATATAACGATAATAATTTTACTGAAAAAAATGTCGATTGTGATGACTAATTTAATAAGTAAGTCGATATTTTTGTAACGCAAGGGACACATTATATATTAGCCTTAGATCGTAAGGGGATAAAAAAAAATAAGTACGACCGGTGAATGGCTTGAGATGATTTTTCGTTGATAATAATAAACGATTCGTTAATAATAAATGATGTTATGGTTAATTAAATGCGTGAATCGCTCGCCTCTCTCTCTGATAAGATTATTAATTATAAAAATAATAACCTAAAAGGAAAAATAAATTAAAGTGCTCGTCTTGGCTCTTCTTCGTAAATGATTTTTATTAACGTCTTATACATATAAATATATACATACATACGTGTTACGTTTATTTTGTTACAAGGTGTATAATGTAATACTGAGATTATGCGCTCATACTCGATAATTATATAGTTATACGTTTAAATACGCGCTCGCCAATTATCGCTTCGCGTTTATTCAATCAGAGACTCATCGACGCATCTTATTTTTTCAAAAATAAAAAGCCTCGCTCGAAAATTTATCTCGAGTTGTTGTTGTTTTTTTTTTTACGTAGGCTCGATTATTTTTGATGCGTCGATTTATTTTGACCGACACAGACACACATACATACACACTAAGACTTGGATTTATGTACAAAAATATTTCGTCACAATCAAACGTTTCTTAGCTGGGGTGGAGGAATAACTTTGTCGATATTTATATATATATATACACATATAGGGGGATTATACGAGGGTGAAAATACACTGAAAAATAATATTCGACCCCTTTTTAACATACACAATCTAACAACACAGTATACTTTATGTATACAATTTATGCAAGATACATTTTTTTTATTAAAGCTTCGGATCAGCTCTTTTTCTACGCGATAAGTTTTTTTTTTCTCTGTAACCCCTACCCCTCAAGGTTCTGTTATAATTTTTGCGAGTATAATAAAGTTGTAAACAACCTTCGCAGCCTGTAAATATATTAAATGGATTTCAATTGTATTTTCTACTAAAATAACTGTGTACTAATTATTTATTTATTTTGATACGTCTTTCTCTACCTTTATAATCCTACAATTTCTTTTTATTTAAACAGGTTTTCAATTTATAATACTATTACAATATGTTAACATGCATTATTTTTCACTTTTCATTTATTATAGGTTATATAGGTAAGTAATCGCATCTAATAATCTAGTTTCCGTTTATTGTATATACAAATAATATTACAATGCTATTATTATAATTTTAAATATAATTAGACTTAATCACATGACAATTAACGTGTAATTTATTATACATACGATGAACTTATTACGCGATAGTCACATTATTGTAAAATAGAGATGTATATAGATCATTCACTGCAACCTTCCATATATCGACATCTTGGCGGAACCACGTGTTATCTCCTGCACTTGTCACGTCGATATATCAGCTAATCATTTTACTATGATCATTAATTACAAAAATAATGTGATATAGCAATATTTACTTTTATATTAAATTTAATACAATCCACCAATTTTCTTTTTCATTATTTTTACAAATATTAGATTCCTTTTTTTTATATTATACACACCGGTTCATTCAGATTAAATTGTAAATTTTAATGAAAAATCGAAAATGATTTTATACAGGTTCAACATTGAGAAATGAAAAATTTTAATTGAAAACAAAAAATCGGAAATATAAAAAAAAAAGATTTTATCGCAAAAGAAATTAGTTCATCCAATTCCGAAGTATTATAAAATTACGCGTTTTTTTTTTTGACCGAGTAAACTTTTATGCTTTTCATCAGTAAAAATAAATAATAATGTTATACAGCAAGTTATATAATTGAAATGAATAACACATGTTTATTTAACACGCGTGATTATATTTTATTAAATATATACGAAAGACATAAAAATATTGAATAAACCCATATATTGGTGAAACACATTTTGACTCGATAAATGTATGTAGAAGTAACGAGTGTAATAATTGTAGTACACGAAACGGTGTATACTCGAGTCGAAATCACTGTTGCATTAATTTCGGAATAATCATTTAATTAAGGTAGTTAAATATAATCAATTCCCATGTAATAAGAGGAGTGAGAATCTCCAAACCGATATATACGTTTAAAAGGCGCGCGCGCTCATTAGTCAAGAGCGATATAGTAGCGAAGTGACAAGCCGCAAGCGTAGTACGGTTCAAGAACTTTCTTCGTATTGTCTAACTCACTCGAACTGGCGAGCTGTATGCAACTTTAACATTACGCTCTTTGAATGCCATTCGACAGTTCCGACAGTTTCGTTGGCGAATTCAGGAATTCGCTCGGACGAAAGATCGACGCGTTTGACGTCTGAATTCAAACGACTTGCCGCCGCCGACGCCGAACCACCTACCGCTTTCTTTTTCTCTCTTGCTCTCCCTTTACTTCTTTAACTTGCGATCTATGAATCTGTGTAAAATAAAATACTAAGACACCTTATTCTTTATTATCGAACTTAATGCATTTTTCCTCAGCGTTTTAAGAAAATTCAAATCTCTCGTTTGTTTGGTATTCATTATAGTTTCTCATTGGAGACAGTAGAACGAGTAAACGAACCACAAATTTGTGTATTAATTTATTAAAGTTAGCAGACCTACTATATTTTAAATCAAAATTATTTTCATTCAATTTTAATATCAATTTTTTCGAATCAAAGTGAAGTTAACAGTGAACATAAATATATAAACTATAGAATGCAGAATATTATAGTTTTTAACTTTTGAATTTCATCTTGGTATAATTATTTTAATAAGATAAAAATTTTAATGAAACTAAAATTTTTTTATTGGTTGATGTATTAAGTATTAAGACATTTCTTCGTTTATTAAAGTTTGTAATATTTAATCATTAGACTTCTTAAAAAAATTCTTTTATTGAAATTGAATATAATTTTTTTTAAATCGTAGGGAACTTGACAATGAATATATAAATGATTGAACTATACGGTTGAAAGAGAACTTTAAATTTTGATAAGTTAATACATAAAATGCAAGTCAAGGTATATAATTGAAGCTTTCAGTATCAAAAAGGCGGTTTTAAATTGCAAATTATGTATCTTATTCACGTAATTTTTAAAATTCTAATACATATTAATGATAACGTAAAACTTAATTCATTTATATATTTACATTTTATACTTTTATATCATAATTATCTAAGTCATTTATACTGCGTTTGATTAAAATTTATAAAATGCCCGTAACAATTAAGATAAAGTTTAAAAAAAATACGTATATATATTTTTAATTTTACGCAAATAAAATAACTTTACAATAAAAAACAATTAAACGATTAAAATTTGTTCCATTAAATGAAACCCGAAGGACAGATTGAACGAACAATCAAAACTCGGATATCAATTTACAATTACAACTACGGATGATCAATCTTGCACATCTTGTAAAATCCATCCAGTCAATCGAAATTTTCGACATTCAGTCACAAATATCACACTATTCTATAAGTCATTTCTAGTTCATTGAAACAACCTAAACGAATCTCACCGTTAAAAAATAAAATAAAAAGAGCGAAAGAGAGAGCATTTTAACCAATCCTTTTAAATTCAACGAAAACGAATTCGGTAAACAAATTCCAGGAAGCCCGATAAACAACAAGTCGATTATTTTTTACTAAATAAAAATTTAAAAAGCCATCGTTTCGTACGATAAAAGCAGTTAATTCAGTTTTCGACGATCACGCCGAGATTGAAAAAACGAGAGAAAGAGGAAAAAGTATATATAGGAAGTTTCATCGGATCCCACTTACCTGGAACGAACTCACGTTCCTGTCGGTCTCAGCGACACCAAAATTAAAAGTTTGCTCGCGTGCTCCGATCGAACGTACAACACCTCCTGGAATGCAAAGGAAGATAAAAAAAATATGAAAAAACAAAGGGAGAGTGGAAGGGGGTACTTTTTCGTAGGATCTCGATTAACCAGAGATTGGAGTTCGATTTTAATTAATGTCAGGGCCATTGTCTTGCAGACCGCAAGCCAGTGATTGGCAGGCTTAACACCCTACACACACATCGTTGAATCTAATGCATTCCGCAGCCCCCTAAGAGTTTCTCGCTTGCCCCATAAGTCCGTGCAACCCTTTTCCACTTGCTCGTATTACACGAAGGCTTCTTCTTCTCGCCTTTCCTTTATCCTCTTTCAAATTCTCCCTATTACTACAAATTTCTTTTATGCTTGTAACTTCTTGGTTAAAGTTCTTTTTTTTAGGTAAAGAATTTAATATGAGGAATTATTTTTTTCTTGCTCTTCAAGGATTAGTTAATCGATGTAACTTGGAGGTCTTGAGATATTTTACAAACGAGGGATGAATTTCATAAATTATAAGGATTCACTGTTAGTAAAAGATTATACACAAAAATTATACGGTATTAAGTTAAAAGTATATTTTTATTCTATTATTTGATTTATTGTGATATTTTAATATTTAGTTACACAACATTTTTTTTAAACAAACAAATGTAATATGATTATTTTAATGGTTTGATAAACAAGTAAATAACTAATGTGTTATAATATTGGTATATAATAATTAATATTTTGTGACTATAATCTTCAAAATTAAAGCGATCAATCAAAAATGTTATATTAATTTTCCGAATTCATTTATCTTCGAAAATATCTAATTATTTCAAATATATAAATGGAATATTTAATCTATTTTCTAGAGTACATTTATTTCTCAACTGTAACTCAACTCGATATACTGATAATGAAATTTGCTTATATAGGTGATCTGAAAAATTATAAGAAATGATTAAAACAAAGCTTTGGACCGAGATATTTCAAATATGATTTTAATCAATATTTTCGAAGAAAATGTTTTTCTTGAATTAATTTCAGTTGCAAGGATATCCTAAAAGATAATTTAAAATGATTTTGAACGTCCAACAAAGCTCATTTATTTTTCTAAATAATATTACCTACTAGACAAATACATTACATATAAGATTGTTTATAATTATACAATCAGACTTCTATACAATCTCCACTACTATTCATCTTTCATAAACGGTAACGAATATAACCACTTTTAATATCATATTAATTTAAACAAACAAATAATTATTAATATACATAATTTATTATACGTATTTAACGTTTATCGTAGTAAGAGTAATTATATCGGACAATGTATTACATACAATACGTTCTAAAACAATACAAGTGTAATTACTTTAATAAGCCAAAGTAAAAGATCATTATGCGCAATCCATTCCGAGAAGGGATTACTATAATATTATATCTATATACATATATATTTCTACGAGTTCACGTCGCATACCGAACTACTACTACTACTACTACTCGACAAAACATATGCATAAATTTTAGGTTATCTGGATACAAAATTACCGCGAGTAAATTACTACACTTTGCGAAACGCTTCATTCACTCGTATGTATTCATCGATCAACGACCTAAAAATTTAATAGTAATATATTAAAATAGTTTACTAATACGTGGTGAGTTTTTTTTTTTTTGAGCTAATGTGTGGTCAGGTTTCTTCTTCTTTTTTTTCAATTTAAGTTTAATATAGTGTACTCAGCTTCTGAATGATACATTACTTTTGACCGCTGACGATGATTAAATAAACGTTTTTTTATTCATTTTTAACTACGATACGAATATCTTGAAAGAAAAACTAACCGTATACCGGGAATGAATGTAAAGTAAAAGAAAACGTTGAGGAGCGCATTAGAAGAAAAGTCAAAGTAGGAACAAATTGCGTCCGGAGAGTTGTCTCTTGAGCAGGCGAGTTGTTTATCGTACGAACCGGTTCAAGGGTCCCCAAAAATCAAGAAACGAGGCCGCGGCGATATCGGTAGGTTAAAAAAGATTCAATCAGTCGGCAAGTTTCAGCGGCAATCAATCACTCTCCTGATGCCCCTCTGCGCGCGCTTCTCCCACCCCCTAAAATGGCTGAGCTTTCCGGCGTCGACGCAGTGGAAGCTCGGTCTGTGCTTGCGGCGGGAGCTTCAGTAGCCGCTCGACACTAGCCGCGGGGAGACTCGCCGTTCTTCCGGCCCCCCGCGCGCTCGTATAATACTTCCGTCGATACCGAATAAGCGCGCTCGCGCGCGCGCCTCCTCGTGCCAGTGTTTCCCTGTGTGAGTGCGCTAAGAAAAATAAAAAAAAAGCATTGTAATCGTGATGCGCGACCGGATCCAGTGATCCTTAACGACACAGGAGATGCGACTCGGTCAACATCGCCGGGCCGGTGGTCCGTTGGCCCTTATCGTCCTCGCGGCCGTTTCCGGTAAGAGCGCGCGCAAACGCTCCGATCCTCCCATTTAATTTATTATATAGTGCGCTTATATCACATCTCCATAGTGTGTTTCTGTGCGGTGTTTTCTGTGCATATTTCGCATCGACATTTTTTACTACCCCTTACATTATTTCCAGCCCCTTCTCCCCCTTTTTTTGCTCATTTCATCCTTTTCGAAAAAGTTGGTGCTGAGATTTTTATCTCCCTTTTTTCGAACGCAAAAGCATCTCATTAACGCAGCGCGCTCGAAAAGTTTGTGGTTTGCGTATATGCACACGATGATTATTTTTTATCCCGGAACTTTGCAGCAAGTTCTTGCGGATGCTAATTATTTTAATACATTCGGATGGTAGACGAGTGAAATCCAAGTATGTGGAATTTTTCGAATTGTTTCTACAGTGAAACTGTACCGATTAAGTATATGAGCAGATAACAACTATTGTTGCGCATATTATCATTTGACTAAAATGAATTATTGTTTCGTAAATATGGAGAGAAATCGTATGTGCATGAAACATTTTAGTCAAAAAAGCTCTTGAATTAGAGATTTTTATTCGAGAATATTTAACTAAAAATGTTACATAAATATAAATTTACTTATAAAATGTGAAACAAGAAAGTTAATTATTTCCACGATTAGTTGCAACAAATAAATTTTGGTATTACATATTTAATAACTATCAAGAAGCTTATATGCTTGGAAATTACTAAAACTCGAATGGTAATTTAACTTGATAGATTACTGTTTGCATTAGATAATTTTACGCTCCGAAACTTCGCGACTGACATGCTGAGTTTCATAAAAATCTGTTTGAAGTAAATCAAACACTAATTCAGTATCACATGTACACTGAAATCTCAAGACTAAACAAAACTAATGTGTACAGGCCTCTCGACTCGGATTAAATCAGATTACCGATCAACTTTCTCGCTTACTAATCATTCAGATTATGATCAAAGCAAACTTTATTTATTGATATAATATAATCTCCTTTTCGTGATATAAAACTATAATTTACGTTAATCTTGATAAAAATATTACACGGCAGTTAATAACACACAGTTCGTCAAATCAACCATTTTATCTAAACAATATATGTAATAGGAAAAGGGAGGAAGACAGCGAAATGCAAAAGTTAATTTGAATGCAATTACATTCAAGCGAAATACAAAATTAATTAAGTTACACCTATATATACGTCCAATAAATATTGCCTCACGAAACATCGAAAAGCCTGATATTAATACCAAAATAGTATATGAAAGCTTAATAGGAGGTAAAATTTAAAGAACACCCGGGATGAATTTCGTTGGTATATCAGTATCAACCGAATGCCTATTTTCCATAAGATGAAGGGTCTCGAAATTCCCATCACGTAAAAAAAAAAATCAACCTCATAACGTTAAAGGATTCTCGTTTCGGGTTAAACGACTTCTACCAACCCCTCTTCGCCCAAAGCCCTAAATTATAGTCTTTACCGCCTTGAGAGTAATACTGATCACTTTTTTACAAAATACTTCAAAGTAAAGAAACCATAAATCTCGTATTTTGTTTTAACCCCCGCGCGATAAAAAAAAGCACAACACGAGTATATTAGAAGGAAGAAAAAAAATTCGGGTTTACCAAATAAATCGAGAGAATGCTTGAATCTGAAAAATATCTTAAACCTGAAAAAGGAGAGAAGAGCCACGAGGGAAAAAAATCGTAACAAGGTGTTAAGTAAAGCTGGCTGGGAAGTTTTCTTCAGAAATAAAATAGTACAAACTTGCTACGGATGTCTCGTGGATTAAATCAAACCATTTTCCCCGTGGCGAACGAAATTTCGCATCTACGCTGACATAAAAATATATACTGTACGATACTGTACTCGTCGATTCGCAGATGTGATTCGAATTTCAAGGCGACATTGAAAAATCTAACGAACGTTTTCGGAAACCAATTTCCGAGTAATAAAATAAAACACGAGCGGATCCATTTTTTTTTCAAATATACCTATGGTATTATATGCGTTACAATTAAATAAATGTACACCCTTCGATAAGAAGCAAAAGTAAATTGCTTACGCCTTCTACAAAATTGTTGAGTAAATTAAATCGACTTTTTAAAAGAGAGAAATTTAATTTTCTATAAAGTTTCGTGTAAAAAAAAAAAGAAAAGGGTACTCAAGTGCCTGAAACTTTATATTTTACCGGATGCTCACGTCGATCCATAAGAATATAATTTTAGAAACTTAAGAAAAAGTTTAATGTCTTTTAATGCGTCGCTCAAGAAATTATCGTTTTTAATAGCGAAAAACGTACCATTTTTTTAACTTTCGAATAGATTTCAAAGTTCCATTTACATTTTAATGGAATAATATTTTATGGAAAACAGTAAAACTGCTATCGCAGACTTACTTAAATTTATTTTCATTAAAAATATTAAACTCGAAATTTACGTATATAGTAATTGTATTAACATAATAAATTTTCGTTTGAAAATAAGACACGCACACAGCGTCAATAGACTCGCGTTTGCCATATTTTTAAATTTCAGCTGTACATTAATTAAATGAAAATGTTGACGTTATAAATTACACTGACTTTACAATGAAGAAATTCGAGCTTTATTAGAGGAGATAATAAAGAAAAATAGATTAATTTGAACGGAACAAAGATAAGCATGTACCACTGACACTGTAAAAAAAAATAAAAATAAATTATTTTTATAAGAAAGAATTAAGCTTTTTCAAAGTCAAAGAAGAGTAAATTAATAATGGTAACGAGAACGGTAAAGGTGATGTCTAAAAAATGTGAAACTTGAAGATTTCAGTAAAAATTAAAAAGTTTATTATGCACATTAAAGATTAATTCAATTAAAAAAGAAGCGTATCACGTAAAAAGACAATGCAACAAAAGCCTCCGTTATACAGTGTAGATTAACAGAATAATACAAACGATCACCGCAAGAGTTTTAATTAACGTTATCGTATCATCCTTAAGATATACAAAATAAAATCATTTCCAGTAAATTACAGCTAGCGTATAAGCAAACAATGAAAGTAAATGATTTTCAAAAATTACATCGCGATTGCAAGTCACTCCAGAATTGAGTGAATCATCGAGTATACGTATGTATGATAAAAACGAGTCGAGTCACCCTCGATGCAAGTTAGAATTCAACTTCCTTATATCAATTGATCTTTTGTGGTTCGCGAAAAAAGAGAAGAGCGATATTCGATACGCCTCGAATAAATCAAATCGAATCAGTCAAAAAACGCGCATGTTTGATCGGCGAGCGGAGATAAAAAAAATAAACGAAGCAACAACAAGGAAGATTCTGAGCATCCGTCTCCTTGGGAAATTTACTCGACGGCATAATTAAAGTGTCACACGGGCGCGTTAATCGCGAAGCTGAGGCAAAACTACGGGGCGTGCCTTTGTTCAGCTGTGAGAAATTAAGCAATTAACCCGCGTATTTTACGGGCCGCAGTCGACTGGAAGTCGAAAGTGTGCAAGCTCCCCCTTTTTTTTTCTTTGAGAAAGAACATTTTTCAACTTTGAGAATATGCGAGGAATTATAAGATCCTTAAACTTCGTTCCACCCATTTTCTAACTTGGTTATTGACTTATTTGATACTGCACAGAGCCGGTCAAAAACTACATGCTCCGTTGATTTATTACAATTTTGAAATTCAACAAATTTTATTAAACAACGATGGAATAGTAACTTTGTTTTTCACTTGTAATTAGGTCAATTGTTGAGATTCCATAATTATTGAATTTATTCAAAGTAAAAACGTTATTATTAACGTAGTAAAAGCTTTTTATTTTACTTTCATCAATAATTTATTCGATTGATAAACTGTAAAAGAAAATACTCAAACCAAATCTTTTAACATTATTATTGGATATTTATATGAATATAAAACAACGCGTATATTTCATAATATTGAATCATAAATAACAATATTATACCGTAAATAAAACTTTTTCTTTAAATTTACTCAAAAATCAAACGATATCGCAAAATCATAAATTTTTTCCACCGTAACTGCAGCGAAAAGAAATTGTGCAATCAACAATGATAGTCACCATAAAAAATAATTCACTTTCCTTACTATCCCCCCACACACACGTATAAAAACCCAAGTGTTGTGAAAAAACATCTCTCTCTTTTTTTTAAAACTGCGATGTCGCACTCGTAATTTTCGTTCGATTACGAGGGTTGCATATTTTATTGGAATTCTCGCGGGAAAGGATTAAATTTTTTTTCACCTAACCAAAAAAAAAAAAGTCGATCGTCGATTGAAATACAAGGTGGTAGGAGAAGAGTAGATAACGTTATCTGGATGATCACGCGTATATGGTAATTGAATGGAATCCGCGATTTAATAAACGGACCCCGAGGAGCCCAGAAGTTTAAATTGCAGTCAAGAAAATTACATGTGTTTTACACCAACGAATCCTCGCGCGATGATTCAAAATTCCACGTCCCCGGGAAATTCGCCAGTTCGGTAGTTACAAACCGCTTCGTTGGAATTATCCAAGTTTCAGGAGCCGGGACGAGGGTGGGGGGGGGGGGGTACGAGGGGGCCACGTGAGCGCGAGGGTGAATGTGACGCGAGAAGAAGCGTATAACGAAGCCAAGTTGGGATTTACATTAAGTTCCAACGAGGAAATTCGGGATATAGGTACTCGGACTCGATACTAACCGAGCTCTTCTATCCTAGCCAACTCGAATTAGGAAGTGTTGATTTTTTTTACTTCGTCTTCTCTAACGGGTAACTGGATCAGAGATGTTGAATGGATTAAATATTTGCCGATCTTTTAATACAATTGATTCGATCAGGATAAACAATCGTTCTCAAAGGAGTTTTAAATTGAATTTTTCAAGAATTGGTGATTCGAATGTGTTCTCTACCGCGCGGGCGCGTCCACGTGTGTGTGTGTGTGTGTGTGTGTATGTCTACGTTTATATGAATCTTTCGTCGAGAAGCGTAAGATGGTAATGAATGTTAATTTATATATGTAACTCTACGTTTATTTGTATGTCAAAATAATTATGGATTCGTGATTGAAATTTAAAGAATTCGTAACGATATTCGTTAATAAACAAATTCAATTACAATGAAATTTTCTCACCGATATTTATTCCGGGCTGCGATTTCTCTTTTTTTTACGTTTATTAACTTTTGATATCAATCGAATCGAATAAATTAAATGATCGCAAAACAATTAATTTTTATGAGGAGAAACTTTCACGTAACTTTTATTCAACGGCATATTTATCGTAATTAAAAGTGATTCGATCGCTTTTTTCTGTTCCATTCGATTAAAATTTTTCGTCAAAATGCAGTAAAATATTTAAAATGTATATAGTGAATTAAAGTAATGCATATACGTTATTGCAACTGAATCCTTCAGTGCTTGAGGAGCAGACGAAAAACGTTCCTTTAATAAACAACTACTCGTTTGTACAACCAACTATCATCGAATCACCAAATTTAGAGATTATTTTTTTTAAATCTTAATGATAATACACCGGTCCAATTTGAATTCACATTAATTTATGTTAAAGACATGCTGATTCCCAACGTTCCGTAAAAAAAAAAACAAAAGAAAAAAGGATAAGGAACTTACATTCGAATTTTTACGTGGATGAAGAAAAAAAAAGAAGAAAGATCGCCGTAAAAGTTACACGAATTCATTAAAATGAAACATTAAGATTCATGATATTCCATTGTTCTTCGAATGTTATGTTCCTTGGCCATAAAAGATCTTTAGGCATCGGTTCACCGAGTAAACCAATAATTCGAGTGAATTCCTTACGAAAAGCGCAATCAGCAAATGCGTCGTCTTACGAATAACATCGCGGTTTAATTACCCGTGTGTGTGTATATATAGTGTCGAGGATCATCAAACAAATAGGATAAAAGAGGGGGGGAGGGGGGATTGGTGGAACGTTGAGGGGTAGCAACGTTTAAAAGACGTCATAAGCCGGGAGGGAAGAAATCGCGAGGATTATTTCCGCACGAAATCTCCGTTTTATACACGTACACGCGCACACATACACGCACGCACACAGAATCGCACGTAGGTATATACATATATAAGAGGGGTAAACGAATCGACTCGACGAATAATCTACTTCAATTTGCAGTAAACTATGAGAGGGAGGGTAGAAGGTGGAGAAACTTTATTGCGTTTGAGTCGCGCCATTACGGATTGAATAAAGCGCGACTCTGTTAAGTTTATGTATGTACGAGGGAAAGGAGGCAGGGGGTAATCGAATTGGACGGCCAACGGTCGCAAGAGAGTAAATTTTCTTTATCTCGCGAGTGCACTGGTGATAAGGACAATTCGAGGAGTAGTAAGGATGTGTGGTGGTGACCCTTTTTTTTCCTTTTACATCGGACTTGAGATTTTCGTGATAACAAAACTTTGTTGAAAGGTTGCTCGCTTCATGTATATATATATATATATATATATATAGGTACGTTAGTTTTGAATTACCGGTCCCAGCTCTTGTAATTTCCTCCAGTTTGTTTATGCTCCGGAGCGATTTTCGAAATGTCAACCGAAGAGAACGATTACATTTTTAATAAACTTTTACTTATTATCTTTACGTGAAGCGTATATGCACGGTGACGCGAAAAACGCAATGAACGAACCAAAAATTTGTAATATAATATTTTATGATAACTGGTATTTAAATATGTTTACAGTTATGCGCAAATGCCCTAGTTTCGCAATTGTGGTTCTCACTCGACACGACACCCGTTCGTATCGCATAACTAATAACGAATTATAATTTTAAAAAGTACATATAAAATTGTACTACTAAATAGACGTACCTTTTTATTTTAATTAAGGAAATAACATCTCATTAAATGTATAAATATAAATTACCAAGGAAAAAAGTTTATCGTTGTAATAAAATATTTTAATTGGATCAATCAATTTAGCAAAGAATTTACATGGAGATTTAATTTATTTAATTATATTTACATATCTGCAGTTGCTCACGTATTAAATATTAATTTTAAGTAAAGTAAATCAATTCACTATTCTTTTTTTATTTATTCCATTTAAGTAACTTTGTTTTTTATTTAATTGATATTTAGCTCAAGTATTTAATTGTAATTACACAATTATAGTTATACTAATACTTAAAATACAATAATTACATATAAATAAAAATGAAATAAAATATTCATTTGAACGTGCAAATTGAAATACGGTAGGAGCAAAAGTACTATTTTTTTTAAATAAAAGCATACCAATTCGTAATAAGTGATAAAGCGTTATATAAAGCTGAACTGACAAACACAACTTGATTAAGCAAATGCGTCGCAATTAAAGATAGAAAATTAAAAACAAATGGTAAAAGATTGATTTCGTATCTCTGTTAATTCGCATCATCAGCGTCTATTTCTAAAATTGTCCGGGCATTAAAATGTGATAAAGAAGCGCTCTCTCGACGAAATTAATTTGTTAATTATAAGAAAAAAGAAAATAATTTATCGCTTCCTATAGTAATCCATAAAAGTATCTTAAAAAAACCGGGTAGTTGTTTAAATAACGCCCCCTTCCGCGATAGATAATTAAAAACGTTATCAAACGATAAAAAGAAGAAAAAGCAGGAGGAAGTAAAATAATGAAAGGAAGCTAAGTAAAAGCGGATGATGAAAACATCGTTGATGAAGCTCTGTACCGATTGGCAGGCTGTGTGTATTTTTTTTTGTACCCCCATCGATTCAAAGAAAGCAACCCGAAGGCACGGAAGAAGGACGAGCGATTTTTCACAAAGTTTTTCAAGCGCACGCGAGAAAAATCCCCTTCTCTTCGTGTCCGATCCAGTCGCGCATTAAAAATTAATAAGGAAAAATAAGCGAGGGACGATACAAACTCGCGAGAGGCCTCTGTATTTTATTTTCTCTCTCTTTTTTTTTGAGGGTCACGCCGAAAAGTTTATATCACGTTTTTAAAACTCGAAATATCTTCTTTAATTCCGTACGCTTGAAAAATGAAACGGTTGCGCGCTTGAGAATTATACAGCGGCCGGGGGTGACTACCCTCGCATTGCGTTTGAGGGAAAAAAAGAGAGAGGGGAGTTTAACGAGAACGCCCCGGAAATATTTCACGAGTCGCCTTTATGTACACACGCGATCTTTATCGAGAAGTTGCATAAACACTCTGGACTAATGCCGCGTTAAGTTTATCATTCCCTTGGCGCGTTTCCTCGTACCATTGAAAACTGGAAATATAAACAAGGAACTTTACCAAACGGGTGAGTTTAGCTTATTCTTTTCGGACTACGTTTTTCTTGGATGTGTGAATTCCTTTTTTTTTACACTGGGAATTTTAACACAAAAATTGTATTGACAAAATTTTCTTAATTGACCCTTTTACAATTCTGCTTTCCGCTCATTCCGCTATATATCAAAAGTCAATAAAGCTTGCAATTTTTTTCGAAAAATTCAAATAACGCTTTTTAATACGATTTTATACTTTGTTTTTTCAATTAATATCCTGTACAGTAGTAATTCATTATGTACTGCCTATTTTGAACACCATTTTAGTGTGTAAATTTTATGACCTCGTAATTGTAAATGCGCTATAAAAAATATCTGGTGCACAAGTATCTTGTTTTTATAGATTGAACAAAATCTATAAATTTCTGTCAAAAAATATTCAACTTTGTATTTGACATTAATTTCTCAATCTACAAATTACAACGTATTTCCATAAATTTTAGTTACATAGAAACTTTTGATTTTAATAATCAAGTTGTTATTCACAATTTTGTTTATAATCTAACCTTCTACAAGGTACACTTGCCGCATTTATATCATGTATATAAAATAACGTATATTGAATTAAAAATATCTCCTCGAGTTTCATAAAAATATAACCTTTTTAAAAGCCTCTAGATATCAACAATTGTATTAAATGAATATATCTTTTAAAATATAATTATACCGTGAATATTTCACCGTATTCGTAGTATGTTACATTTTTTTCGTAAAATAAAATTTACAATTTAAATTTATAAGTATTACCTGCACTATTTTTATAATTATGTCGTTTATTCATACTTTATAAAAAAAAAATTAAAATATACAATTTTATGTATTTTAGTACATTTATGTATTTCGTAAATAATTAACCAGGTAACAATAAAATTATGATATTTAATTATAAAATTTTGTTAACTTGATATAAACGAAAATGTTAAATAATAAAATGTAGTTAAATAAGTTAGTAATAACTTGGATTTGGATTAACGGAAAACTTTAAAATGAAGTAAAGGAATATCATAAGTTCTAGTAAACAGTAAATTACGTTCGGAAAATCATTGAAAATTTCGTTAGAAAAGTTGACTACAACAATGAGAAAGAGAAATGTAACTTAATTTTTGAAACTGCTTTTTTTGCGGAAACATATTTATTGACAAAGTGGAGAAAATGTCGAAGTTTAATCGAAATTCGAGGAACACGTGGTCACGTACAGAAATAAGTACCGTACGTGTGTAAAATTGAATGTTCAAACTCGGCAATTAAACTATTTAAACTTGTAATTACTTTATTTTTTTTATGCATAACAAACTAAAAGAGACAAAATATATTTGTCTTATTGAATGCAACGTTTAAAGTCATAGTATAATCGGTCTAAGGTTAAAGTGAAAAATGCGAAATAATAAAGGTAAACCGAGTTCCAATGAGAAGCGATTACGAGTATATACCAAATGACACTTGTCGGTGAAATTTCGCGAAAAGCCGGCAATTGACTAGCCTGACAACCTTAACCACTGAGAAAAGGTAACCGCGGTACATGCACCGTTAAATCAAATCGCAACAGGGAGGGTAGAGAGAGATAGATAGAGAGAGAGAGAGAGAGAGGTAGCGATAAGGTAAAAGCTTGCGTTGATCCGCATGGGCGAGAGAGGGTGAATCGATACGAGCCAGCCGTCTGCCGCAGTTATCAATTTGGCAAATTGCAAATCAATACGGCCGCTGGCTCGACATATTTATGCCGTTCTCTCGCGCTTGGATAACCTCCTAGTTTGACGGGCGATTTCACGCGCCAGCCGGTGACGACGTCCGGGTGTCTGTCCCGACGATCCTCTGGATATTCCACTGGACTGCCTCTTGAAGGTGACGCGTGTTGGATCCTTGCGCTTCGTTTGTTTTGTGGCTTTCGAATCCACTGTTACCTCTTCTTCCTTTCTTTATTTTTTCTTCGGAACTTTGGGGTTTGTTTGTTTCGGTACGTTTGCTTTGATATCATACGTCGCAACTTTTACTCGAAACAATATTTATTGTTAAGGAAAGGCTTTCACTTTCTTAAATTAAGTTAATTCATTTACTGGGTGATTGCACGCGCTTAACAGTGAATTTTTTCCTTGAAATATATTTTACTTCATTTCGTCTATATACATATTTATATACGATTAATCACCTGATACATGGGCTTATTCGCTGTCACTTTTTTCGACATATTCATTTCGTTAAATTTATTCGAATTATCACGACGGAAAAAAGAAATGCAAAAGTAAATTTTTATTTTTACGAGTTAAATTATTCAAAAGGGATTAAGTTCGTATATATTAATTCGTACTTTTTTTGTCAATTTGGTACGAGAAACTACATTACTGTTTTTAAATATATACGATATTTTTAAATATGTGTGCTTTAGGAAAATCGGCTAAAATTAAAATTTTAATGCAAAATATTTTTAATTTCGCAACGAAACAGAAACTTCTCTTTGCTCATCACGTTTCGAATTGAAATTAATAATGAAATTATCACTTCTTAAATAAAAATATTTTCTACGAATTTCGATAACGTATTTATCAGAAAACTCTAGAAATGCTTTGGTTTTGATAACAATTTTATTACTGGCGAGAGAAGTTTGCAGCTGCTACGTTAAGTGGATGTAGACATTATTGAATCGAATTTTGATGCTACGTACGAGAGAACTCCAACTTTTAAAAGTATGCAACTTAAAATATGTATTCTTATTATCATAACCTGATTTTAAGAAAAAAAAAGACTATAATTTATTATACAATTTTAAAGTTTGCACTTATGTCTAAGTAAAAATAAACGTTTGAGATAAAATAATTTATTTGATATATTTAATTTACAGTATGAAAAAAAAAACAAGTATTTTGTTCATACCTTTCGATCGTCAAGCCCACCTTATACCCTTTTCAAATGTCTAATTTACTTGTTAACAAGTTTTTAACCACGTGCCAAATAATGTTCGCTCCTCATTATATTTTGAAGAAACGTCAATATTATCCGTTCATAGGTCAAATAGCTTATAAGATTAAATTTGTTAAATTAAATCGCTTAGATTGTACATAAGAATTATAACAAATCTACGAAGAGACAATAAGGCAAAAAATGTAATAGCGATTTTCGTTTTCGTATTATTTTTTTTCTGTTTGCGTGAAAAGGGGTAAAGAATAGTAGCACTCGATAAGGTTTTAAGTTCAGGATAGAAGGGGTGGCGAAAGTGATCCCGCGAAGGCGAGTATTCAACACTTGGGTTTCTCTCTAACCGAGTCTTTGTGTCGGCGGGATGAAATATTTGTTCGGCACTCGTGCTCCGATGCAATTCTGCCATTGACGTGAAAACGAAGGGATGGTCCATTCAATGCAGGCCTCTCGCTCTCTCTCTCTCTCTCTCTCTCTCTCTCTCTCTCTCTCTCGATAGTAATCTTATAGAAGGTATGTGTGTGTCTGTGTGTGTGTGTACTTGTTTTCGAGGTCTGTGAATAACTAAAAAACTCACCGTCTACCCCCTTTATCCGTTAAATCCTGTATATATTTCACCAATTTACCGATGCGTTAATTATTTTATTTTTGTTTCACCCTTCGATAAATTTTTCCGTTGAACGATTTATGTTCTCGTATACGTTTTGTTTTAATTTCGATGGTCGACGAAAATTTTTTTCCGAAAAAAATAAATCATTATGTTTGAATGAAAAAAGGCCCCTCTCCCCCCTCCCCCCAAATAAAAAATATTCTAAATGTGTATAATAGTTTAAGTATAGGCGTGCGTATGAATATGAATCAGTTTAAATGAGTTAATCAAATTACAGATTGCATAATGTAAATGACGGAATTAATTTAATGCTCGAAGCGTTATTCAGACATTTGAATAGGTTCTCTCGATCATAATGTAATTAGCTGTACCAAGTAGTTTCATTAAACCAAATCCGTATAAATAAGCATTATAGTTATGCGAACAATAATCATTCCTATACAAAATATACGCCATCTCGTAAAGCGAAATACGAAGCGCAAAATATCCCAAAATTTCAAAATGCAAAAATCCATTGGTATACCTAAAAGGTTCTTGAAAATAGAAAAAAAAAATTCAGGAAAAGAAAAAAATGTTGAAATATTATAATCCAGTAGTTGGTGTATCGCGACGAAACCTTTTCCCGTCGTAATAACGTTCCCGCAAAAATGGACGTCAAGAGGTTAAGAGAAATTTTTTTTCCCCCTCGACAATGAAGCTCTCAACGAGAGAGCCAAGCGTCCTCTTGAAAGCAGTGCTTCATCTCTCTCGCATCGTTTCGCGTCTAGTCGACGAGATAAAGGTAACACCCCCTTGGTTACCCTTACCGAATAGATATTTGTCATCTTTCTCTTCGAAAATCGAGAAGGTATACGTAAAGAATGTACCTTGTCATCGGAGATGAAGTTTCGCGGATACGCATTCGCGAACTTGTCGAGTACTCGAGTTTCTTCGACATCCCCTCTTCTCTCCCCTGTATATTCGGATACGGCTGCTTCTGTTTTTCTTCCTCGGTTATCGGGAGAAGTTTAAAGGTGTATATACGTACACCGTGTTTTACGAGTCAAGCAAATTTGTTAGAATTATAAATTTGTACCTTGTCGAGATAGATGTATAGGATAAGTATAAATAATTATACTTACTGAAAACTCGTGTTAAGCGTTCTTAGATTTTACGAAATTTCGGTGCAAGAAAAATTAAAATACTCTTCTGGGATAATAATAGAAACTGCGTTGGTAAGTTTGAAACTACGTCGTTTCTGACTTATAACCAATACATCCATAACACGTGAACTTCCCGGTATCCCAAGCCTCCCCTTGCCTCTCAGACAATTGCTGTAGATAAAGTTAATAATATCGTTAAGTTTGGTGTATCGGTTTAAGCTAACTTCATTACTGCAAAGTAAAGTAGGTTGTTATTGTTTCCCCGAGATGTTTTCTTCAAAGCGATAATTATCACGTGTACAGCATAAACAACGAAATTCACCTTAATCATTCTAAATATAATGAAGGTTAAAAAAAAATACTGCGTACATACGCATCTCGTTAAAAAGTTTAAATTAACAATAAATCAGATGCTTATATAACGTAATCGCGTAAATAAAAAGGAAGAAAATTATCGTTAAAAATAATATTATCATTTATTAAAAGTATCGTGTGACAGTTTCGTAAACTAATTTCCACTAAACTTAATGGTGTATCATTTCACTTTGAGAAGTATTAAAAAATTAAACACAAACTTTCTAGAGCGAATCTCTCGTCGGGCTAAAAAATTTCTTTTAATTAGTTGAGATACGAAATCTGAAGGGTTTATTTACATTAATTTACTCTCTCATTACGAATAAAAAGTAATAATAATAATAAACATCTCGTTTAAAATTAAATTTACAAATATTAAGTGGACGAAATTCTTTGAAAAAAAAAGAATTGGCTATAGAAAAAGTTTATGAATTGAAGAAAAAGCTTTTTCTCGATCAAATGTCGTGTTAGTAATACAAAAAAAGACAGTTGTATACCATTTTTTGTTGTTGTTTAAAGTAGAACATTAATGTATTATTTAAACTGAAAAGTACATCTTCATCCAGGCTGTTACAAAACTTAAATGAACCCAGTCTGCGTCGTTTATGTAGTTATCCAACCTTGGCGAGAGACTAAAGTGCCTCCTCCTCTATTTCCTTTCGTGCAAGAACAGTCTTATAAACTCTTTAGTGCACCTTCATGCTCCAAGTTCGTCAAAACTCACATTATCCCTCGTATAGTCAATAATAGTCCAAGTCGCTTTATAATATACATATATATATGTACATAAAATAATAATATTAATTAATAGATCGGTTTTTCTTGTCTAGGCACGCAATTGAATATAAAAAGTGTATGAAGATCAAACTATTTACAATTAAATCCTCGGTCGATTTCTAAACCTACGAAATAACGAACTTTGTACGAGTATCGAAAGAGTCATCGTAAAACAAACGGCGAATATACCGGAGAATTAAAAAATTATTGAATTGTTTTCTATTGTGTAAAAACACACTAACACACACACGCGCGTACACTCGCTCTCTGTATGACAACTCGAGTTACACCAGTTTGCGCAAACAATCCACGCGTTCTATTTCAAAAATAATTGTTCTAATATAAAGTAAAAAAAAACTAGGGAAATACGAGCTTGTAACATTTTGTTTTCTGAACGATCGTTTCTCTTTTATAGTGCGCCCTGGAAAATGTGCTTTGTGAAATAGTAATTTATTTTTATAAAAAAGTAAAAATTTGCGTTTTTAGAAAAAAATAATTTTTGTTTCTTGCGCAAGTTTCTACTTTTTTACTCCACCAGCTGCTTGTGTCTCGGAATTTTTACAACCATCCCCTCTCTCCTTCTCACTGCACGTCCAACAACTTTTATTTTTCTTCATAGAACCGTAAAGAATGAAAGTTCTTGCCTTTATTATGATAAAATGCACCTGACCTATGTATACGGGACATTATACAGTAAAAATGTAATGAAATTTTATATTTTTCATCATAGCAGAACACTAAAATAACTGATATTACCATAATAACAATGAACATACACACTACGTTCGAACGAAATTTCAAATATTATAGAAATGGCTTAGGAATTTTAGTAAATTCGAAGAGTCAATGAATCGGCTACTTTTTGGTACGAAACCTTGTCTATGTGTATTTTCATGATCGTTCGGATGGGTTCAATAAAATAGACAAGGTTAAATCTCTATCGATTTTGTATGCGTATAGAACGTTTAAACAAAAGAAAAGTAAATAAACATCCTATATTTTAATAAACCCTTTTAATAAAAGTTAGATTACATAAATAAAAGAATCTTTCGTTTCGTTTAATAAATAAAAATTATAAAATATCCGTGAACCGTACTGATAATTTAACTCGCATCTACCAATCACTATATGCATACATTAGAAAAGAAAAATACTTATTAGTGTACAGAAAAAATTGCAATTACGGAAAATTTTACGGTTCAAAGACTTAAAGAAAGATTATTCGAAAAAAAGCGCCAGTGAATCCACAAAAGCATTTGAAAATTACACAGGTCATTTTCCATCCGTGAAAGCATTTTCGATATATACATAATATCCCCGAAATTACGAATAGCTCGCATTAAAAAAGAATCCTTCAATTTATTCAGGCGAACGCTATATAGAGGCAATTACATAAGTAAAAATTCAGCGTCAATTGGAGATCTCGATCGTATATTTCAATGCGAATTTGTACGGGAGCGCGAGGATTTTTTTTTCCTTTCCGCTATCCATTTCATAGATGATAAAATTCCATGAAATTCACGCGCAGCCCCTCCAGCAACGTTTGAGAAAAAATATATATATATAGATATATATTTATATGTATATCTATGTATATATTTTCTCTTTCTCTCTCTCTCTCTCTCTCTAGAGCGCATTCGATGCAACAAAAAAAGGAAGAGGGACGTTCCCTTGTTAGGAGAGGAATGAACGATTACAAGATCAAGCAATCCAATCTAGTGCTCTCTGGTAAATCACAATCAGTCGGACCGCCTTGCGCTCCGGTGGTATTATGGTACCGCGGCGGCCGGCGACGCTACTCGAAGTTAAGCCATTTTTCGCTAAACCAGTTTACGATGTCAAAGTTTGCGCCCTCAACCCGCTCGCGGTAAGTACGTGAGCTCGAGGACGCAGAGAAACCCCGGGCGATCGATACTCCGGGCTTCTGGTTCGAAAGTCCAAATGTACACACATACACACACTTCCCTTCGAGATAAATATATATAAAGTCAGAGAGAGAGAGAGAGAGAGAGAGAGACCGAGAGAGAGAAATAGAAATTGATAACTACGCGAATATATCGGTTAGCTTTTAGAGGGTGAAATCAAATATAATGCAACTCTTTACTTAACGAGTCATTTTTTCAATTCCATCGCCATTTTAAGAAACTACAATATGGAACTTATAATATTTACAAAATTCCCGAATTACTTGACTATTCAAGTAGAAAAAATTTATTATTGAAGCGGTTTTCCTTTTACTTACTTCAGCTATAATTGCACTTTAAAGAAATACGATACATTTAATAAAAATAGAAAAGGTCTTAAATTAATTGAATTTAAATGCTTTTTTCACTGAATGTGTATATACGGTAAACGATATTGAAAACGTTTTAAAACATAAGGTATTAACTTTCTCGTAAATGTCACATCTTTTTTATCTCCTTTATTTTATTGCATCCCGTAAAATTTATCAATATTGCGTTCCTAAACTTTATTATATCCTTTAACATTGGTCTCTTATTCCTAGTTGTATGTCCGAAATAAAACAATGTAAAATAATAATAAACAAATATTAATAGTCGCTAGTAATATGTTTTTAAAATGGCCAAATCTCTACCCGGGTTCTTTCTATTCTATCATTCTGATCCAAAGTTAACTGCAAATAAAAGTTTATTAATACGTCAAAAAAAAAATAAACAAGTTAAAGTTGACCCATAAAAAAATTAAATTCTTATTTACAAACTCTGTAGATTCGGTTTGTCATTTTAAATGTTGAAAATCCGATCTCGGGAACTTATAATGGCTTATAAATAAGAAATGACCACTTATTACTTGAATTGAGTGGCTTAATATGGTTTAACCGTGAAACTATTTGTTTTTAAGTTTGTTCACGGTACACTTTACTACGTCAGAATACAATATTTCTTTCGAAATTCGAGTTATTAACAAAGAAAAAAAATTCTCTACCAATAATATTCAGAGCATTTAGAACGCACTGTCAAATTAGAGTTGAAAAGTTCAGCCGTAACGATTGTAATAAGTAGCCAAATCAACGAGTTAAAGAAAGAAAAGAGTATCCTTAAAGTTAGAAAACGTCGGTGGCGTTAGAAAAATTTTGCATATTCGCCTGCTTTCTCACGTCGACCGGTAATTGATTCGAAAGATGCGCGAAGGTTTTCTAACCGCCTCCTTTTTTCACGAAAGGCGAAAGCACTTCCCAGCTGCTGCAGGCGTCGTTAAATATATCGTCTTTCTCTCTCTCTCCCTCCCTCCCTCTCTCTCTCTCTCTCTCTCTCTCTCTCTCTCTCTCTCTCTTTCTCTTTCTTGAAAGATAACGCCTTTAACGAATGGCATCAGCGCAACGAGGAAAAAAAAGAAAGGAAATACCGATATATAGGTATATATAGAAAGGGTGCCAGCATTTTTCCCGAAACGGAAATCCGAGGGTAGCTCCAATGAAAAAAGAAAAATTCGATGGATTTTGCATTGTGCGAGGGAAAAGCAGCTAGCAGAATAAACATGTAATAGGAGTGCTTGGTATATCGGTCGAATATGACCGGCGCTGTTTTCATCGAGCTGGAAAATAGCGCCGGCAGCTGGGCGAAAAAAAAACGCGACCGCGGAAAAAAAAGGAATTTTTTTCCCCCAACCGGGAGAAGGAAAAACTAGCTGCCAAGTGCTCTGAGGCGATAACAAAAATTATGCGCCAGTGATCGAAAGAGAAAAGGGCTCAAGAGGAGTTTACTCCACGGATTGACCCCTCAAATTTTTTTTTGGATTTTGAACGATTATGAGCGTATTCGCGTAAAAGCTCGTTCGATCCGAATGCTCGAAATATCGTAATTTAAGAGCTTTATTAAAAGTATACTCGAGAGAAGCAATCGCACTATTCGACGAAATTGTTTCCGTTAGGTAGTTTTCGTTCGTAACATTTATATTGACGTATAGTATGTCGTTTGAAAAATATTATTAAATTTTTATAATTTACGTTTGATTTTTGTATGGTGTTTTCCAAGTCAGAATTTCAAATGAATGTACTTTTTTTAAATCGGCATTTATTCAAATTTATTGTCAATGATTTTGAAATAGCAAATTCCTCTCTATATATATAAGAATGTAAAGTTGCCGCGTAGAAGGGAGATAGATTAAAAATTAAAGTTTAAATGAATGTATCGTTTAGCTGAAACTCGGCGTCAAACAAAATCTCGATGGAATCGCGGACAAATACAAAGGTATATAAGAAGAAAAGTTATACGGGTGATGTAGAAAAACAAACGTAATAAACATTCAACTAAGAGGACATTCGCATAAGTTAACACCTGTCAAACCCACGTAAACCCCCAACAATCTTCCCACAGTAAGCCCATCAATCGATTTGCGGAAACCCAAAAAAAAGTCGTTAAAAAAAAAGAAGACGAAAGTTAAGTTCGACACATAGCTCGAGAAGCTCGACCGAGCGTAAGGAAACCTTTCGCTCGAGGAAAACGGGAGCGCGGCTCGCACGCGCGAGGGAGAGAGAGAGAGAGAGAGAGAGAGAGAGAGAGTAAATCGCGGGTGCAAAAAGAGGCGACTGCTCGCATTAGGCAGGCCGTTTATATAAATCGCGGGAGCGAGTCGTTAATGTCGTCCTCCCTCCTCTTGGAAATCGCGGATGCCTGAGCGCAAACGACCGATCGTAAAGGTCACCTTTCCCATCGACGTATATACGTGTGTGCGCGCATGAACCATTGGGAAAAAAGTGAGGCGGTAATTTTGAAACGTTTACCAAAGGATCCTATAGGTGTAATAAAGCACACTAAGAAATCAATTTTTCCATCTGTTTACACTTGGACATTTTCTCTCTCTCTCTCTCTATATATATATATGTATATACATATATACGTACCAGTTTCCGGGACTTTGTGCAGCTACATAAATGTAGAAGGGGGCGTGGATGAGAGCTGCGTCTCGACGTTAACATTGAGAGAGAAAGAGAGAAAGAGAATTTATTTAGTGCGTTTCGGTGTTGCGTCGTAAATTAAAACTTGCTCGTTTAATCGGTTGATAAATTATCCTGACCGTGGTGTGGCTATTGTTGCGGATGCGAGCCGTGCGGTTGCAATAAATGTATCGGGAAATACAAAGTGCTCGATTGAACCGTTTTATAAGGATATCATTTCTGTGTTTTATACGGGTGAAAATGTCGAACCCTTTGTTGTTCAATGGCTATCTCCTTTTTTGAAAGTTTGATGAAACCGACATGTTTTCGGGATGTTGAGACGTGACGGTAATAATATATATATACATGGACACGAAGGTACCCTGCTGTAAATAAACATTTATTGTGCCCCTTTTTTGCAATTTTGAGTCATTTTAATAATTATTCGTAGAATATTCCAAACTACAATCTGCAATGCTTCGATTCGTACACTTAATTCCATTATCATACACTGATTCTAATTTATTATTAACTCGATGAAACATTCTATTCAAAATGTATTACACGTGCAGTAAGGTGCTAAGTAATTAATTAATGAATAAAATATATTAAAATAATGTGAGCACCTTTATTATCCACTGAAGTTTCTCATAGGCGTCGTTAGCAGCTTGCACTTAAATTCTAACTGTACAGTAGTATGTGGGGGCAATAAAAATGCAGATTTGAACTTGAGCGATTTAGCGAACTCCCCTCGACTTATTACGTAATTATTTGACCCTCTCGTAGCTAATATACTTTGGAATGTGTAAATAAGAAAAAGATGTTTGAAATCTAATTAACAAGTATTACTGTACAAAAGAGTACGATGAAACTAACGAGTTATAAAAAAAATTTTTTATAAACTACAAAATTTAAAGTTTGTATTATACAGCTGTGAGAAAAGAAAGTTATCTAATTATTTAAAAGAATTTTTATGATTTAACTTTATGCGTAATGTTAATAAAAGCGCGTTAAAAATTTTTTTAATTTATACTAGTTTGGTACTTTCATAATTTTTTGTTTAATTCGTAGGTATAAGTTACAGTGCACATTAGAATAATATAAAAAAAAATTTGTCGATGAATTGATGTATAGGTCGTCGATCAATCGATATCAATTAAATTTATTAATGCTCACACCCAAATGTATAATAATTCGTAGTCTTTTGATTAACCTCTTTCGTAGGTTAACATCCGTAATGAAAATTCGATGAAACATCCGGTTTAACGAATTATAATACGAGATTAAATTACATTGATTAACATAGGTAAGTTAGAGCGGTGCGAGAGTCGTCGCGGTGCATAAAATTATTTAAACCGAGAGATCGTATAACACGCGTTTGAACAATAAATTTTAATGAAACTTTCACACGTCAACTACGACGATTTTCCATTAAACTTGGAGGTACAATTCAAGGACATAGAGGGGAGGGACGCGCACATACTGTATGTACCTACTTGCTTTTCATGTAACTTTAACACGGAATACTTTGTCGGTATGGGTGAATCGATTGGAGAATTTATGTGCTACGCTTTTCTGTGTCGTGTTTGCTCCAATTGAATTACTACTTCAATCCTCCAAGTGTTAAAAGGAAAACGCTGAATGTAAAATGTCCGCATATAGGCAACTGCTATTAGACGGGACGTTTCTGTATTTGACGCGAGTACCAATTTTTTTATTTTTCAACGAACAAAAAAGAGAGGGAGCGAGAGAGAGAGAGAGAGAGAGAGAGGAGGGTGTGTATATATGTACACCGTCGTCGCAGTATATTTAACACTTTTATGCGTTCTCTGTCATGTAAATGGAAATATAAAGTAAACAGGCTAAAATATCACCGCGCTTTAGTTCAATTTATTTCAAAAATTCCATGAGAAATGGGAGATAATTTTTAAGCCACGATACGTATACGAGTGAAAAATAAGTGACGCGAACGAGGGAGCTTCTTCTCGAGCTTTGGCAAATAGAGCTAATAGTTCTTTTTTTTACCAACTACGTATACATTCGAAATATTAATTTCCGAAAAATCATCGTAAACATATCGGGCATTATTATGCAAATATTAGATTGGCAAACGCAAACGAATAGTCGGTATATACGCGAAGGCGTAATTTTGAAGAAACCACTTTAAGGAACCGATCGCGTTATAATAACTTTTGAATTACACGAGTAAATTCGCGTGTCTCCTGGCGGGGCTGGCCAACTGGCAGAAATTCAAAAACCCTTGTCGAGATGTACGGCCGGATACGCTTGCGGAAGACTCTTATTTCGCGTTCTATCGCGGAATCTGTTTTGTCACCGCACCACCGGAAACCCAGGCGTATAGCGCTCTATGCGCTTCGAGGGAGATGAAAAAAAAAATGTATGTATGTATATATAACGTGTGGGAGGAGAAATAATTTCTTTTTAATCACGTCGTCGGAAGTTTGACTCTCTTTTTTTTCGTAATGAAGATTAACTTGAGAGTTCGCAAGTGCGAGGAATGAATTATTAGGCGTGATAAGTGAATTGCACGATGGTCGACCTGTGAATTATGCTGAAATTGATAGTTTCTTTTTTTTTATGAAGGATGACGAGAATTTATTATCGTGCGTGAAATATTTTAGTTGGGAAATGGAAATTTCAGACGATTTAATTTTAAATTTGGGACTGTTGAGGAGGGTGCATTTTAAAGAGAAATTATACCTTAAAATTATGTGATATATTTAACAATATCGGAAAATCTTATTTGATTTTTAACGCACTCCAAGTTATAAGATTAACTTCTTAGGCGGATTTTTTGTTAATCTTTAACTAATTATGTCCATATATACATACAAAAAATGTGTAAGAAAGTGACGGTTAACAATGGTTGTTCCCAAAATTTTCTTTATTTGAAAACAAATAATTATATATGTTTAAAAGTAAAGGTTAAGCTATGATTTATATGCATTTCCCGACACTCGCATGCTATGGGCATCTTCTATACGATACAAAAAAATCTTTGATAGTTTAAGTAAATAAAAGTTTCAAAATGTCTATATCGATATATATATATATATGTATGTATTTGTAATTTTTTGCTGTTGGAGTTTATAGAGCTTGTTACTCAGTGAAGCTTAAAGAGAAAAAGCACAGAAAGACGGAAAATGAAATACGCGTATAGGAGGGCACGTGAGAGCAGCGATTTTAAAGAAGTCGGACAGAAAGTAATTTTCGCGTAATGGGAAAAATAGTGGGCGAAGTGAGATATATAGCGGTCGGTTAAAGGGGAAGAGGGAATGTATATATAGAGAACAACAAGGTTCTTCCCCTGTACTAAGGAAACACACCTTTAGACGATGTACCCCTCTCGCTGCACACCCGGGAAGTTACGTATAGGAGTAATTCAACCCGGTGAACATCGGCAGACGCTTGTCTTATCTGCAAAACGGTCGATCCCAACCTGTTTCTCCATGCGCGTCTACCCGAACGGGTCTCATAGAGACCGAGAGAGGCAACAATGGCAATTTCGCAAATTGCATTTCCCACAAGCCCCATTTCGAATTTGTCAAAAGAGCTTGAGCACACACGCCCACGATTTCTTTATTTTTCAACTTGAATTACATCTTCGTAAAAGGTGTCGAGGTATTCGATCAATTTATATCCAATCGTTATGCGAGTACTATTTTCAAAAGCCCTCTTACATATTCGATAAAATGGATAATTTATTCTACGAAACTAGGTAGATCATTTCATCGATTACTAACTACACACCGTTTGATTGACGAACCCTTAAATTTTATCGTGCATCGATATTTTCCCTTGTATTATCGGATCGCAAAAGCAATGTAACCGGTAAATGGTTATATACGTATAATAACCTATCGCAATTAGTATAATAAAATATAAAATGTTATTTATTACGATATATAAAATAAAAAACGCGATAATACGTACACGTAAAAATTACCGTGGCTATCGCCGAAATATCTTTTACTTCAACGTATTTAATTCCAGTGTTACGAAAAAAAGGTATCACTCGCCTACTTTATTATTTTCGTAAACTTCATTTAGATGGCACAATCGTTAAGTTTACACACACCTAATAAATTTTCAGTGTTATTATAATAATAACAATACGACGGTAAACAAAAATTACTTAACTAAAATTTAACTATCTAAGTGCTCGGTGCGCAGTTATTATATTCGTGTTTGTATATGGTGTAATAAAAATGTAAAAGCTCCACCGCGAAAGTAAGCAATTAAATAAATTCACGAGCAGTCTGGTGGAAATATGCGACGTAGCATTAATTTAACATATAATTATTCGAGTGCATTTCATATTTTTATTTATTTTTTTCGTTTTCTTATTTCCTTCTCCTTTTTTCTTTCCTTACCTTTTGAAATATTCCAAATTACACGAACGTATACTCAACCACAAATATTTCAAGCAATTGTAATCCAATTCAGAAATCTCAAGAATCGCACGAAATATGTTGAAAATTTTTTTGTCCCTCCCTTCTTCTAAATAGTTGTGTAATAACTTACTCTAAATTTAATTATTGTATACGTGCAAACGAATAGAATTTTCCAGTTAATTTTAAGAATCTAATTTAAACATAACACGCTTATACCAACCATAGATATAGTGCGCGTATATGTAAGGTTATAATTAAAGGAATAGGATAGTATTTTAAATTGCTAAAATAAGTACACTTGAATTAAGAATAGTAAACTGTATGTATATATATTATTTTTCTTATATATTATTAAATATATATTTGGGTCACTAGGTCTGAATTTTATTATATTATTTTTACTTTATTATTATTTAAACGGGTATAAATATAGAATTGAGATAGAGACTATTTGTGGTACAATTATATAAATCCATTAATTTGCTTGAGCTGTCTAACGATATATACACAGACAGGTAAATTCAAATACATCCGAGTGCTAATAATATCATTCACATTTAATACAATTTTTTTGCAATACGTAACTATTATTTAATATTGATAAAATAATGCAACGATACAGAGAACATATTTTGTTGTAAAAATTATTGTGACAGCTCGGTAAACCTGAGACGTATCAGCAATTCGATAAAAGTTAACTTATAAAGTCACATTTTTTATTTTTCTGTAATGTCAATTTGTTTGAAGGCAAAGCGAAAACTTGTTTAATTATTCACTACATTTGCCGTACTGTCACGGTAATTTTTAACTTATTGATCAAACGTTTCAGGTTGACCGTGTCGCCGCAATAAAAATGATTAAACATCAGGATAATTATAAAATTGAGACACTGCAAAAATAAAACTGCCGAAGAAACGATCACACTTGTAACTACTTAAACGAAATATAGGAAAAAGAAACTGGACCATAACGGAAACCTCGAATTGGTCTATACAGTCAGTTGCAATTAAACGAAACGAGAGGATTGGGTGAATACTTCATAAATTCTAATGTTTATACCGTCGCGAACCCTGGAGTATATTTAGAAAAAATAAAGAAAAAGATGTTGCGCATGCGATACGTGCGAGTAACACGTTCGAAATCCGTTAGTAACCTTCATTATTAAGGCATTCGCGAGTCTAAATATTTCCTAGTCGGAGAAAAAGAGAGAGAGAGAGAGAGAGAGAGATACCTCCTTGGTAACGGTCGAAGAGAAACGGTTAAAATGCATTTCAAAATCATAGGAATACGAAAACGATACGTATAGGTAACTTCACACCGAACTGTATATACATCAAACTAACTTTATCTCAAGAATGATAGATTTCTTATCGTAAATACCAGTAAAAGTATGCGCATGTATGTGTATATATATAGATATATGTATTCTCTTTTACTCGATTGACATCCTCTAATAGCTCTCTCTTACTCAAATTTCGTACGACCTCATTTTTTTTGACATAACGGCGGTTTGTCTTTTTTTAACGTTCAAACTTTTGTGTATACCTTCCCGGAGGAGCTTTTAACTTTGTCCCTTATTTGCGGAAAGTGTTTAAACACTGTTTGCGTCAGCGCAAACTTTTATCGCCCCTTCTTTCGTCATTTTAAATTGTCTTTCATTTCAAATTCTTTCTCTCTTTCTCTTTTTTTTCTTTTAGTCATATTACAGCGATGTTACCCCTATTTTTAGATTTATATTTCTATTTAAATTTTCGTTTTTTCCAATGATTGAAGCGATCGTAAAGTTTATGTACATCAGCATTTCGTGTAAAACAATTGTGCAACTGTAGGTAGACTTTTAATACAATTACATTGCATTTGTAATTTTTGTAGTTAATTAAAAGTTAGAAACACTGCACGTTTTATTTTAGTAAAATTAACAGCCCGTATACTTATTATGCGTTTTGATTAGAAGTAGTAATTTAATTGCATTTTTTAATTTTATGTTTATCTTCGACTCTTGAAATTTTAATTTATTTTCATCAAAATGTTTTGATATCATTATATTTACGAAATTTTTTAAAACGTCTAAACGAATTTTTAAATCGAAATATCGAATGTTCAGCACACGCTTGAAAAATATAAATGTACTCATAAATATTTAATTTAAATAATAAACACCATTGATTTTTTTTTCTTTACAATCATTTGTAGAATTTAACGTTAAACACCAATAACCCATGTCATTTAATCAGAATTGTTTTCAATTTAAACCGAATTAAGGAAAATGAAAATTAACACAGTTCCCTCGATTCAATTTATTTAAAAGTCAAATAAAAATAAAAGAAATTGGGTGAAACAGGTACACAAGAGGAATAAAAAAAAGAGAGGACAAAAAATTTGAAGGAATTAGAGAGTAAGTTACGCGGAAATAAAAGTAAATCGATATACGTAATACGTAGAGAGAGAGAGAGAGAGAAAGAGAGATGCTCGATGAGTATGCAATTGGAGTTGTAAAAGCAAAGGGAAAAAGGAAACGCGATTCGACGTCGTCGTCGACGAATTATCTCTCAACGTTCATCATTCCAAGTACAAAGGCCTCTAAAATCTCTATCGGAAAATTGGTAGAAGCTTCTTACGTGGAAACTTGAGCGTGAAACGGATTACAAACACGACTCTTCTCCTATATCACGCGTGTGCTTTCAAATAAAATTAGCCATACTTCCGAAAAAAAATCTCGAATTTTCTCCATTTGCAATCGACAATCTTTTGCCCGATCTATTTCCATTTTTCATTTTGAAGAAATAAAAGAATGCGTTATAAATACAAGTTGCGATTATAGATGTGCAAAATTAAATATTCGCAGACATAGAAATATTTATCCTTGCGTTATATATACATACGTGTGCAATATTCCCAAGTTAGTTTTAGTGGCAAACAAATCAACGTCCCGTAAGATCAAACCGATTAACCTGTCACCATAAAGAATTCATTAAAAAAAAAGAAGAGTCCCAAGCATATCGTCAACAAGCAGCTCTCGAACTTATACACCAACGATATATATCTAGCGCGACCTGTTTTACTTTGCTAACCAGGGTAGAGAGTATCTCCTCGTGCAGTATGAGCCTTGAGAAGGATAGAGAGAGAGAGAGAGAGAGAGAGAGAGAGAGAGAAAGAGAGATGGAACTTGTAAACGTCACGGGCGTTTCAAACGCGGAATCTCGAGTGTCAGCACCCCGGCAGCCGGTAATCTCTGGCGTCAGTGGGCCTTTATCTCTCTCACCTGCAGATCCCCTTCAACGTTCCAGAGGTGGGCAGGTACGACTATAAATACATCTAATAGGGTTGAAGAGAGAGAACAACCTCCCGCGTGTCGAACCCTGCATCATCTTCCGACTGATGGGAACGACAGTGAAAAAATTCATTATTATTAATACCTGTTCATTTATTAATCAATATGGATACTCGTTTTATCATCTGCAATCAGTATACACTAATATTTTTTATTTAGGTGAATTAATTATAAATTATTTCTAATCGCATGAATTTTGTACAAGATAAATAATAAAATATATTTGATAAAAATAAACTAAAGATTGCAACACTGCGATTAATCATTACCAAGATGAAACTTCAATTATCTTAATCTCTATAAACATTAATTCGAATTAAGTAAACAATTTACTTCTACACAAACACATTTAATAAATTGCACGTGACGTTGAATTTCTTTTTAAACCTGAAAAATGCGATCCTGTCGTGTATAAAAAGCTTGATAAAACGCATTTTTTTTCCTCCAGATTTTATATTAACGATACATCAGCGTGTATCACTAAAATTTAGTTAAAACAACGAGTTAGTTCAAACTGAAAGTTGCACGAGCTTTTCGTAATGATGAAATTTTGTTGAAAACTCACCTAGACGAGCTTACGTATGTATCATCTAATTTTGACTAAGTGTCTTGTACTCCCAGTAACAAATTTTCGTAATCTGGCTGTTTCACCGTAATAGATGATAGTAATGTTTATAATACATACTATATTTCAACGTTTTGCGCGTGAAAAACCCAGAGAGAACAACCAGGAATTATGAATTTCACCCATTATTTTTTCAGATAAACAACCAGACGTGTTTCACATTTTATTTTATTTCTCAACATTCGATAATTTAGTTATAAAATATATATATACGTAATGAAAAAGTTCAATATTTATTTATATAAAATAACTTGTAACTCGCTTTTAGTAGCACATTTATACATTACATTATATAATATTTATTATTTCAAGAATTGTAACTTTTAATTCAATCGGTATTTTCGATTATTTAAAATTAACAAATTTGTGAGACAAATTGTACTTGCAAACAAAAATTAAGTCACATATGTATGTATGTATTAGCCTATATGAATAAAAAATGTTGTTGGATTGGTATTCTATTTAATTGCGATATAGGTGAAAATTAAAATGGTTCGGTGTATTTCGTCATATGCATAGCGAGAAATCACGTGAAATTCAGCGTGGAAATCGTTTTGTCCCGAAGTAATAAAAATTTGATCCGTCATAAAAAAAAAAGAGATAGACTCTTGTACGTGAGTTAGAACTGTCAATGTGGCTTAAAACTGTCTGGTAAAATTATGTTTTACGATAGAGACCGAAAAAGATTTGGTATCGTGAAAAATAATACGCTTAAAATTACTTTTTCCCTTTAGCAATTTATTCTTTTCGTATAGATTGTTCTCAATTTCTTAAAAAATAATGTAAATTTCGGATACGTTAAACTATATATTCAATTATATTAAAGTTTATAATATAAAAATTGTAAAAAAAGATTAATAATTTTATTTTTTGTTATATACGTTTATCAGAAAGTGTATTAACCAGTTTTATTTAAAATTGTTTACTTATTTAAATCGTGAATTCCTTATTTATTTATTCATTCCAGTGATACAGTCACTTTCTCAATACTCTAAACTATTCACCGCTCCTCTTTTCTATTCATACCGAAAGTATTTTAGCGAGAAACCCTTCGCAATCTTCGTATTACTTTACGTTCTTTTCAATGTTATGCGTTTTAAGGAGTTTTTTTTCCTTTTCCACGGTATACTAAAGCAGAAACAAAGTTAACCAAACGTTCTTAGTGCTTTAATGCCTAATCTTTCTTACAGTTTAAAAACAGTATTTACATTTAAGCCCATCAACGAAACGTAAAAAAATTATATTATTAAAATATAAAAAAGAAAAATAAAGTTGTACATACGTATACTTTTATAGAAAAAAGAGAATGTCAAACTCAATTGATGGTTTTGACAGTTTAAGTGTAGAGTTCTCTTTTTATTATATGTCACGAATCGGTTTTATTCTTAATTTTTTTAGTATAAATACACGATATTTTATGATTTTTTAAATTTTTGGTTTCTTTGTTAAGGAAATCTTCAAACTAAGAATAAAATCAATTGTTTTAGAATATTTAAATGTTCCGCATTAGTATTTAAAAAAATTAACTAATTAATCTCTTTAATTAATGTACAATTATCCCCTCAAAAATATGCACAATTTAGATAGCATTGTAAAATTTTAATTTGAAATATTAATTTTTAAAATTCTCGAAATTCTCAAATTTTTGATTGGTTTTGATCTCCCTTCAAAAATTAAGAGGAAAAAATTAAAAAGTCATAAAATATCATGTGTATCTATAGAAGGAAAATTAAGAATAAAATCGATCTGTGACACTCAATAAAAAGAAAACCGTAGACCAAAACTGTCAAACGTACATCCCCTCGAAGAAAAGGAAAGAAAGAAAGGAAGAAAGAAATCCCAACATACGAAAATGCAATTTCGCGTCCACGGAGGCGAGTCCTAGTAAAACGAAGGGGAGAAAAAAGAGAAAGGGGTGTGAGTATGGTTTTAAAAGAGAGAGGAGACGCGTGCGACAGGACGGAAATCCGGGGAAAGCCTGCGTCCCTCGCCCCTCGATGTAAGGAATATCGACGAACCCGTTGACTACGGGAGGCGCCGCCCGGAAACCGACAAATTTTCTCGTCGAGTCGACGGGTCGAGAGCCCGAGACACCGGTAAATCACGACGGGCCACATACTTTCCCAAGTTAAGCTCCCTCTACGGTTGTACTCGCTACTATACGGAAAAACTCGGCTCGCGTGTCTCGAAAACTGTGTAGTTAGACTCAACCCCCCCCCCCCCACCGTCCCCCATCCTCAACCCAATACACTGTGCCGCCATTCCTCGTGGGAGTCAGATTTACCACGTGCTCCACGGGGGATTCCAAAAGTCTCCAAGAAATTCGCGTCCTCGATTTATGCGACGGGACGAATTTTGTTGTTACTTTACAAATACACACAATATGCGTGTACATAGACCTATATCTATATTGCGTACGTATGTGTATGTATGCCATATACGAAAATCCGCTTCCGAGTTAACCATGTACGGTTTGAGCTTGAGGGCTTTCCAGATTGGCATAATTACGGGATTGTAGTAATTTCTGGCATGACGCTATTCCGTTTGAGTTGCTCTCTCTCTCTCTCTCCCCCTCTGCGTATGTGCTTCTGCACATGTACGTATACCCTTCTGCCTCTCACGGGCGCTCTCTCTCTCTCTCTCTCTCTCTCTCTCTTGCGCGTGTACGTTGTCGGCCTCACCCGGAGTCGGTGCATCGATATGTTTGTAAATCCTGGAACGTGCGATAAACGCATACATGTATGTACATATATCGTATGTGTGTGTGTGTATATATATATATATATGTATATATATATATATATACCTATATAAACGAAATAGAAGGCATTGAAAAGTGACGTTCAAATTGTCGTGTAATTATGTCGGAGCGAAAGTACATAAAGATACGATATGTGTAACATTTCGATATTAAATATATTTATTGTTTTTCCGTCAATTTTAATAATTACGTCTTTTGTACATGAATATGTATAATCAATCATTATATTTAAATGTAAACAATATTTACACGTTATAGTGATTTTTATTTTCCCGTTGCGATTAATTCTCGAGAATATACCTATATAAACGTACCATGTACACTGTTATTTAGCTATAAAGTCAAATAAAAGAGATTGTTGTAATTAATAGATAATAAATCAGCTCAGAAGTTAATTAAACTTTCAAACAGATAATGAAAATAGAACCGAATTAAGTTTAATTCAAGACTACCTAATAATTAATTAAACTTTTCAATTATTTATAAGTTCAGAATAATAATAAAACATTTCGATCCGTGTTATAATATTATTTTAAATATTTATAACAATTATGGTATTTATTCTATAAAAACAGTTAAGAAGATCCAATATAAAAGTGATGTTAGAATATTCACCTTTTATTTTATATATAAAACGCAACGTCTCTTATTACGTATAGAGTTGGAAATAAATTTAAAAATCCTGTAAAAAAAGGAAATAAAGAAAAACACCCGACTAAATCGAAAACAGTAATAAATCCCAAGTCGGTTAAATAAAGGGAGAAAAAGGTAGAAGGTAGTCTATTTCTTATATAATTGACCGAAACTATACCTCAGTTAAACCCAACAATAATTTTTCCTCCAAAAGAGGGAAAACCTTCGGGAACCGCGACACTTATCGCAACGCTATATACATATATATATACCTATAGTAAGATACGGAATTAGGTCGCGCGCATTTTCTCTGGAATTCCTTTGGAATAAACACGAAATTCGGCTCGGCTCGCAAATTGCTGGGCCCCTTCTGTTTTTCCCCCTCCTCGGCCTCGACGCTCCTACAACGAGATTTCGATGCGAGAGACACTGATTTATTTATAACGTTGTCGGGAAAAAAAAATTGAGGGAGGTAGGGGTTAATACACCGTATGCTCCGGGGTCCATTTACGTCCGTAACATAATTGATGAAAGCGCTGGACGATTTGTTAGCAAGTGTAGCTGGCTCGTACTCTTATTTTTGCGTGTATGTCTATATGTATATGTGTGTGTATGTGTGTGTGTGTGCGCGCACGCTAGTTTTTTTTAACCTAAGCAAGCTTTCGGCTTTTAGCGATTTAGCGAGTAATACGTTGTTACAGGGTTTTTCGCAGTATATAAACATGCTCAAAGTTTACTCGAGAATACTCTGATTTTATTTGTATTTTTAACGATATTTAATGACCTTTTTTTTTTAATGTTTCACGTAACATCGTTGTTATTTATTCAGGAGATAATTTACATTTCGTGTATGTGTCTTTTCAAGTTCGGTTTAATTTTTTACGCTCCTCTTTTGTAGTGATTTATTACGTTTGTGTGCATTGTGCATCATAAATGTTTGTCGTTCGTCTAATTGAAATTTTACTATTTACTTTTCATCAATTAGGCATAATCACTCTAACGGAACTGAAAACTGAAAAGTATTAAAAAATTGCTCAGTTTACAGTCCAATCGAGTGGTTTTATATTTTTTCCCATTCCAATCAAACGAGAATATTTTATTTTTTTGAAAGAAAGCAAAATGTAGTCTTGACGATCAACATTCAACACCAAACATCCATAAAGAATAAACAAAATAAATTAACAATTTGTTTTTCTGCGGTATTTGTACCATTAGGATTACTGCTTTTCCACTAATAACTAATTCATGAAAATGTTAATATATTAATTAATATCCTCTCTCTCCCATCAACTATTCTTAGCATAAATTTGCAATTATACATGCTGGAAAATCAATTAATCTTTAAACGGGTTCAACTTTAATATTTCATTCGAGTCATATGTGTACACAAACGCACACGTTCACGCACATGCACACACGCACAAACACGCACACGCGCGAATATTTGAAATCGTTCATGTATCCATGATTAAAATATCAGGTTTTAATAACTATTCAATAATATACATACACGTATGTATATATAAATAGAAATAAAATGTAGGTTATTGAAACAAAGTCCATTAAATAATCATCGGATAATCTTTTAATTAACATTGCGCAATGTTTATGTGTACGCGTACGCAATAAATATACATTTTACTTGTTCATTTTCTTGATGAATCGGTGTCGCATGCGCTTCGTCGTTTTAATTACGAGACAACCTCAAATCTATCGTTTATCCTTAATTATTTTCGTGTATGGGAAATACATTTGTGAAATACATGAAGCGTTAATGTATCAAGTGACGTTAATAATCCGTAGTTTAATGAACCGTGAAATTCGCGGTTAAAGGCTTGGCGTATCCGATACGCATTTGAGAATCGAAATGCTATTAAAAGTTCGGTGGAGGCGCGAAGCGCATCCTAAATGGGAAAACTTGGCTTTACGTTCGAGCATAAAAATTAAAACGATATCCTAGAGCTTCCGAAGTGATGAAAAAAAGAGAGAGAGAGAGAGAGAGAGAGAATTATTTATTAAATAAGTTTTCAAATTCGATTATAGTCTGATACGAAACCGTACTCACTGATTCAGTAATTCAATGTACGCTCTATACGCACAGTTGAGATATTATTAACAATTTACTTTAACAAATCAATCTACAATATTTATAAATTTTTATACATTTGATCCGCGTTAATAAAACATTACAAACATCGTGTTCTTCTGCGTGATATAAAAGTTATACGTTACCTACACGTTAGCTACACGTATTTTGCATTATATTTTTACATTAATTTACATGTTTTTTCCATTGAAGTGTCACGATGAATATAATAATAATCGTATGCGATTACATTATTTTATATCATATTTTTTGACGGACATTTATGTAAATATAGATTTTTCGGTCGGCGAACCAGAATGTTAAATATATGTTAATCACGTTTGGTCAAAAAATAATTTTACGCAAAGGAACATTGTAACGTGTACTCAAAAATTCGTGTGCCCTCCTAATTTTCGTTACTACACCGTAATACGATTATACCTTGGATTACTTAAGAAATTAATTCACAAAATTCAATCCGTTAACTGTAAATACAGATTTTTAAACTTATTATTTTAGAAAGTTTATTTATAATTCTTATAATACAGACTATTATCAAACCAAATAAACTATATTATACGTAGACGATTCTATATGTACGGTTAAACGCTAATAAATACACAATATGTGTGACGTGGTCATTTTCGAAAAATTAAGTAATCAAAATATATTTTCTCGTGCATAAAGAAAAAACTATTTTCGATGGATCTGAAGGGGAAAAAAGGTGTAAAATTTTTACGTACTAGAGGTTGACATCCATATCGAAAACTAACCCAAGTAAGAAAAGAAAGGAAAAAGAGAAGAAAAAAAATTGGAATAAAAGGGAATCGCAAAAGGTGGAGCGCAGTCACCGAAAAAAGAAAAACTAATCGACACCGCGAGTTCTGCATAAGGATGCAAAAGAGAGTGGGAAGATAGGCTCTTATATATACACGCGCCAAGAGAAAAGTAACAGTGGATATAATAATACTACAGAAGCGAGATCTTTACCTGGGAACTTATACTTACTTGAGAACGACTCGTCGTAAATTTTTTTACGAGTAACGCGTATAAAAGTTATGTAAAAAGCGTTATACGGTCGCGTGTACGATCTTCCTTCTATACCACTCGACTTTTTCTCTTTCGATCGACTTTTTTTTCTCCCTTAGTCCAACGATATTAATCGACGTTACACGCGCTTCGAATATGGTTTATTCATAAAAAAAAAGAAAATAATGGAATACCGAGAAATCTTACTGAAAATCGGTAAGAAAAACTATTCCGTGGACCTTTTTTTCCCCTCTACGTCGTTTTATTTTCCTATTCGAGTGAAAAGTTCCTGCGTGGAAAAATGCCTTTACGACAGAGAGAGAGAGAGAGAGAGAGAGAAAAAAAGGAAAGAAGACGTGCGATATATTTTTTAAAATGCAAAGGATAATAATAAATTAGTTCGACCAGAAAAAAAGTTAGTTAAATTTTTTTTCGGAATAATCCTCATTTGACTCGATAATGCAATTGAGAAAAGTTATAATGGCGATGATTATCGATATTTAATTATCGAAAGTGTATAATTAGATTACAGGCGGATAAGTCGGCGTATTTTATATAGTTTCTAGGTCTGATTAAATAAGTGATTAACCGCGCTGAATTAATTAAGCGTTTTGGATCGACCAACTTTTTGTCCCCGCGCGGGATATACTTTAAATTAAAATTTCAGTCAAATCATTTTTCAAAATTAATTATTTAAATCTAAAGAAGAATTTAGATACGATTTTACGCTCTCTTTGTAGTGATTTTATTACGTTTGTGTGCATTGTGCATCATAATGTTTGTCGTTCGTCTAATTGAAATTTTACTATTTACTTTTCATCAATTAGGCATAATCACTCTAACGGAACTGAAAACTGAAAAGTATTAAAAAATTGCTCAGTTTACAGTCCAATCGAGTGGTTTTATATTTTTTCCCATTCCAATCAAACGAGAATATTTTATTTTTTTGAAAGAAAGCAAAATGTAGTCTTGACGATCAACATTCAACACCAAACATCCATAAAGAATAAACAAAATAAATTAACAATTTGTTTTTCTGCGGTATTTGTACCATTAGGATTACTGCTTTTCCACTAATAACTAATTCATGAAAATGTTAATATATTAATTAATATCCTCTCTCTCCCATCAACTATTCTTAGCATAAATTTGCAATTATACATGCTGGAAAATCAATTAATCTTTAAACGGGTTCAACTTTAATATTTCATTCGAGTCATATGTGTACACAAACGCACACGTTCACGCACATGCACACACGCACAAACACGCACACGCGCGAATATTTGAAATCGTTCATGTATCCATGATTAAAATATCAGGTTTTAATAACTATTCAATAATATACATACACGTATGTATATATAAATAGAAATAAAATGTAGGTTATTGAAACAAAGTCCATTAAATAATCATCGGATAATCTTTTAATTAACATTGCGCAATGTTTATGTGTACGCGTACGCAATAAATATACATTTTACTTGTTCATTTTCTTGATGAATCGGTGTCGCATGCGCTTCGTCGTTTTAATTACGAGACAACCTCAAATCTATCGTTTATCCTTAATTATTTTCGTGTATGGGAAATACATTTGTGAAATACATGAAGCGTTAATGTATCAAGTGACGTTAATAATCCGTAGTTTAATGAACCGTGAAATTCGCGGTTAAAGGCTTGGCGTATCCGATACGCATTTGAGAATCGAAATGCTATTAAAAGTTCGGTGGAGGCGCGAAGCGCATCCTAAATGGGAAAACTTGGCTTTACGTTCGAGCATAAAAATTAAAACGATATCCTAGAGCTTCCAAAGTGATGAAAAAAGAGAGAGAGAGAGAGAGAGAGAGAATTATTTATTAAATAAGTTTTCAAATTCGATTATAGTCTGATACGAAACCGTACTCACTGATTCAGTAATTCAATGTACGCTCTATACGCACAGTTGAGATATTATTAACAATTTACTTTAACAAATCAATCTACAATATTTATAAATTTTTATACATTTGATCCGCGTTAATAAAACATTACAAACATCGTGTTCTTCTGCGTGATATAAAAGTTATACGTTACCTACACGTTAGCTACACGTATTTTGCATTATATTTTTACATTAATTTACATGTTTTTTCCATTGAAGTGTCACGATGAATATAATAATAATCGTATGCGATTACATTATTTTATATCATATTTTTTGACGGACATTTATGTAAATATAGATTTTTCGGTCGGCGAACCAGAATGTTAAATATATGTTAATCACGTTTGGTCAAAAAATAATTTTACGCAAAGGAACATTGTAACGTGTACTCAAAAATTCGTGTGCCCTCCTAATTTTCGTTACTACACCGTAATACGATTATACCTTGGATTACTTAAGAAATTAATTCACAAAATTCAATCCGTTAACTGTAAATACAGATTTTTAAACTTATTATTTTAGAAAGTTTATTTATAATTCTTATAATACAGACTATTATCAAACCAAATAAACTATATTATACGTAGACGATTCTATATGTACGGTTAAACGCTAATAAATACACAATATGTGTGACGTGGTCATTTTCGAAAAATTAAGTAATCAAAATATATTTTCTCGTGCATAAAGAAAAAACTATTTTCGATGGATCTGAAGGGGAAAAAAGGTGTAAAATTTTTACGTACTAGAGGTTGACATCCATATCGAAAACTAACCCAAGTAAGAAAAGAAAGGAAAAAGAGAAGAAAAAAATTGGAATAAAAGGGAATCGCAAAAGGTGGAGCGCAGTCACCGAAAAAAGAAAAACTAATCGACACCGCGAGTTCTGCATAAGGATGCAAAAGAGAGTGGGAAGATAGGCTCTTATATATACACGCGCCAAGAGAAAAGTAACAGTGGATATAATAATACTACAGAAGCGAGATCTTTACCTGGGAACTTATACTTACTTGAGAACGACTCGTCGTAAATTTTTTTACGAGTAACGCGTATAAAAGTTATGTAAAAAGCGTTATACGGTCGCGTGTACGATCTTCCTTCTATACCACTCGACTTTTTCTCTTTCGATCGACTTTTTTTTCTCCCTTAGTCCAACGATATTAATCGACGTTACACGCGCTTCGAATATGGTTTATTCATAAAAAAAAAGAAAATAATGGAATACCGAGAAATCTTACTGAAAATCGGTAAGAAAAACTATTCCGTGGACCTTTTTTTTCCCCTCTACGTCGTTTTATTTTCCTATTCGAGTGAAAAGTTCCTGCGTGGAAAAATGCCTTTACGACAGAGAGAGAGAGAGAGAGAGAGAGAAAAAAAGGAAAGAAGACGTGCGATATATTTTTTAAAATGCAAAGGATAATAATAAATTAGTTCGACCAGAAAAAAAGTTAGTTAAATTTTTTTTTCGGAATAATCCTCATTTGACTCGATAATGCAATTGAGAAAAGTTATAATGGCGATGATTATCGATATTTAATTATCGAAAGTGTATAATTAGATTACAGGCGGATAAGTCGGCGTATTTTATATAGTTTCTAGGTCTGATTAAATAAGTGATTAACCGCGCTGAATTAATTAAGCGTTTTGGATCGACCAACTTTTTGTCCCCGCGCGGGATATACTTTAAATTAAAATTTCAGTCAAATCATTTTTCAAAATTAATTATTTAAATCTAAAGAAGAATTTAGATACGCATGTTTTTACATTGAAAAGACTTGAGCATAATTAATTAAAATACAACGGGTTTCTTTTTCCTAGGCTCCTATTTAATTATACAAAGTTTTAATTTGTCTTTTCTCACGAGATAATTACATTACCGTTGATTTTTTACATTAACTCGTATGTTCACCGTACAAAATGAGATTTAAAATCATCCAGATTTTCATCAATAATTTGAATAAACAGCAAGCTCGGTGTAAACATGCACATATTAAATATTCTAATACTTAACACAATCTCACTTAAAGTCATTAATTTATATAGTCATTGTATAAATAATTTTATAAAGTTTCACAAGGAATCGCTTCGAATAAATATATTAAAACACGTGTAAAATGCTGCTTAGGATCGAACAACAAAACGAAATTCATTGAATCTTTATTCTTTGCATATATGAAACAAATTATGAAGAAAACTTCAATAAGTTGTCGGATCCTATTAGTGAATTATTTGACTTTTTTGCATATAAAAATAAATTATACATTCAGGTAATCCTTTCAAAATTCTATAATATGCATGAAATACTTTAGATTTTTTAGATCAATAATTTGAATATAATTTTTTAGTTATACCGTTAGAGCCCGTTTTGAAAATACTGACAAAGGAAAATTTTCCTTAAAATGCAAGCTTGTCAGTTTTCTCCACATTTTAAACTTTCTTTGTGAACTTTCAATATTTTAAACATAAATTCTAAGTTGATAGAGGTAGATCCATGCAATTTATAAATTTATTTTCACAAAGTAGTCAAAGATTTGTCAATATATAAAAATTCGAAACATCGAGGTGGGTGGATGCCGGAAAAAAGCGCATTTTACTTGGCGAATGGAATTGGATTCGTTACGGGGTCCGGATGCCACGAGATCCACGGATAAATAGAATAATGGACTGAGGTAGGCGACGCGCGAAATGCGATTTAAATTGATTGAATTATCCGCGAGAAAAAAAAAGGATTTTTTTTCTACCGGAAAGTCCAAGCTAACGCCGATTAGCGGTAATGAAGCGCAATTACCAGGAATTTTCGATATTACGAGTTATTTGACCTGACTCGATGTGATTTGTCGGTCGAATTTCCTTGCATTTTTATATGGTGAAATTATTAACGTTGTTGATGAAGACTGTGATATCTTTTTTTTTCTCACTGCTATTTTCGTTGGTTGGTGCATTTTCTTTTAATTGGGATAAACTTTAATGGTAACATTTTGCTTTATTTATTTACCTCCGTATTAGCGGTTTTATAATATTAACAATAATTATCAATTAATATGATGTATATGCTTCTACATTAAGGAGATGTAAACCTATTAAAACTGAATGACTATTTATTTTTTCAAAAGCGAACAGTATACTTTATCGAAAAAAATGCTCTGTAACGGTGTTGTATTTACATTAAAGATAGTCTATGAATTTTTTCAAATTTTTTTATCAACGAGATTTTTGAGCAGCCGTTCAGCATTGTTTTTAGCTATATATTACCGACCAAAAAATGGTTATTTCTATATAATTCATTTTAAATTAATTTTTTTTTAAAAAATCGCTCTGTAACGGTATTCTATTTGCTTTCAAAATTATCTGTAAATTTTTTCAGATTTTTAATTCCATTTAGTTTTTAAAATTTTTGGGATTTTAGAGGTAGGTTCCTGTAATTTGGGTATCACATCGACTTAAGAAGAAAATAAATTCCCGTATCCCCTTTTAGTTATCGGACAATCTACGTATTTCAAAGTTTTTATAAAAACGGCAGAACTAATTGATATCTACATTGGACAGATCGATAAATAATATTGATAGCTATGGCGCTCTTCTGTTTATTTAAATAATAACTATAATAATATAAGATAATCTAATAATTATTAAGTAGCCATTATTTTGAGGTTAGATTCGCGTAAACAAACCTCTGTATTTCACAGTTTTTGAAAAAAATATTTATTTAATCAGTTCAATCTTAAACGGACAATGTTCATTGAGTTCGTTTTTTTACTTTAATTGATTATACAATAGTTATAAATGAAGCAAAATATATGATTAACTTTAGCCTCCCCTTAAGGGGACAAGCCTGGGTTAAAATTGAAAAAAATATTCAATATTAACAATTAATAATTTTTTTCGTTTGAAAACATTTCTTAATTTTTTAACAAATTATATTAATATTAACTTTTATTTAAAATTTTTCTGCCAGTTTATTTGTATCATAACTACTTTAATTAATTATGGGACTCCGTACTTTCATTTTTTGTCATATTGGACTTATATCTCTTCGAGTAAAATTTTCCAGTCGAAGACCGAGTGACATTTAAGTGACTCGTTTTCGAGTGATTAGCAAATGACATTGAATCGTATTAGAATGACTTGAGCCTCTCTACCTTATCGAGTGAGAGAAAGTGACTCGAATTTTACGGGTGGTATAATATACATATATCTGGCTGGTAATTTTTCCCACCGCTAAAGGGAGATGACTATTTCTCTATAAACTTGCTAGAGAGATCGTCATCTTCTTTTATATATAAACCGTATAACATCTTCCTGGCATTGCAGTACATCATGCCATAGGCGTCTAAGGTAAGATATCCAGTTCTTTACATGAGGAATCCAAAATTTCAAACTGGAGATCGAGGACGAAACGCTTATAATTTATTAGTTATTTATGTACTTTGGTATATATGATACGTTAATGCGATCAGAGGGAAAATATCATTGTGAATGGATAGTAGTTGGGCCGCGGTCGCGAGCGCAGCGAGCGTCCAAGTCATAACTAATCCATTCACAATAATATTTTTCCTCTAATCGCACTAACGTATCATATATACCATAGTGCGTAAAAGATTTTACAGCCTTATAACCCGTGTGGCGAGTCTTACGTGTCGGAGAAATTAATAGAAATAAATGGAAAATAATATAGATAATTTGAATGAAGAGAGAAGAAGTGTTAGCCCGGGCGCGCGCGCGATCAACGACACATCGAGTTTCGGCAATTCGACACCGCGGGTATAAGATGCACTGCACTTAATCGCAGCTTGTGTTTACTTTCGTATATATTTCTTCTGCTGGAGTTTGTGTACTACGCGTTTCGAAGACGTTGGTCTCGATTTTCAAGTGGACGGTCGACGATATGGAGAATTTGTATACATCTTACTAGGATGTGTAGCGTTTCTATATCATCCTAGTAGTCGCTATAATCACGCGCATACAGTCGACCACGATTTGGTTGCATTAGAGGTGTTTACGAATTTAGCGTGCTCCGCGCGTAAGACTCGCCGTACGGGTTAGTAGGCTGTAAATATATACTAATATAAATAATATTTATATTATATAAATTAATGAAAATCGAGACCAACGTCTTCGAAACGCGTAGTAACAAAACTCCAGCAGAGAGAAATATATACGAAAGTAAACACAAGCTGCGTTATGCGTGCATCTATCTAATACCCGCGGTGCGAATTGCCGAAACTCGATGTGTCGTTGATCGCGCGCGCCGTTCAGCATTGTTTTTAGCTATATATTACCGACCAAAAAATGGTTATTTCTATATAATTCATTTTAAATTAATTTTTTTTTAAAAAATCGCTCTGTAACGGTATTCTATTTGCTTTCAAAATTATCTGTAAATTTTTTCAGATTTTTAATTCCATTTAGTTTTTAAAATTTTTGGGATTTTAGAGGTAGGTTCCTGTAATTTGGGTATCACATCGACTTAAGAAGAAAATAAATTCCCGTATCCCCTTTTAGTTATCGGACAATCTACGTATTTCAAAGTTTTTATAAAAACGGCAGAACTAATTGATATCTACATTGGACAGATCGATAAATAATATTGATAGCTATGGCGCTCTTCTGTTTATTTAAATAATAACTATAATATATAAGATAATCTAATAATTATTAAGTAGCCATTATTTTGAGGTTAGATTCGCGTAAACAAACCTCTGTATTTCACAGTTTTTGAAAAAAATATTTATTTAATCAGTTCAATCTTAAACGGACAATGTTCATTGAGTTCGTTTTTTACTTTAATTGATTATACAATAGTTATAAATGAAGCAAAATATATGATTAACTTTAGCCTCCCCTTAAGGGGACAAGCCTGGGTTAAAATTGAAAAAATATTCAATATTAACAATTAATAATTTTTTTCGTTTGAAAACATTTCTTAATTTTTTAACAAATTATATTAATATTAACTTTTATTTAAAATTTTTCTGCCAGTTTATTTGTATCATAACTACTTAATTAATTATGGGACTCCGTACTTTCATTTTTTGTCATATTGGACTTATATCTTCGAGTAAAATTTTCCAGTCGAAGACCGAGTGACATTTAAGTGACTCGTTTTCGAGTGATTAGCAAATGACATTGAATCGTATTAGAATGACTTGAGCCTCTCTACCTTATCGAGTGAGAGAAAGTGACTCGAATTTTACGGGTGGTATAATACATATATCTGGCTGGTAATTTTTCCCACCGCTAAAGGGAGATGACTATTTCTCTATAAACTTGCTAGAGAGATCGTCATCTTCTTTTATATATAAACCGTATAACATCTTCCTGGCATTGCAGTACATCATGCCATAGGCGTCTAAGGTAAGATATCCAGTTCTTTACATGAGGAATCCAAAATTTCAAACTGGAGATCGAGGACGAAACGCTTATAATTTTTATATATATATATATTTAGTTATTTATGTACTTTGGTATATATGATACGTTAATGCGATCAGAGGGAAAATATCATTGTGAATGGATAGTAGTGGGCCGCGGTCGCGAGCGCAGCGAGCGTCCAAGGCATAACTAATCCATTCACAATAAATTTTTCCTCTAATCGCTCTAACGTATCAGATATACCATAGTGCGTAAAAGATTTTTCAGCCTACTAATTCGTACAACGACTCTTACGTGCAGAGCGCGCTCCGCTTGTAATACGTTGCGTACATACAAGTGGCTCCTCGCTTGTATGAGAGCCCTCTATACATCCTCCTAGGACGTATAAGTGTCTATAATCCTAGGAGGCTGTATGAAAAGCGCTCCGTAGGATATATGCGGCGGTCAATATAACCTGTGCCGCGCGAACGGTATAGAGTCAACGTGTTTGAAACGCGTAGTACATGTATCGGAGATATATCGAAGGCTTTTCAAACGTAAACACACCAGTTTAAACGTAACGTTTGCGTACTTAATCATAGTTATCTTAATATTTGTTCAGATGCAAAAGTACTATATATTATACACTATATATTAGCATATTATATTTTAGAAATAATATAGTGTATATATATATTACACGGAGAAAAAAGTTGAAGTAAAAATACAATGTCGTCTAGTAATGCGGAGACTGACGCAATATCCAAAAATGTACTATAGTGTATAATAAAATTTACTAGAAAATTATTAATTGTTTACCTACAATCCTGGTAATATTTACTACAACTTAAGTAAAATTTATTATACACTATAAAAATTTATGGATTGCGTCAGTCTGTCTCCGCATATTATATATATATATAATAACGCAAAATGAAGTCCTATATCTTAATAACTGCAATGTTACGATTAATAATAAGTAATTACTAAATATGTAATATTCTCTGATACTAGATGCAAAATTTTAAAAATTAAAATGTTTTATAAGCGTCAGTATACAAATGTTTAAAATTATTGACTAATATATAATTATTTATATTGTTTAACAAAGTGTTTATTACATTACTTTTAAATGTATAATAAATTACTTTGTGAGCAACGAAAGAGTCGTATGTACGAATTATAAGGCTGAAAAATTGTTTACGTACATGGGGTAAACATCGCGTCATTACAGTCTCGGCTCAAATTTCGTGGATGGTAGTAACATCCTTGGCCGCTCGCTGCGCTTCCGCGACCGCGGACGTACTAACCATCCACGAAAATTTTCCGCCTCGAACAGTAATGACGCGAGGCTCACCCAACGGTAATAAATAACTATTACAGCCTTATAACCCGTGTGGCGAGTCTTACGTGTCGGAGAATTAATAGAAATAAATGGAACTAATACAGATAATTTGAATGAAGAGAGAGAGCGAGAGAGAGAGAAGAAGTGTTGGCCCGGGCGCGCGCGATTAACGACACATCGAGTTTCGTCAATTCGACACCGCGGGTATTAGATGCACTGCACCTTAATCGCAGCTTGTGTTTACTTTCGTATATATTTCTCTCTGCTGGTTTTGTACTACGCGTTTCGAAGACGTTGGTCTCGATTTTCAAGTGGACGGTCGACGATATGGAGAATTTTTATACATCTTACTAGGATGTGTAGCGTTTCTATATCATCCTAGTAGTCGCTATAATCACGCGCATACAGTCGACCACGATTTGGTTGCATTAGAGGTGTTTACGAATTTAGCGTGCTCCGCGCGTAAGACTCGCCGTACGGGTTAGTAGGCTGTAAATATATATTATATTGGGTGGTTCTCTGTGACTCGAAGATGAAAAAAAAATATTGCTATAACTGTGGGAATATGATTTAGAGGTATCCAGTAGTTCTCCTGAATTTTTTCAGATTTTTCTGGCCATTATTTAAGTTACAAGAGTCAAAGTTGACATTTTAGCACTTTTGCATTATATACCCATTTTCATGAATTTTTAGCTCCCAGGGGATGCATTTTTCATTAAAAACGTAAGTATGACTTTTTTTGTAAAATTTTCCGAACTTTTCATTAAAATACTTTAAGACATAAATGTATGCTGTCACACTCTTGTAAGCCATTTAAACCTAAATAGTGAAAATCAGCAATCTGCTCCGGACTCTGGTAACCTAATACTGTCTAAAAGCTGTCTTTATAGTCAGAAACAGCTAAAAATTTCCAGAGTGGGTCTAAATCATTAAGATCACTTATGGTCAAAATATACGGGAAAGTGCCCGAAATATTAATAGAAATGTATATTTGTTGCCTTATAACGATGAATCTAGTAGCATGATCATTGCAAAAAAATTTGTGCACTTACCTTAGAGTGGTAGAAAAGTATCTTCACTTGTTTCAGTATCACACTAATCCCCTGTAAGCTGCTAAAAATACAAATATTATTATAAAATATAAAAAATTATTTTTAAACATTATAATGCTGGATTTTTAGTTTTAAAATCCTTACAAGAATTATAAAACTAATCTGAAGGATTACTATAAAAGTATCACATTATTATTATTATTGATTCAGCAATACATTGTTTAGATGTCACAAACTTTCACTGTCACGTTTCATATTATGCATTATAATTATATATCGGATTTATTTATATATCTTTTGTATTAAATACGTATATTCATTATTGTAATATGAGTGTTTATATATTTATAGTAATCCTTCAGATTAGTATTATAATTCTTGTAAGGGATGTAAAACTAAAAATTCAGCAGTATAAATGTTTAAAAATTAATTTTTTACATTTGTATAATAGATAGTTGGTATTTTTAGCAGCTTACGGGGATTAGATGGATACTGAAACAAGTGAAGATACTTTCTACCACTCTAAGGTAAGTGCACAAATTTTTTTCAATGATCATGCTACTAGATTCATCGTTATAAGGCAACAAATATACATTTCTATTATTATTTCGGGCACTTTTCCCGGATATTTTGACCATAAGTGATCTTAATGATTAGACCCACTCTGGAAATTTGTCAGGTTGTTTTCTGACTATAAAAAGACATCTTTTAGACAGTATTAGGTTACCAGAGTCCGGAGGCAGAATTGCTGATATTCACTATTTAAGGTTTAAATGGCTTACAAGAGTGTGACAGCATACATGTATGTCTTTAAAAGTATTTTTAAAGAAAAGTTCGGAAAATTTTACAAAAAAAGTCATACTTATGTTTTTAGTGAAAAATGCATCCCCTGGGAGCTAAAAATTCATGAAAATGGGCATATAATGCAAAAAAGTGCTAAAATGTCAATTTTGACTCTCTGTAACTGAAAATATTGGTCCAGAAAAAATCTGAAAAAATTCAGGAGAACTACTGGATACCTCTAAAACATATTCCCACAGTTATAGCAATATTTATTTTTTTCATCTTCGATGTCACAGAGAACCACCCATATACATATTTTCCATTTTTAAAGACTAAGCACAAGTTGTTATGCATTTTAATATTTTTCTAAAAATTGTTGATTTTGAGGTTAGATACTACATCTACTATCCCAATATCTATTCACTCTTACAAACGAGCGAGAATTCACTCTTTTTCGAGTAATAAAATCATTCTAAAAGGGTGATATATCACTCTATTATAGGGTCGTTTAATGACTCTTCAGCCCGAGTGAAGTTTTCAACCTTCCTTAAAATGAAAAATCACTCGAAGTCGACAGGCTCTGTTTTTTCTGGATACATCGAGTGAATTCTCACTCTATTCGAGTGAAAATTCACTCGAAGAGATTTAGGATATCTCAGGAACCACTTCATCGAATAGGCTGAAATTTTAACAGTAACTTTTAAATATGATTTTAATTCACTTGAGTTGAACAGTCAGATAAAATTTCGATTTACGCTGTCGGAATTATAATGAATGCATATTAACAAATTTGCAATTGTTTATTTAGGAAAAAACACTTTGAGTGAGAAAAATTATTTATTCTTATTTTTGAATCTAGTTCTCTTTTGAATGTGTTTAAGAATAGCACAAAAAAAGTGTCCTTGGGTCCTAAACTTTAAATTATAGTGATAGGTTTTTTGAAATTCAACATACATGGCGGTATCTAATATAGCAGTTCAAAAACGAACATTTTTTGCTCTTTTTTAAGTGCTTTTTTCGAAAAAAACATTTTGTTTTCAATATTTATCAAACTTTGTACTTATACTGGAGGTTTTTGGGTAACTGATTACGAATTCGTTATCAGGTTTTCAAAATTCATGATGGCAGATCCAACATGGCGGCCGAAATTTTGAAACTTAATTTTAATCAAAATTAGTATACTGGAGATTCATGGATCACTAATTACAAATTCACGATCAGATTTTCAAAATTTAATATGGCAGATCCAAGATGGTGGTCGAAAATTTGAAACTGTCCGATTTTTATGAAAATTGATATACGTAGGTTTTTTGAGTCAGAATTACGAATTGGTTATTCGATTTTTAAAATTAAGATTGTAAAACCAATATGGCGTTGAAAATCCAAATATTCACTCAATTTTCATAAAAGTCGATAATTGGAAGTCTTTTCGATTGTTAATTAAGAATTTTCAGCCAGGTTTTCAAAGTTTTTAATACAAAAATGCATGAAGGAGTGTTTCTTACAAGACATGTTTAAATTGCCATTAAAAAATGCTTAAGAGCTGAATTTATCAACATTTTTAAGCTTCTTAAGTACAAAAGCGATTATATTTTTTATTTTATATAACAGCTTCTTTCAATTAAGAAATACGTCAAGTAATTTTTATGTAATATAACAATAATTTATCGAAGTTCTATATTGTTACGTTTTTGTAGTCGTTAATAAATTATTTATCTGTAATACAGTTTATTGTATTCTTTTTGTACGTACCTTTCGAATATTAATCTGCTTATTGATCTACCAGCAAAGACCAAGTAATCTCAGCAAATTCTTATATATAATTTTCTGTTTGAAAATCACAGTGATAAAGATGGTGCAGTTTTTATTCTTATAGCGAAAATGCTTCTGAAAGCACCAATTCTAAATCAGATCCTGATAAACTAGATCCTTTAAATTCTAATAAAATTTCCTATGTTTCATATCCTAAGCAAAATGATTATGAAGCAAATCAATCAATATTTAGAACTAACCTATGGGAGAAAAGAAATACACTGAAATTCTTGAAGACTAAATTTTGCTTTCTGATACTACAAAGAAGATGATGCTTTTTTCGCACTATTCTTAAATATCTACAAAAAGATTCGACTCGAAAACAAGGATTAAAATCTACTTATAATCACCCCCGAAGAATCTATAAAAATAAAAATAAAAAATATAAAATATAAAAATAAAAACACTAACTAAACATAAAACAAATTATTAATAAAGCAATCTGACTGCCCCCCTGCACCAAAAATCTACTAACCCCAAATATGATGTCGACGTTTCGAGCTCGCTGCTGCTCCTCATCAGGGACTGAAATGAAAATCGATTCTACACGATATTTAAACCCTCAAAAAAGCCTCCCCACTCCAAGGACCCACCCTAAATAAATTCACACCAATAAACTAAGATAAGTTAAGATAGGATGATAAATCTTATTTAATTTACTTGACTCTAACATTAAATTAACATTCTTATCATTCTTAAATATATGAATATTCTCAAGACTTTCTCTTTTAAATTTATTCATAATATTTTGTTCTAAAATTTCTACATTTTTAAAATCAAATGAATGAACAAAATCTAAACAATGCTCCTTCAAACCTGATGTGACAGATACACTCCTAATTTTCGCTCATACAAAATTCTGTGTTTTTTGCTAATATGCATTTTATCATAACTCTGACAGCATCGATCAAACGCTTAATTTTACTAAAAAATGTCTTTTTTTTTTAAATTTTAACCCGAAACATATTAAAAAAACAGCTCAAAATAATAAAAAAAATTGTTCATTTATGACTTAAGTTAATACTTTTTTTGGAATGTTATGTATAATTGCACCTCAAAAATGTAGCAACAAAATCTAATTTTTTAGTAATTAAACATGCTATACAGTTTCGGAAATTTACATTAAAACCAATAAAATAAATTTGCAATTCGAGGTCTAAATATTATTACTATGTTACACCGGAGTATAAAGGAAAACATATGAAATTTTGGTTGTCGCGGTAACAATGAAAAGTAATATTAAAACTTTTAGAACAATGTGTTAGGAACGACACTGACAATCTATTATCGTAAAATACGCCATAAATCTTTCATGCCAAAGGTTCTGAGTGATATTGACATTCCCTGAATTATAACGCACTCGTAGAAAAAAAACGCGTGTTCCTTGCGTTTTATTTTCGCACGTTACATCGAAAGAGACTAAAACGTAGTTTTTTTTAAAGCGAACAAGAAATTGAGTTTTAATGTATATATTTTCGTTTTCTCCGATGAGATACTTTTTTCTCACCTAGGACGATTTGTGGGAATGATAATGCGGATGATGTTAGCCTCTGTCATATACAGCGAAATTAACGCGCGCGTTGTTAGTGAGCTTAACGATGTATTGCGCATTTCAGTGAGATGCAGCTGAAAGGAAAGACATAATGGATTTTCGTGTAACAGAAATAAGGCGTTCTTTTTTTTACTTTACAACTATAATTATTATTTGTAATTAAATCTAATGTTATTCGTATAAATCTTCATTCATATAACGTGCATATTACAAAGATATTTTAAATAGAAATCAATGTAAAAAATCAAATTGTTTTATAAAAACATTACATTCCGGAAATGTTGTTTGTAATAAGCGTATAATTTATCTGTTTATCAGTATAAATCGATTGCTGGTACTTGTTACAAAAGACATTAAATTTTCCGAAATTGTTCAGAATTTATAGATGTTTATAATATGCTTATGTGTATATTCATCGATCACTCATTTTTAATTAGGTATGAATAATCTTGCATCATTATAAATCATTGTAAATTTATACGCTTTCGTAAAATTTACAAATATATTTGTAGGTGTGTGTGTGTGTGTGTGTGTGTGTGTGTGTGTGTGTGTGTGTGTGTGTGTGTAATGAATGAAGTTCCTATTAACATTAAATAAACGAAATATTTCGTTCGAATGAAATTAATAAATTCAAATATTCACAACGTATTTGCATGTTAAAGGCCATGATTACTTTAACATAAATATTTATGTCAATATTTGTTTTATTAAAATATAAATTTGATTTTTGAAGCGATAATAATTAATACTGATGGAATTTGTATTAATTATTAAATATATATTATAGTTTTTGATCGGTTAATGGAATATAATATAATTATTGTTTTACAATTAATGCCCCTATATTTTTAGATAATTAAATTAAAACCCTGGAAATTTTAATAAATCTACATGTAATCTTCGGTATTAAAAAACGGGTATGATTTTTTACTCGTATTTTGACGTAATTAAAAAGTAACTCCGATACAAGCGAATGAAATATTTTTACAAATTTAACAAGTTACTATAAATTTACGAAGACACTTGTAAAAAAATTGTCCACCCTACCATAAAAACAATAAAACACTTTCAATTGAATGTTCGACCGTATACATGTATGAGATAGTGGGATATATAGGAACACATATCGCAACGTCTACTTGTCAGTTTTTCCGGGGTTACCAAAGAGACGCGCGCTTTGTTTTTACGCACCTCGTGCGGAACCCACGTTAAAAATAGCTACGTCTAGTAAACAATAGCCTCTAGTTTTTCGTCCGGCGTCGAACGAATTTACCCTCGGTCATCCGTCCTCCTCCTCTTAAAAAAAAAAGAACGCATTTTACGTCGATCGATAATCCTATACCCAACATTCAACTCTTCTATCCCACCAGTTGTGTATATATATACCATACACACCTTTAAAATTTTACGGATTGAAAATGAAAGCGCGTGAATCCTCCATGTATCCTCCTACAATATTAATTCATTAACGCGTTCGACAAACGAAAAAGTATATGTAGGGGAAAAGGGGGTCGAGTTGAGCGACCGAGGTGAAAAAAAAACTATCCAGCATCGGTGCGAGTTCATTACCGTACACCGTCAAACTGACGAACAAAAGAATATCCCACGGGGTGCGAAAATACGAAAAAAAAGGACAAAAGCTGCGTTTACGCGTATACGAAATGCAATTCTCGATGCGATAAGCCGTATCGCTGGTAGCGATGCATTCTAATTAATCTAATTACTGGGTTGTCGCTCTCTCGAAAGAGGGGAAGAGAGAGAGAGAGAGATACCAAGGAAATAAAGCTAATTACATGGATGAAGAATTCAAGGGGCTCGAATATTTTGGAAATTACAAGCGAGCACGACACACGCAAAATTGATGGAAAATATTTTGGTTGATGTTCCGCATTCGTATTGAATTTTCTTCTTTTTTTACTAAATAAGGAAAAAATTCTTCTCTTACTTTTTTATTGAAACATTATTTATGGTATATAAATTCTTTAGATATTTGAATATCGCATCTCAATTTTGACGTTTTCAGAATTGTGCAGAGGATGAGCTTAAAATACAATAATGTACTTTCTGTTATAATAAAATGTTTTAATTATATACTTGTATTTTTCTAATAAATATTACTAATACATTATAAAATAACAAACATATCACTTGCACAGTTACAAAAAAGTTTGTATGCCTAAAAAAAAATTATACCTTTTTGTTTGTTCATATTTATTCAGTAATTTATGAATTAAACATATTTCGGATTAATCATAATTGTGTATTAAATATAATATGCAGTATTCAAATTTTATTAATAAAAAGAAGCAACGTACGAACGATAATAATAGTGTTGTAAAAGTAATTGTTTTACTCGATAAATCGAACTGTATCATACTATAAAAATTATTGATAACCGATTTATTTATGCATGCTTGTATCTTCGTAAAAAATGTATAAACATCGCATTGTTTTTATATTGGCGGTAAAAATATACTGCGTGTACTCAATTATGCAATATTTAGCAAGCTACACGAATGTATTCTTATATAAGAATTTCAATATAACATAACTGCGAATTTTCGCGATAAGCGTTATTGATTAATTATTTATTGCCTCGAAAGAATTATTACAAAAATAGAAACGTTATTTTAGACGTATAGGTAGAAAGTTTTATTATACACGTAATAAACTATAAGTAAAATAAATTTTGCCAATTGTACAAAAGCTGTGTGATACATGGGACATTTGTAAAATTGAGTAATTTCAAACTGAAAATATTTTTATTTCACAACGTTGACGTGTCGCAAAGTTTCTACGTTTGATTTTAAAATAAATTTTATTTTATATGATTTACAGTAGGGAATAAAACTTTTGTTTCTTTTTGTTTCATTTCGCTTCAATTCAGTATAGATAACGATATACTTTCTATAAGAAAGTCGTTCAAATGGCAATTCAAAATTTTACATTTTTTTAAAACATTCACAAAAAATGTACAAACAAATGATTGAATTAATATAAATTTGTTTGACATATTGAATTTCATAAAAAAAAAGGATCTTGTTGATGATACCTCCAAAATATTTTTCACGTTGCAAATTCTTGGCTTAATAGGCAAAATTTTGTAAACAAATTTTATTATTTCGAAAATATAAAAAAAAACAAACAAACAACCTACGATCAAATAATTTCATTTCATATTTTCGAAACAAAAAAAAGAGAAAATACGCGTCAACTTTCTCAAAAATTCGTTTCACCGGTACGGAATTTAGAAAATTTCCAGATACCAAATGAAAAATGTTGTACCCCTTTTCCCTACACAAAATTTCAACAATTTTACTTTCGAAAACTTAATATTGCGTCCACGTGACAATCGAACAAAATACCCTTAATTTTGTTGCACTACAAAGGTACGCGCATCAAAATGATTATAGATGCGTATATAATAATAAATCCTCCACACTTAGAGTGAATTGTATTAAAATGTAATTAAGAGTTTTGAACGATAAAGAAAAATAATGACGATGTTGAAGTGTTGTGTTTAAGCGTGGATGAATGGCGCGTGCCAGTCAATTGGTAAGACATTATTAAAGAAGTATAATTTGTGTCTGGTCCATTAGGTACGCTTGGCGAAATCGACGTGACGGTTAAAATTCCGATAGCCGTCGCCGAAAACTCAACAGTCAAGATGACTTGCGATTACGATCTACGCAACATGCCATTGTACTCGGTCAAATGGTACAAGTATCAGGACGAGTTCTACAGGTATATACCGAAAGAATTGCCATCCAAATCTGTCTTTGCACCTCTTGGCGATAAGGTCGACGTAAGTATTGCAACAATTTTTCATTTCTTTATGTTCACTGGGTGCATATGATAATTAAATGCTGATTAAATTAATATCAATTATTAAAATTGCATAAAAATAATGTTTGTAAAAAATTAAGTGATTACTTGTAGTAAAGTTCACTTGGTAGTCCTGAACCGTACAATAAATTTCCAAGTTTTTTCAACTTATTATACGTATTCAGTACAAAAATCTAAATAAAACGACTTTTTATTCCATTATAAAATTTTATAGAAAATGTGTTTTAGTATAAAATATGAGATAATGCAGAGACTTATAATATAGGTATAACAAGTAGAATAAACATGGATATTTCGCTTTTGATTGTGCGATCTCAAGTGGACTTTACGACGAGTGACTTTTTTGAAGAAGTATTTGGATGCTCCACGCTAGAATAAATTGTTTTCTGGATCTTTATACAGACTTGCAACAAAACTTATAAATATGTAACTCAATTTCAAATTTGTGTTAAACATTATTGCAAAGCTTTATTTTATGGAATATTAATAACTATTATCTAGCTCCTTAATCGTTTAATATTTACTTCTTCAAACATTACGTATAAGTAATTTAACTTTAGGTATATAACTTTTTTAAAGGTATGATTAATAATTAATTATTACATATCATTTGAATTTTAATAATATTCATTTATTCTTTTTTTTCCCACTCAACATTTGTTAAAATATAAAAAAAAACATTTTGTCATTTAATTTACCTAGAATTTCAATGTAAATAAAATAACTACATTTACAGAACATTGAATTTAAATTTTAAAAATTGTTGCATTTGTTTTAAAAATTTATCATCAATATTTAAATTGAATTTTATATATCGGTTATAAAAAATACATTGACAAAAATCAATATATATATACAATATTGCTCTTTAACGTAAACTTTGTCAAAATTAATATAATACCTAATTCGAATTATTTTGATAACTAATATGCAAATTAATATCAGACTATAGATTATAAATACAATCCTATGTATAAAATTATTCTATTTGTGATTATAATAACAATAATTAAACCATTATATCATAACTAATTAATATTATTGCGAATAATAATATTAATGTGTCGTTATCCATAGGTACGCGTGCGTATATAATTGTTAATTAATTTTTACAAAATACAATTTTTGCAAAAATGTAAATATCAATTTAAATTAGATAATCAATTATTTCTGCATCGATAATTAAACAATCCATCGTTTCACTTTGTATATGGATTTTGTTCGGATAAACAAATGAGCCAAAAAGAACCATAAATTATATTGAAATTAATTCTACAAAACATCTGAATCAGCAAATCTATATTTCTCATTAATAACTACAATAAAGAAAATACTCCCTCTCTCGATCTCCTCAGAAGTATATTGAAACTCAATAATGAGAGAAGATTCACGTTGAAAAGCTCTTATTAAAACATTTTCCCTTAATTAATTTAACGACTCCTCGACGAGTAAAATATAATAATATAATAAAATAATTGCTAATTAAATATGGTACATTTGAAATGCACATTCGCGACTAATGATTCTCCGCTAATTAAGGGTAGAAAGAGAGAGAGAAAGCGTTTTCGCAAGGGCGTTTGATGCATCGAGCACTTACGGCCTCGAAAATTCGCGTTTTATAGACATGCCAAGTGCTAGACAAAGCAATGAGAGGTAAAAGGGAAGGGGAGAAATCGTGGCTTCCGAGCAATTATCTTGCCTACCGGTAACGTGATAATCGACTGCCGGCAGAAACCATTGAATCGGAAAAGGAGACCGTCGTACGTACGAGATTCCAACCATACACGGAAAATACTTTTGCCCAATCACTCCGCGTGCTACAGTGGCGTCAGCGCATGGCAGTTTTCCCCACACTTTACCAGTCATCGAAGACTGTGTACGCGGTACCCCGTAACGCGTCATAACATGTACCGCGTTTGTTGACGGGAGTGGACAAGACGCCACCGCACGTTTGAGACCGATGAATGGTTACTCGGTTTCCAGTACTCAGTCCCCGAAACTCGTAGACACGATACACGTAAGACCGGAGGAATAAGTGTCACTTGTTTTCGTAAACGAGTGAACGCCACCTGGTAGCCATTCCCGAAAAGTGTTTTCCGTGTACGGTTAAATTGTGGTTAAAGACTGGGGGAGAGAGAGAGTAGTGATGTAATCTAATCGTGCCTGGATTGTTCCGACCGCGAAAGTATTTCAAATAAATGTTCAATTATGTCAGACTCTTCATTAACTGTAATTATCTCCTAAGATGTATATAATAGTTTATATACTTTCATTCGATCCGTCTATAAACAAATAAATTATGGTTAGATCGACGTGTTTACCTACATATATCTGTACACCTTATCATCAAGATGATGGATTAAAAATATTTTTAAAAATTATATATCTACTCGACTTATCCATCGTTTAAAATTTGAAATTTCAGTTAAAGAAATTTCAAGTGTAAAATATGTCTTTACTACGTCTTCGTGTTTGATCAATCCGCTCTTCAAACTCAGTACGAACTTTCTTTAATGTAAGATAATGAAGTTCAATTTTAACTTTACCTAACTATTTCAATTATGTATTTAAAATATTTGAATTAACGAAAATTTATTGCATAAGCAAGGATTTCAACTCTTCTTTACTTTCTTTTTTTTTAATTTTAATACAATATTAAAATAGAGAAATTAATAGTTTTTATATCTTATTCTTAATCGCATTATTATATTAAATATGAGTGCAATTTAATTCAAATTTACCAAGGTGGATTTAGTTTTTTTTTCTTTTAGAATTCACAACCCGTATTATTTTTGTGCCAGAGAAAAATGTAGATTCAATTCAATAAAAATAACATTGTTAATTAATGGTAAAGATAAAAATGTGCGGGAACAAACTAAATAAAAATAATTGCAAAATGACAAAGCTCGTGCGAAAGATATTAGACTAAGTAAAAGATTGTCGGTCATCGAGCTTATGACCATTGTATAGTTCGCTGAGAAACGAATGAGATGATTATACGGTTGACCGTAGAAGAATTTTTGTATCGTTTTAACCCGACTGAATGAGACTCGCTATCCATTACAACAGGAAGAATAATCCTCTGTATCATAATGCAGTCCTTATATTTATCAATTTTTCGCATGGCAATCATTGGAGGTTATTGTTTGCATTGCAGTTCAATCAGAGCGACGATCACAGTGTGATTCTTAACAACGTCGAGCCGAATCTTGCGGGAAAATATCGTTGCGAAGTTTCCACGGATTCACCCACCTTCATCACTAGGATGGAATCGAGTTATATGCACGTTGCTAGTAAGTATTCGAACAATCGCCAAAAAAAAATTATTCTTTTATTTCTCTAATTGCAAAGCTATTGATATAAAATATTATTCACCCGACAATTCGATTACAATGGTTCGCGTAAATAAAATATTCAGACAATCCCATTGATTCTTTTTCATGTCACTAATATTAAATATTTTCACTCGCGAGTACAATGTTATGGATCAACGAATTCGCAAAAACGGAAGGAAATTGAATTTCAAAACCTAGTATTATACGTATAGTATATATATACCTTCAATCATCGCAATTTAATATTAATGAACGGTTTTGGAAATTCTATTTCTGCATTAAACGAAAAATGAACGCATTCACAATTTCGAATTAAAATAATAATTAAGAGAAAAGTTTGGAATTGAAGCTTAATTTTCTGTGGAATGAACATTTTGTATTAACTACGCCGAGAGCAGTTTAATCATGAGATATAATAGCTCTATTCGTTCCCTTAACATCAATACATTTTTTTTCACGGATATCCAAGCTTCTAGAGGCGTATTAAGGCGAAGTTACTATGAGTTTTCAATTTTTCGCAATATCGAGAATAATGGATTTATTGTACACTTTAGAAAAATGTGAAATAAAATAAATTAAATAGTTTCCGTGCAATACAATTGCGTAATAAACTATTTTATATATTCAATTCAATCTATTCGATTCGAACTCCAGTGAATAGTTGAATAAAGTTAATCAAAGTTTATTAATTTCTTAAGAGTAACAATATTATCACTACCTGGGTCAATAAAAAATTTGGAAGCGTCACATATTTTTATATTATAAAACAATCCTCCAATATCCGAGTAAACGCCAGGAATCGACAATATTTTAACACAAACGACGTCAAGCTATCAACGAAACTTTCCCAAACAACGGGTCAGTCCCGTAACTCAAACAACCAGCCATATCGAACTCGACAAGTGTCCCACACGAAAAAAATAATTGAAATCGAAAACGTCCAAGATATACACCCGATCCCGAGGTAAAGGATATTCTCGATTCGCTAGGGATAGCCATACAGTGGCTTTTACCCGTGGTGAACCACGAAAGGAAATCAATAACCCGGGGTTGGGGTTTTCTCTTCGCTTTTGACAATTCACGATCCCGTTCAGTTTTTACCCCCAACCTGGTCATCCCAAGAGAAAGAGAGTACAAGATAAAGGGATATAGATATATATATCTATACGAAAACTATACCATTTTCCCTTCTCTTTTGTTTCGCTTTCTTTTCAATTTATCCACCTGGTATGAATGCAACTCCGAGCATTGTCACCGTAATCGCGACCAATTAAAACCAAGTTACCCGAAGGCATCTTCAACATTTTTTTCACGAAAAATTACCTTTCTTTGCTAGACTGGAAATATAAGAGATTTCGCGCGCTCTTCTTTGCACACGCAGCTTTTCCAAGAAAATGTCACCTATGTTATTTTAACAAATTTTTTTTTCGTGATTAATTCGAAGAACCGAAGATTTTACGTGGAATATTATTTTAGTTTAAAAGCATTCGATAGATTATGTCGCGTGTTCGCGACCCATCTTTCATTTTTCGTTAATATTTCAATTGATAAATATCCAGTGCGCAAGAATAAAATTTTAACTCGGGATAAAATTTCATTTTTTTCTCATACACGCGGTTATTAAATATTTGAGCGTATAACAACCGATTTATTATTTTTGTCGCAGGTAAATTATTAATGAAAACAATAAAAATAATTAATATATCGTGTATATATATATTGTAACCACCTGGTCTACCATTGAAAAAATAGATACATTAGAAATAATCAAACTGTAAGTTCAGTTAGAGCAAAATCCAAGAATCTCAAGTTTATTGTAAAAATTTGTTGTTAATGCAACTATAAACAATTTTATATTATTAATTAAATTATTAGTAATTTTATATTGTTTATTGTTGAATACTAAATAATCTTTTGTGGAAATAAAACATATTTAATAGATAGTTATGGGATCCACCGCCAGATGGCTATCAGTTGCAAGCCAATCTATACATGACATAATGGTCTATAGGGCATATAAGGAGCAACAGATCCAACAACAGAGGGACTCTCACCAAGCTAATCGGGTTACGCGATGGTGCCATCATTGTGCGTGGTCCATCCCATCCCCTGATCCGTGATCATCAGGTTAACTTATATTTTTGTAAATGTTTCGGCGTAATTAGAAAGAAGCTTTTTGGTGGAATCGGATTGAACGCGACCCATCGCAGGCACAATACACTTTTTATATAATAATGATGATGATTGTATATTTATTTATATTTTTTTGTTCAATAAATTAGTACTTGAAGAGGTCTGCAAAACCTGGCAGACGAAACGTCGTACAACTTTTAAAATCAAATTGGTTGTTAATTTCATTACAACCTGGGTTACATAAATAAATTTATATAAATTCCGTTGCATAATTGTTGATTATTTCTTATGTATCTATTTTTTCAATGTTAGATCAGGTGGTTACAATAATATAAATATATACAATATTTAAAATAAATTCGAACGTCATTGATTAGCTTTGAAACGAAAGCACACTAAGAGTGAGGGTAAATGTTATAAAAAAAATATTTTCGAATCCAAACGAGAAAAAATGTAAAAAGTCATTATTGAATCAAAGATTCATTTATTATATCGATCGTACAATCAGACCTCCTCCCCACCATCCCGATGATCTCTCGGAAGTAACGAGATAAAGTGCATTAAGGAAAATAATAATAAAGAAAAAAAATCAATGTCGTATACCGTGGATAAAAAGATTCCATTTGCGCATCACAGGTTCATTGTTGCGCTTCGTTCGTGCAATGCCACATAAATGAAGGCTGTATATTGCTCGAAGGGATCTGTACTAAATTAAATGACGGCGAAGCTCGCCCACGGATACGACTTGAACTACATTTGAAAAATGGAGAATAAGAGATTTATACTGCGAGTGAAGGGTAAGAAAATGCTTTCTTTCTCGACGGTTTTCTCGATTGAGGACAAAAATAAAAGAAATTGATATATTTCAATTATTATACAATGTTACTTTATCCCCCGTGTACATGACGGATCAGGCGTATTTTAGGTTTGTCTATCTCGATAATAATTAAAATCAAAATTAATAAAAAATTACAATTCTCTGCGTTCGAAATTCTTGAATATTTATTTATAATGAATGTTTACCAAAATAAAAAGGAATATTACCTATATTCTAAAACAATTAACTATATCCAATCATTCATAAAAATGGTGTTATAAAATTCAATTTTTAGCTACATATATTTTAAAATATGTATAACAACTTATTTATAAATAATAATTAATTAGAACTTTATAGAGTCATAATGTTTTTTCGCAAGCCAGTATTCTCCTCATTTTGACAAAGATTAATATAAAAAATAAATGTTCTTACTATAATTTACAATTCAAATTTTTTTCCGCGGTAAATTTTTATTTTTTATTTACCTTATTAAAATTGTATTATTTCGTTGCTTTATGTTTTTGTGCGCTAATTTCGTTTCCAAATTAGTTACGTGTATTTAAAATGAAAATGTTTTTGAAAACGAAGCATTGAAAAGTTTTTAAATATTTTTTATTACAAATAAAATAACAATACCCAACGAAAATAATATATTACTAATAATAATAATAATCCATATTATTTAAAATAATAATAACGAAAATATAGTAAAACGTAATTTAAATATGCAAGAGTGAAAGAATAATATGAAAGCGCAATCGTTTTGGTAATGTTCCCTGAGGTCTATCTATCTACAGAGTCAATAATTATCCTCCTTCCCATCAGAGTCAGAAAATTTGACATTTCTCTGAATGATAACCGCTTATAACCCCCTCCCCCCGATAATCGTAGCCGTTTCACGAGCTACAAATTACTTATCAAAAAGCCATAAATATTAGGAAATGAAGTTAAAAAAGAAAAAGTGTCGCGTTCGAACAATCGGTAATAAATCAAACGGAAAATCCAAGTGTAACGAAGGTACGTAGGTACATGTACAGATCGAGTTTAAAATCTGGTTAGAGAGGTAGATAACATTCCTCTTGGAAAGTTGAGTCTTTGGTAAAGAAACGGCAGTAGTAGTAAGGTGGTAATAATCCATTGGAATTGTTCGTAGGATTGCCTGAGGGAAATCTGACGGTACGCATGGAAAAGCCAAGATACGCGCTAGGCGACACTGTGAGGGGTAGCTGCACCGCACCGCCGGGTAATCCGCCGGCTAACATCACTTGGACTGTCAATGGAGTTCCGGTAAGTGTTGCTTATACACATACTCAAGACGATACAGTCGAACGAGAAAAACCGGTATATCGTAATGGGATACACAAGACTCTTTTGTAATAACCGTTTAAAGTCACTTTCATACTTACGTAATGATCGGCTCCAACCCCTGTAATTCTTTATGTAAAAGCCGATTTTCTTTCCACGATTAGCCAAGATAGATAGATTTATCGATCGAGGGTACACACCACGGGCTATTCTCCCTCTCTCTCTCTCTCTCTCTCTCTCTCTCTCTATCTATATATCTATCGATCTATCTACCTCTCTCTTACGTATTTAGTTTTCTTTCTCTTTACAAAACGTGTGTTTTCCACATAAATGTAGATAAAGTATAAAATTTTACTATTAAGATTCTTAAGATATTTTTCCCCTAATTAGATGTTATTACTACTGAAAATGTAAAAACTATCATTTTAAAGGTTGATACCGCGAGTTTAACAAAACCCTCGGACGAGTTTATGAAAATTCATTTTTATTCCCTTGTACAAAGGTAAATGTATTTTCACGATAAAAAAAAATTATCGAACGGATAAAAACGAAAATGACAATCGAATTCGCAAGAATTGATTCTATTTGTTAAACAGCTTCGAGCGTTTTCGAAATCGCTATGAGAAAATGAAAATTTTTTTTAAAGTGGTTAGTGTCTATAGAAATTGATGCGAACTCGATAAGACTATGAATCAATTATTTCGATTAAGATAAAAGGTTATTTGTCAATTTATCTGTTATTCGGTGTATTAATATATACAACACTTTGTTCCATACACACACACACACACGCACGCACATTATTATTAATAAGAATAATGCGCCAAGCTATTCACGTAAAACCGGAGATTAATATGTATATATATATATACAAATAATAATTAATGTAATCTCTCTCTTATAGTCATAAATTATTTCAATAATTTAATGAGCTTCTTTATAATACAAACAAACACTCACATACATGCGCAAATTCGCGCACGCACACATACGTATATATAGAAATAATATGAATCGAGCGCATTTCATACATAATACATTTATAAAATAAATATTTAATTCGTATAATGCGACTAAATATTAATAATAAATATATATTTCAATTTTGGTAAATATTAACAAAAGCCACTTAGCCTTATTGTGTATAAAAATTATATTTATACATTTCATAAGAGTAATGTAAACATTTTTGTTTATGCTAATGTTAAATGCATGTTACATTTTTGCTAATAATAACGAAGCATTGGTGTGTATGCACAAAAAATTGTGTATTAGAAGCGCATAAACATTGAAATTATTAAACTAAAAATTGAAAGAAACAATTGTTTGTTTTACTCGAGCGCAATTAAACTAATTGCATTATTGGTATTCTTAATGAAAAAAAGAATGTTCTAACGTCTAGTGAACGTCGACTAAAAATTCCAAGCGCATTCCACACCTCGAAGATTATTACATATATATATACGTATATAGATTAAAAAAAAGAAGAATAAACGTCAAGTCTTTTCCGGTGTCCGAGATTTTCAATTTCTCGATGGGATGACGATCGTTTACCGTGCGTAATTGCGTAATCCTACACGACCCGTCGTCGATAAAGAAGCGGACGCAGAAATTTTGCATAATCGGAATAACTCGGAGAAAACGCTAAGGTATGCGAAGGGGAATCAATTGGAAAGTCACACCACTAAAAGAAGGGAAAAAAAAAGAAGCAAGATTCGAGATACAGGCGAATCCACTTTTCACCTACCGGAAAATGCATTAACGAAAGTCGTTATTCCGCCGTTGGGTTAAACCACGAATGCCCTTTTTCTCCCTCTTTTTCATTTGCCACTTGAGGTTTTTTTTATCTAAAAAAGGTTTTAGGGTGGCAGGTCTAATATGAATTGCGTCGCTTTATTAAAATGTGGATGCTGGAAATAATTGAAGGGTTTTAGAAAATTATAAGTATGAAGGTTGGTAATAGAGGTTCTTCTACATTGACTATATACATATATATCGATCAACCAGTTGACAAATATTCGATTTGTATAGAGGATCGGATAAATAGGATTTACTTGGAAATCGCGTTACCGTGCTTTCTTTTGAATTATTCCTTTTAATGGGCTACTGGATAAATTTGATTATTTAGAGTGAACTAGTTTCCTCTCTCCTCTCTCTCTCTCTCTCTCTCTCTCTCTCTCTCTCTCTGTCTCTTTTTTTTCTCTCAAAAGTGCAATGAAAAAGAAACATCAGTTGAGAGTTTCTTCACTTTTTTCCCATTTGCATTATACATTTTTACTTTTATTAGACGAAAGTTCTATTTTAATATAATTTATTTTTGCTTAACTAATTTTGTCTTATAACCTATTTTATAGTTAAACAAACAAATATATATATATATGTGTGTGTGTGAGTGTGAGTGTGTGAAAACTGCAGTAAACTCAAAGAACCGCCTGCACAGCATCTTAAACATTTTAAATTTTAATCTTACGAGACGAAAAGGATAAATAAAAATTTATAAAAATATCAGTTCGTCGGAAAGAGTAGGTATTACGGGAATTTCAAAATTTTAAAAGCAGAAAGTACCTCGTATATTTCACTAAGAAACGAATAAATAACTCGTATTTCGCGCACACACAGAGTCGTGAAAAATAAATAAAACTAATAATAAGTTTTCTTTAACCCATCCCAAGTAGCGTTAATGCATTTGGCACTTCTCGATACTGCAGCTTTTGCTGGAAAAATATAAGCTTGGCTAAAACTATATATCACGGAATCCACACGACAAGCTCATATCGCGTGCTTACTACCCCCTTTTTTTTATCCGATTTAAAAGGTGCACTTATATGTTCCGTTTTCTCTTCCGTTCGATCGATAATAACTAAACTGTTTAATCGATCATCGCACATATATCATCGTATTTTGTTTCTACGGCACCAGCTAGAAATATAATTTCAACGTGAAAGCATTTTCTTTATGCGCGAAAGCGTCATTAACGGGTGCGCACTTTTGACAATTAAAAATGTACGGTACGTGGATTTGCAAGTTCTTAAGCGTTGAAGGTAGAAAAAAAAGGAGAAACTCATCCCTCGGTTGAAGAATAATAAAAGGAAGCGCTTTTATCCAACGTTTGACCTACGTTATTATCATCGTCGCAGAGATTACGTAACGCGATAAAATCTTTTCGTACGCGACTTTTCGGACGAAACGATTAACGTGCTTCTTGAATGTGAACTTAATACTATGTAATGAGGAGACAAAGAATTATGAAGGACCGTGAAAAAAAATTTAATTTGTATATAGTGTACGTGTGATTTATATACGAGGAATGATAAACTGGTGGCTTTTAACATTTTATTTTAGGTGTTCAATGATTTTTGTTATATTTAAAACAAATTCAAGATAACTTGTTAAAAGTATAATATTTACTTTAAACAGTTACAAATGAAAACTATAAATATTAATTAAAATCAATAAAAAATTAATTAACAATTATTTTTTAAGTAAAATTTTAGTACATTCTGGAGAAATGTACGAATGAAATAGTCACCTACAAACGTATTTGGTAACATTAAAAATTATGAAGATTGAAAAAATATACGTTTTCTCTCGGGAAAATACAAGAAAAAAGTCATAGTTCAAGCTTAAAAAAATTGCATCATATTTTCAGAGTAACATCACACATCGATGCTTCGGGTGATCAATACACGGATATGTATTTTTAAACAAAATAACATTTTTGAATTAATATTGTGCGCTATAAATTATAAACAATTATTTACTGACACGTGATAAAATTGTTAGAAATCAGATAGTGCGAACAGAATTACTCTGAATGATTTGGTGGTTAAATTTACGACAGCAATTAATTATTAAATTTAAAATAAAGTTTATACAATTTTACGATTTTATGATTGAGAAATCTGTGCTACATTACATTAGGCGAAATTAAATGGCATTTGTAAAAGTTGACTCAAAGTCTTAAATTAAATTTTTTGAACGGGCTGTAATCAGTTAATTAATCATTTAAATTAAATTTTTTAGTAATAGTTTACGTGTTTCTTAGTTAAATAAGATAAAATGGAATTATTATTTATCCATACAAAACTATCATTAAATGTATAGAAAAAAATGTACCAAAATTCGATGAAACTCGTATTTAAAAAAAATTATTTATTAAATAATATGTACTTAACCATAATTCTAGTTTGAACATTGTCAAGTAGTTAATAAAACGTATAGATAATCTTAGTCTTGTTATCTCGAGTTGAGCAACAAAAGAAACTGGAGATGAATCCCACAAAAGTGCAAATAAAAATATTTTATTGCCAGGGATTTAATACGTAAATTAAAAACGGATGATATTATTATGGTAATAAACAATCTTACGGTCACGCCTTCTCTCCCCCAAAAAAAACATAGCAGCTACGCGAGGTGAATTTTCAAATCCTTCGTTTATAGCATTTTACAACGCTTGAAAGTTGAAAAGTGGCCCGGGAGACCTTATTTTATGATACTTGGATTATGGGAATGTGGCTTTTTTTTGTTGCACGGGTTGACCAAAAATAAAAAAAAATAACTTTTAATAATTAATTACCTTCCAACGGTTCGGTTAACCGAGATACTTTATGGTTGTCGCTAACTAAATGTTTCCTTTTTTTTTCTCTTTGACAAGTGGATTGCTTTCTGCAATTTATTGGAATGCAACATTTATGAGTTTCACAAATCAAATATTTACTGGGTCAACATAATAGCGCGCTCGTTAATAATTTTTGTAATAAGTCGCGGTACTTAGGTAAATAATATATAGTTAATTAACTGTCACATAGATACTACTATAACGAATATTTCAATATACAATCGTATCGAAAAAGAATTGTATAAATAATAATGAGGCTCAATTTAAAATTTTCAATTCTTAATTAACTCGTTAAATATATGAAACTTTTAAATAACGATTGATACATCAATTAAGTGCAATTAAAAAAATCTCGTAATTGAATTATTTATATATGTATACGTTCAATTCTCTATAATATATATACTTATTAATAAATGATAATTATTAAATTAATTAAATAATAACGTTACTATAATATAATATAATGTTACTTTCAAATCATAAAAATAAATTAAAACGAAAGATCGAAGGAGATAAAATTTTTTAAAGCTTGTAGGTAATAACCAATTGAATCGGGAACGAAGAAAGGGTATATACAATAATTAACGTTAGAATGAACCTTTGTCTCGATTCCACATTACCGTTTATATACCGTTCTTATGTGAAAAATGATGATTAGCGTTAATAAAACCGAAGTGATAAAATAAAAATGAAGATCCATCCGACACGTGCGAGAGTTGATGCGCAATAAATGAAATGAAATTATGGATTAGAAGTATATATACATATATACATATATATATTCGCGTATAGTTTTTCGTTCCCGATAGATGTATAAAAACAACAGAGCGTATATATAAATGAAGAATAAAAGCGAAAGAATATGCAAGTATTGAGATAGAAAGAGAAAGAGAAAGAGAAAGAGAGGAGACTAGACATAACAAGTATATAGTAATAGAAGTGGGAGAAGATCATAAACCGTTCAGTTTATGAAAGCAGGAGAGAAGAGGATAAAAAATGAGACCAGCAGAAAAGAAGTATTAAGCCTCCAAGATAAAGACGGCAAGACGGTAGAATAGAAAGAAATTTTGATGTACGATGGTAGACGTCAAGTAAATCGCTTCGCGGCATTATTACGCGCGCACACACACGCACGCACGCACACACGCAAGTGTAGTCTCCGCGCACGTATGTATATGTGCGTGTGTGCGTGTGTGTGTGCGCATGTATATGTATATGTATAAAACCCCCGCGAGTTTATTTCCTCCTGCGCGCACTGTGAGAACATTCCGCGTGTCGGTGAACTGCTGGATTTACTATCTACGAATGACATTTGTTTCTCTCGCTCGCTCGCTTACTCGGTGACCGTCGCTTCTTAAGGAAACGCCGCGTGGATATATACACCTGCGCGTACCAACCCACCCTCTATCTCTTTTCTTTTCTCCTTTTTTTTATACATGTGCGTGTGTGTGTGTGTGTGTGTGTGTGTGTGTGTGTGTGTGTGTGTGTGTGTGTGTGTGTGTGTGTGTGTGTGTATTGGTATATCTATATACGTCCATCCTTTATTTCGCAGTATATACTCGATGACGGAGATTTTACGTTCTCAATAAACTCGAATTAATTCGGGAGATGAGATGCTGCGATTTTACGTATATATTGTAGAGATATTTATTTTTTTAACTCAATTATGTAGAGTGTTAACTAATGAAACTTTTTGTTGAATTTAAAAGAAACTTGGGTTATCGGGGTAATGTTTTAATTGAGTAAATTTTAGTTTAATTATGCGAGAGTTGAGAACATTGATGTGTATATTAAGTTTGGGATGGAGGAGTAAGTGGATACAGTTGGATATGGTCAGGCCAACGTATAATTCAAGTAATTATTACATTTAAGAACATTTTCGTTGCTGGATTATGTTTACATTCGGATAGTGTTACACGTTGAAAAATTTATTAAATATAGTAGTGAATATAAGATAATAATAAATGTATACACGTATATATGAAAATATGAAAAAGTATGTACTCCATTGTTTTGTGAAAGGGTTACAAGAGAATATTAAATAAAATGTTTAGACAGTGGAGAGAACCGAAGCTATTTGTTGTACAAAATAATTGGTTGTAAAAAAAACCATTTGCTATTTTTTTTTCATTCAATCGTAGCCGAATAAAAGAAAAACATGACGATTGTATAAAAATGTAACATAAAATTTTCGATGAATAAAGTTAAAATGATCTTTAATATAGAAATATGTTTGTATAAATGTTTCAGATAAATTCGAGTTTCGTACGAAACGTTCCAACGAAAATAGTAAACGATACTCGAACGATTAGTATCGCTGGGCTTGAATACGAGCTCGTAGTCGATAGCTTTATCAACGGTAGGCTGCGCATTACCTGTCGAGCTGATGTCTTCCATCTTTACAAAGAAGAAGCCACTGTTGTCTTGGACGAGGAACGCCCAAGGCTCGCGTCTGTACTTGGAACGCGGGAGTCATCTCGTAGTCGTAAATAATTTTGTTTTAATCATATACATCTTTCACTCTCTCTTTTCTTTCCTTATCTATACCTTTTCTAGTGTGCGATAACGATTTCTATTTAAATTGTTAATTAAGTATGTTTTAGTTAATATATTTTTCATCTCTTTTACTTTTTTCAAATCAGTCAAAAAAGTACGAATTTTTATGCATATCAATATTCTTTTTCATTTTTGCTTAAAATTAAGTACCTATACAATTAAGTATAAAACGCTAATGGTAATAAATTTCATATATATTTTATTTTGTATAAATTATAACAATTTAAAAATAATGAGCTCTTTTTAAAAATACAAGGCTTTAAATAATGAATATTACAATCTTTTAAAAAGATAACCCGAACATTATATTTTAATAATCAATTTATCAAACTTCGAATAAATCACGAATATTGCCCAATTAATGTTTATAAATAAAAATCTAAATATAATCATAAATTTCATTTTTCATCTCCTTGAATGAAATGCTTATATAATACGTATATGACGTAGAAAAAAAATTAATTCGTTTAATAATACAAAATATATAACAGATCGCTATTATATACCATGTACTTTAATTAAATTATTTACGTTGAATTGAATAAATAAATTATATATTTTAATTTACTAATGAATATTAATTATAACTGAAGTATGGCTTATATTTTCCAAGTAATTATTTATTCAATTTAATTAAGATTTCGTGATTATTTAAAAACTTGTTTATACGTATATGGATCGAAAAAATATACTATACAATACATTAAATTAAAAGATATTCAAATATATTTCATTATACAATAAACCAACTGATAATACAATTTTAAATGTTCACGTTAAATAATAATATTTTTCTCTGGTTAGAAGATTAAGAAAAAAGAATCATACTCGATTAAAATAGCTAGAAAATTAAAAAATAATGGTGATACTAATTAAACGCTATGAATTATTTGTTTTAGGAAGTACAGCAAGTAGCGTGGAAGGATGGTTTTTAGTACTGGTGATTGCGGATGTATTACTAGGCAGTGCGAGATAACATCAGTAAGAAAGAAAATTGAAACGAAAAAAAAAGAACCTGATTAACTTCGAGCGAACCGAAGACGAAAGAAGAGAAAGAAGAGAGAATAGGTGAATCGGAGCGAGCGCACGATACAAAGTCGTTTGTAAAGTTTTCAAATACTTCCTCGTGTCACAGCGAGGGAACCGAAATATTATAGAACGAGTGTGAACTATAAATAACGAAAGAGAAAAAAAAATGGCCAAAGTGTTTAACGTATCGAGCGTATGTTATTTGTGTAAATAGAATACTAATTTAGTGAAAACTGTCTGTACGTATAATGCGAGATGCGTTACGACGCGAATTTGTAATCCAAATAATATGTCATTATATAAGTAGCTGACGAAAACGAAAAAAAAAAAATAAGAAAAGAAAAGAAAAATGATGACAAAAAAAAATGTTCCCTCAGAATATTAAAAATATCTTGTTCGAGCGTATCGATGATAAGTATGCCCAATGGATATTTTTTATTCTCCCGACAGCTTTTTTTGGAAAAACCTGGCAAAAACGTAATCACTGCCTAATCACGAACGTACGTCCTGTCGAGCTCATAAGACGATGATAATGTTGTTATATTGTTTCCAATGGAATCTTGTTTCAAAGACTAACGAATAAAATGATTGACCTTCGTTACGTTCACTGCTAACATCTGTTTTTTTTATGCATTATCTTATTTTTTAACCTTTCCAACTCCTTCAATATTTTCCTACTTGTCTGTTAGTAGCATGGAAGAGGAATATAATCAATAAATACACAATTTATGTGAGAACTGATCTTCATTACGGCAATGCCCATGAAAAATATTTTCATAAAGATAAAGGATTTGAGTATTCACTAGTAACATAATTAAATGTTAGTACATAGTACTTAGTTTATGAGCATCTGTATACAAACAAATGTTAAAATTATTTCAAATTTCTGAATAATCTATTGTAAAAATTTTGTAAAATTATTATTTCTTTCTGTTTAACATATTAATTATTATTCAAAATGAGATTTACAAACAATTGTAATAAAATTATATACCTTTCGATAGAAAAAAAAATATGATAAATGATTTAACAACAATCACATGAATTTGATCAATGCTTTCTTAAGTTACATATTCACTATTTTTCATTTGATTATTTAATATTTCATTAACATATATCAATCAGAACCGCAATTATTAAATTCATTGAGTTTCTAATTCACGTTTTATTTTCATTTCGATAAAAATAAGAGCAGCGTTTCTTATTTTATTTTTTTCTATTCCCATAGCTTGGACTGTTTCAATTCGTTGCGTCGCATATTCAGTTAGTCTTTTAAAGTACTCTTTTGCTTCAGATATACTTTTTTCGGCAAAGTAGCCAGTACCAATGTCAATCAGGACTTTTTCCACATCAGCAAGTTTTCCAGGTACGTACATTGAACCAGATAGTGGTACTAAAATTTCTTTTTCTATAAATAAATGTATACATTAATAATTCCAATATTTAGTACTAATGAATAATATTGTATATATATAATTTTATAAAAAATCGATAAAATAGCTTAATTTACACAGTATAAATTAAATAATATTTAATTTTAAGAATAAACATTCATAAACAATTGAATCTAGTATTGATGTAGTTATAGATATGAAGCAACATAAAATATTAGTAAAGTAAATGCACAATTATTTTAGTTTTTATTATACTTCTATAAAATTAAAAGAAAATAATTACAATTTTGTCAAATCTAAGATATTTATAGCTATATAGTAAAATTTACACAAATATAATTTACCACATTCTAACCTAAGAATAGAATAACCTAAAATGATAATTTTTCTAGACAAAATGAATACATTCATAAACCTTAAAAATGAATTTACCTTTTACATTTGGTGTAATTTTATCTAGACTTTCAATGGATTCATTATATTTGCTTTGATCAATTTTTAAAGTGCGCACTGTTTCTTGAATTACCATAAGTTCCTTATCCAATTGCTGTTTAAGCTGCGATAACTGTGCTAAATTAAGCTGCTCTAAACCAATTTTTTGACAATCAGGCTGCTCGGACGTATATATCTGCGACATTTTTCTTATTCAATAAATATAAATAAACTAAAAATGTTTTTAACCCTCCTACAGTTTTAAAGTGACAATGACCAAACACGGACAAAAGTTGCTGCTTTGAACACACACGCGAGATATCGGAGAACGAGAGTTATATTGAAAATTGAGACGCAAGATGACGCCACATATTGGCCTTAGTACGTGCTGCAATCTGGCGATGTTCATTTGCACTTTATAAGGTAGTATACTAGTATAGTATACTTGTTTATAAATATGTTTATTATCTTATGAGACGCGGTAAATTTAATAAATTATTTTAATAAACTATTTAATTTTCAATGAAAATAAGTTACTATAATGAATAGCTTATGCAGATGTATTAATATATATAATTTATTTTTATATAGTATTAGCGATACAAAAATACTCTTCAGAATTAAAAATAGAACACAGTCTTATATCATTTGTTATATAAAAGGAATGGCTTGGGATCAAATTGTCGAATCTTAAAAAACATATTATAATACTTAAGTACAATTAATCAATTCCTATTACTTCATTTTCTTTACGTTCATTTTCTAAAGCATTCACAAAATTTTTAAATATTATCAAATATTTGTTCAAACTGGTTTTTTGTATACTTTTCATATTTTTTAATTCTTTGATTGTTATGCCTTTTTTCTGTGCATTCACATCAAAAGCATCAATTTCATCCAACAATTGCATAATAGTTGGTATGTTAAACGGATCAAATTGATCAATGGTTTCAGGATCAATGGGAACACCAATTTTGCCAGTTTGAGGATGAATGCAAAAAGGTGACTTTAGTAAATGACTCATGACTACAGTTACATTAATATCTAATCTTGGATATGTATATTGAATCATTATTTCTTCAATTAAGAAAGGTGTCTTGCACCAGATTTCAGATCCCTAAAAAAATATTTTAATTATTGAAAAATAATTTTGTATTACAACAGTTTTAAATTTTATACTATGTAATTAAATTACTAACTAATTCTATTTGATTTTTAAAATATTCAACAAACTTTTTCCATTTACTATAACTTGTTTCATATTTATCTAATAGCTCTTTTACTTCGCTACGTAACAGTTCATTAATGATTCCTAAAAATTTGGTTACTTTTTCTTCTGAACCTAACATATCTTGTTCTTCTACACACAATTGTAGAAACACTGGTTTTATAAATTCCAACGCTCTTCTGAAATAATCAATGATTTACAGTATTAAAATATTAAACTTTATCATAGTAAATATTAAATTAATTTAAAACTTCAATAATTACTTCACAGAGTGATGCATTTTATCATGCAATTCAATTTTCTTTTTTTTATATTCTCCTCCAGTAATCAACTGTAAATAGTTAGCTATTGACTTTCTTCCCATTTTACTTGTTAAACGAGCTTTTTCATCGCTAATCCAACAGTGGATACCTCTTCTACCAGAAAATGTCCATAAAATGTGATTAAATCCAAAATCCTCTAAAAATTAATATTAATATTATATAACAAGAAACATGTAAACAACAATAAATTAATACATTTGCCTCTGTACCTCTCAAAGCTAGATCTAAAATTTTCACAGCTATGACCATATATTTCCAACATATTGTACAAATATTTGCCATGGAACAACAACTTCTTACTTCATCATAATCTGATATATCTATATCAAATACAATCTCCTTTTTAACAGGATAGAAATATTCTGACGATTTGGAATTTAATGGTCTAAAATATACAATTTTTATTCAAGTTATATAATTTACAAATCATTAGTATTATTAATATTTATTAGACAAATGTATAATTACGAAACATTATAAATAGCTCCAATATCAATTTTAGTGGGACGATGCTGTTTTACATAAAGCTTTAAATCATTGATATTTTTATATGCCTGATGCCTTAAATATCTTTCTCCATCAAAATTCAAAGCAAATTCTCGATAAGCAAATGTGTTATCTAAAAATGGAAAACAGTTTTACTTTATGTTGTTTATTTTGAATTTTAAAAATTGGATAATTGTAACAATACCTTCACCGTAACTTAACCATCGGTATATATCATCAAATGGAAATAATCTTGAAAAATAAACAGCTACTACATCATTTACACGCATAAAATCCATTGTTCTTATTCAAAATTTACTGAAAATTTGTTATAATTCTTATTTTGTTAACATTACACTTTGATAATGTTTTATTTTACTTAGAAAATGTTTAATGTTAAATTTTAAATCATCATAGTAAATAAACTTCAAATAAACACAATAAAATATAAAAACAAACGAAATATTTGAATACATAACAAAATAAAAAAACTGTGTAGCTTAATAATAATTAGAGCACACCATTTTGAATAATCTGATTGGTTTGTATAAGCATGCGCGAATGTTCGATGCGACCTCTAGATGCATAACAATAATAGCGACATAGCAACTTGCTGATATACTCATCTCCGAATAGGAGGATTTATCAGGATCATCGTCGAGTATTTTATAATAAATTATGGCTGACGAAGATGTCAACGGTGATTCGGATGAAGTCCAACAAGAGAAGTCGCAAAAGAAAGCAGCCAAATATGATAGCGGTGCTGCAGATTTGGAAAAAGTCACCGACTATGCTGAGGAAAAAGAAATATCATCTTCTGAAGGCTTCTCCAGTGTAAGTTTTTCTTATTCTTTAACCACGTGCTTTTCTATTATTATTATTATTTTTATTTACTATTGTCTTTTATTACGTTAATAATGCTAAGTACAATTGTTAGTCAAGTTTCAATTCAAAATTAATTTTTACCTCGGATATTTAATTAAAAAATGTTGGTAAAAACATTTTTCCTAACCTATATATATTCCATTCAACATTGTTTTAGTATCAAATGCATGAAACTGAATAAACTTTTTAAAATTTTCAGTATTATTTGAGATTGATTTATGAATAGTATAAGATAAAATGTACTTTAGGATCGATGTTCTCTAAAAACCCATAATCAAGCCTTTACTTGAAATTGTTCAGGCAATGAGCATTATCGGAGACCGACAGAACAAGGAAGCAGCAGAAAAGAAAGCAAAAGAAAAGGAACTTTTAAAAGTATCTATTAACAAAGAAGATGTAGATCTTATAGTAAGTAAATTACTAAAATTGTATATTTTAATTAAAATGAAAAAACTTAAAAGTTCAATTATCATTTTTACAGATGAAAGAAATGGAAATTAGTAGAAGTCTAGCAGAACGAACTTTGAGAGAACACAGGGGAAATGTTGTGGAAGCGCTAATTACTTTAACGAGTTGAAAGTTCAGTGAAAATATTTTTTTTAACAACCTGCATGAATGATCTAAAGCATTTCTGTGACAAACCTGTAAAATCAAATTTACAATTATTTATTATCACAAAAGAAGAGACCTTCATCCAAAGATAAATAAAATAATTGTTGACTTGTTTTTTTTTATATTTCAATGTGTTATTATTCACTTGTTCCTTTATATTACTAGATTATTTTTAATTTATGGGAAATTTATTGGAAAATGGATAAAAATAATTATCACATAGCATTTTTTATAATGAAAATGTAATTTATTTGATGTGGTGCAATGACTTAAAATAATGGAAAAATGAATGTATGAGCTGGTACTGATGAGCAGTGCTTTGCACCAAGGACTGCCGCTGTTGTAATGTTCTTAATAAAAAGCTTCAAAGTTAAATGCAACATAAATATGGAAGTGCATTGGACAAAGAAACATCGGCAATCCATAGTACATTAGTACTGATTTCCATGATGAGGTAACATTTGTCTTACTTGTACTTAGTTTATCAAATTATCCAGTCATACGCTCATATATTCTTGCTGCAGATCGGTGTCATTAAACAATAACTTTCATTCGAACAATATTACCATTTAAGAAAATCGTTGATTATTACAAACTTTTCATTATTTTGTCGGACAGTCCCAAAATATACAATATACAAATCAATTTAAAATTTTTCAAGTACCTGCGCACGTTCCTTAGCTCCCATTTTTTCTCACCACTTAAATAAGCATCATCTCAACAAACGTAAATTTACATACACATGGACGCTTTACACGAGAGTCAATGTCAATTTACAAAACTCTTAGTCACACATATAGCGATTTTAGATTACTAACTCTAAAATTCAATTATCACATTGCGCAAACTAAAAAACGTTGGTCTTTCAGAAAAAGGAACATGCGATGGAAAAAGTACAATCGGCTACAAAAAATTCAGGGGTTCATTTTCATCAATCAATTGCATATTGTGCTGAAGCTGAATTTGATTCTTACAAAATATAGTTTATTTATGTACATCAGAGACTTTAGCGACTTCTACTTTTATGGGGCCGTCCGACAGAGGTCGATTCTTAATGGATATTTTTCACTGGCTGCCAGGATCGACTAATCAGGACGTGGCGTTAAGTTTCAAGAGCAGGAGTAAAGATATAGTTGCAATTGTTACAATGGACTTATCACAGAACATGTATGGCATTAATATTCATTATCGTCGTCATTAGTGTAATATTAGGGTATTAGATTTAAGACCTTTGATAAAACTAAGTTGGAGGATCAGGAAGCCAGTATAGTACTAAACGATGATTATTGTTGCCTCTGGTTGCCCATAATTCAGCTCGCACGAATGTTTTTTTTCTTATTTTCTTGCGACTTTTTAACAGTTAATTACACAAAACGATTAATAGTTCTTACTATAATTGACTAACGCTTACTATACATTTTATTTAGCATTTCTTTGCAATGTTTGCCACTTTACACCTAATAAACGCCAGTATCAATTTCTCTTCGATTCCAATTAGCGACTTGCCAATAAACTCAACAAAACGAGTTAAATATACAAGTTTTCTTTAATTGTTTGTTCTTTTTTTACATTGTAAAAGCCAACGCAATATCTCTTGTTAAATTATGGACAACCCTAAATAAAAAAAAAAAATTTTACGTATGAGAACACAAAATTCGATCTAAAATTTATTTACAACATAAATTGCATTTAAAATAAGAAGAAAGTATAACGAAAAATTAGGGATTACTTATTTTCTCGTTGATAAAATTTGTTTATCAATTAAAAAGGGGAAAAAGAAATAAAAATAATAAAAATAAAAGTAAAAACGAAAAGATAAAGAAGAAATGAAGTATCGGTAGGAATATCTGCAGGCAAAAAATATACAAAAATACAGGGTACAGATTGCGCATAGCATTAATAGTAATAATAATCGTACATATTGAGAGAAAGAGATCATATAAAACGCTAACTAGAATCATTTACTCCATTCTGGAAGAGTTTGATGATTTACAATTAAAAATTACTATCCGGTAATAAACAAAGTGTCTACAGTCTCTCGAACGGAACCCGCTCCGAGGGTCCGAGCCAGACTATAGTCTACACTTTTTGTTTGTTTGTTTGTTTGTATGTTTGTTTGTTTGTTTCTTTTCTTCTTCTTAACGGGAGGTATCATTTGATCCGCTGACAAAGGAACAAAATGGTTAATCGTCTGGCCGACGCTTATCACATCATCTGTGTTGTTTCGTGGCGATTTAGCGAGCTTCGATCGTCTTGGTCCTCTGTTGGCTGCTCTTGATCAGCGCGACATCCTCTCAATATGGAAGCAAAAGGCGGAATAAGCGCCCTCTCTCTCTCGCGCGCGCGCACGCACACACTCACACGCACACGCACGCACGCACACTCTCACTCATTCTCGCGTTCCGAAGTAATAGAAATAGCCATAGGCTCAATCTAATAATCGAAACGGGCCAGTAGACCGGATCCTACCGAAGAAAAATGACAATTCGGCGATCGCATTTTAGGTGGATACAGTTGTGTGACAAAGCGGAGGGTGTGTTCCTCAATTTTCTATACGAATTAATGATCGTCGCAAATTTGTCTCTCACCACCACTGACACGAAAAAAATCTCTCTTTCACACTGAACTCAACAAAGTCTGGGCTTCACTTTGTCGCTCTTTACTAGTTTCTGCTCTTTCTTACTTTCATACTTTCATTTCTCTTTTTCTTTCTGTTGAATCTTGCCTCTCTTCGTTTTACTGTCTTTTTGACCGTCTCTCGATTAACATTTGTGTTTTACATAATTATTTATCATTATTATTATTAATTTTTTTTTCATTTTAAGTGGACCAGAAACTGGCGCACTAGGAAACATTTATTTAGCACTACTCCTTTTTTCACTGTACACAAAAGTCAAGAAGGATGTAATAGAGGCGGGGGTGATGTTGTTGCTGCTGTTGTTGTTGTTGTGGTTGTTGTTGTACCCGGAGTCAGAGGTGATTGCTTTCAGCTCTGTTTAACTCGTTTCCGTGGCGGTCCGATAGGCGGAATTTGTTGTGTGGCGAGTGCCCGAAAAGCCTCCGCTATCAGGTTCGGATGCGATGTTACCATCGACTTGAATCCTGTTGTTTCCATCACGTCCGTTGCGTGTCTGAAAATTCACATATTTTTCGTTAATTCAAACGCAACAACCGCATAATAACTTTATAATTACTTGGGACAAATATTGCACACATATCTTTTTTTTATGAAAGTATTAATAAAACTCTTATTGAACCCAAGAATAATACATAAATTAAAAATTTCATTAAGTAACTCACGTGTTGATAAAATCAATAGCTTGAGCCTTAAGCTGATCCGCACTATGAAGATCAGCAAGAATAAGGATATCGGCCGCATTATCGATGGCCAGACTTGTACAAAGTGCTTCCTCGCACATGACCTTCAGCCTCTCGAGGGCATATTTATCAGCCGCGGCAAGCAGGTCGTCCGCCATTTTTTCAAGATTTGCGGCTTTACCTGTGTATATGAACCGGAGCATTTCCCTGAAGACGTCCTGTTCAACATCGGTTATATCTACTCTATTCTGTTTTCTTTCTTCCATTTCGTGTTCAAACATGGCCGAGAAAACTGGACTCCGCGCTGCACAATAATAAAAATTCCAATATTACATTTTTTTTATTTTTTACATTATTTGTTAGAATAAAAATTTGTTATAAAATTATATTAACCCACTACAGTCAAATAAATATTTTAAAGCTTTAAACAAAATGACCATTAAAGAATTATTCGATTAAGATTAGAGAGAATTCACTCGATAAGGGCCTTGAATGACTGCGAGATAATCGGTTCAATGATTTTCCGCTCAAGTTGAAAAACGAAGAAAAAAAATGAAGGAATGAGGTTAGTGGGTGAACCGCTGTGAACTTGACAATCAAGGCATGTGCGCCAGTTCCAACAGAAAAAAGCACCAACCATGTCAATCAGAGGTTACTTAAAACAATTGGATTATATTAACAAATCATCCGAATATCTTTTAACTCTATGCAACTTTACATATTTTACATATTTTTTCATATTTTGTTAAAATATTTAGTTTTCGTTGTTCGCAAAAAAAAAGAAAAAAATTCAACTGACCGGCCAGTATCGCCTTGTGCGCCTGGAATTCCTTGCCGCATACGGTGAGCGTGACGTCACTGAATTTTTGGTTTTCGAAGAGGAGTCCGAGGTCGTCCGGTAGTCGACACTCGGGTACCTTGAATTGTATCGTGTTGCTCTGTCCGGAGATGTTGACGCTGTCCGCAACGACGCTTACCTGATAACGTGAAAAATTCAAAAATTCTTTAGAATGAATAATTAATTGGTTAATTTCTAAATTTGTAGCAATGAAAATACAGTAGAACACTTGTATTTTACTGCTGAGAGTTTTATCCATTCTTAATAGGAGAAACTGAGACAAAATTGCATTTTCCTTTTATGTTATTAAGATGCTAAATGTTACAATGTCATTATCAAGTAAAGAGAAGTCAAGCTCGTTAATAAACATAAATTTCAATGAATTTTGTGTTGCTTAAAATGTGGAAGAATATTTTACAAACTTTACAAAATCTATTAAAGATCAGAAGGTCATGTATTTAATTTCGTGTCAATAAAAATAAAATATTCATTAGATCAAAATATATGACCTCCCTTCATTAATTTTATATTTATCTAACGTTGTATTTTACATTGAACTCTTTTATATACATATGCGTGTGTATACATGCATACATACACACACACATACACATCCTTAAATATTTATCTTAGGCCATTCTTATAATTAATAAAATAAATTTAAGGCTTATTTTAATCTATGTAATATCTAAATTTGAAAGAATGCTTGTCAAGTACAATACATCACCCTTTGAAATTTAGAAAGAGAGTATAATGTAAGAAAGAGATAAGACAATGGATAAAACTCCCTGTTATTTAGAATTTTGACGAGGGTGTTTAGGTGATATAACACGACATACAAAGGTGGTATATACCTCACAGAATATCGTGAGTTTGTCATCAGGCAGCAAACCGTTCGCTTCGTCCAAAAGAAAGTCTCTCCTAATGAATTTTTTGAAGCCCCAATCTTTCCCTTGAACAAACCTGTATGCTCGTTGGCTTTCTGCAATCATAAAAATAATAAAATACTTTTAGTAAATTGAAGTATTAAACATTTTTACAAAAGTTTCTTGGATCAAAATATCAATTACATTTTTTTTATCTTTTTATTTGATCAAGTAAATAAAATATTTAATAAATGACACCCCTCGCAATAATATAATTTTAAATTGGCTTTGTGTATTAAAATTTCAATCCAACTTAAAATCTATAGATCGAGACAGTCTCTTACAATTTATAAAGATAGTTTATGTAGGCCTAAATTATACGTTTACTCTAAAATTAAAAATTTCTTTCAATTACAGAACAATTGACGTTAATCTATTAATTTATAGTAAAACTATGTTCATACCTATTTTTTGTTGTTAACGTAAATATAAATCGTAATTTTAAATGTATAATAAAGTAATAAATAAATAATTTGTATGGACTGCGTCGCGATAGATTACAATCAAGCCTAATAAACTATATAAATAAAGAAACTTACCCATCGCTTTGGTTTCTTCTCTTTTGGCATTAAGAATAGAAAATTTGAATTTGGCTCTCACTTCCGATTTGTTGCAAGATACGAGAAGTAGGTACAGGGACAGATAGTCTTTACTTTCTTCGTCCAAGCCTTTAGGATTTACTCGTAGGCACCTGTAAATTTTAACAAAAAAATAGAATAATAAGTACATTGTTTTGCAGCGAATTATTTTTTAGTTAAAATAAACCATGTCGCAAAAGTACTATTTTTGCATAAAACTTTATTTACGTATGCAAAGGAAAAAAATGTTTAAATTCAACCTTCCGTTTCAAGATTATAATATAATAAAATAACTTTTTATAACCTTGGTCAATTTAGTCTCGCATTCATGAATTTCGGTTAATACATATTTATTTACCTATCGAAATACATACGTGTTGAAAAATCACATTTCCACTAAAACTAAAATTGTCATTTTGGTCAAAGCGAGTGGTAAATCTAAATTTGAACAAATCAAAATAATTACCAAGGCTTGCATTAAAAAAAAAAAAAAAAAGCCGCGAGTAAAGAAAAAAATCATTGCACCAATTATACCCAGCGTGTACCGTAATTAAAAAGTCTCATCCGTCGTTAATCCGGAAGTACTCGAGATTAAAAGTGTCATTATATACGGAAGTAAATCGAAGATACGATCTCGCTAACGAGCGTACAGTATTATACGAATCGTTGTTTGCGATATATACTATGATTATTAACGTGACGTAAGCCCCTTGTTGCGTGACGCCGACAAAATCCTTCGCGTCGCGCAATTTTTCGACGCGAACAAAAGCGAACGGAAAAGAAGAAAAAATATATATACACACACACTCGCACACGCACACATATACATGCGACGAGGAAGGAGCAAACGTTAACACGTGCCGCATAAGTTTTCAAGGTGCTCTCTGTGTGTGGGAACCTCGATAACTCATTGCCGATATCGACACTTATAAAGCTTTATTACCGATATACTTGATTTAACGTGTTGAATATCCCCAAGATCCTTGATTATGACAAATTTTCGGGTGTGTTCTTATACACTCACTCGGTTATTATTATTATTATTATTATTATTATATATTATATATAATGCGTTAAAAAAATGAACATGATTAACCTTGAACTAGCCGAGCAAAACTATTTAACATTGAAAAATACTCGTCGGTTTATGAATATTAACGTAACGTTCATGAAAATTGATTTTAGAGAGCATTTAACCTTGATGCGCATTGACAAATTATTTACTTTTTTTGTTACACGAGGATTTACCTATTCATCGTTTCTTATTTGTCTTCGTCAAGAGGATTTAATAGCCGTTTTGTTTATTTTTTTAATAGATACGAGAAAATTTTTATTAAATTTTAACGTTGATTACCGTACCGCCGTTATACTTGATTTGTTAATTGAAATAAATAATAAATATTTAATGTATTTTTTAAAACGAAAGTCATTTAGTCATTTAGTCACTAATGCCAAGGATATTTGTTATTTAATGAATCAATACATTTTTGAGCGTGCGTCCTTTTCATTATTTATTTTGTTTCATTTAAATCCTTACCATTTGAGTTTATCGTTGGCTCCTGCTGAAAACGTCGACGATTTCAGCACTTCTCCCATTTCTTCACGACAGAAGCTAAAATTGTTTATCGTCCACATGTAGCTGAACTTGACCACTTTTACCTGCACAGAAAATAAAAATCCTCAAATTAGATACCAATTCAGTAAATGTTGAGAGTTTTCTTAGTAATCTAATGTTAAGCGAATTCAACGAGAACGATAGAAATGTAAATCTTATTATTTTTCTTGTAGCAGTTTCCATTCAGAATAATTCAAGTACAAAAACATCAACTGTTTTGATTACTTAAGTGTTATTAAGATATATTCCCTCATTGTTATAATGAATTACAATGCTCGTTTAGTTTATACTTGGTAATTTTTAACATAAATTTTTATTCCTTTTATCATTAATTAGTAATCAAAGTTTGTTTTATTTTCTGTATATAATAATTCGGAAATATTCTTAATTTTATTAATAATGATCGACGTGAAAGTCAATAAAAATTTCAAATTTCGTGTATTTACAGCTTTTAGACTTTTCATTATATTACAAAAATAAAACAATAAAACAGTTTTCTTACAGGTTAGAATATTTTAAAACCATTAATTTTATGATTGATTCAACATAATTATATAATTTACATAATGATGGATTATATCTTTACGCAATGTAGCGTTTTCCTCGTTTTCGCAATAATTTATAAATAATTTTATTATAATTAAAAATTCGAAATTTTCAAGCGCGGGAAATTTGAATTTTAGATTAGCCGTGATAATCCTTTCAGATAACTCAATTACATTTAAAATTAGTGTATCAAATATTTATTTTCCCAAAGGTATATTTTACTCAATTTGAAACATATATATATATATATAGATATATGTTGAGTATAATAAACTCGATTAACTACCGCAAGGTAAACTAACTAGAATAATAAATATAGTTAAATTAAATTCATTTCGTATTTAAAGCTTATCTCTCTGATAAGAATTGATGAATTTAGTATTTACTACATTTTCAAGGTAAAACCTAGATTGAGTAAAGTAACCAAGTAATAACACCGACCTCTATATACATATATACGGAAAATAATAATACCTATTCATTCCACCAAATTAACAATGTATAAAGATTCTTAGGAATGACGAACAGAAAAATCTGTCTATTTTATATAACGATCGTCAGCAAAACAATTCCGCATTCATGCAATATATATATATATATATACATATAGATAGGAGATTTATACACAAAGATTAATCGTCAAGAATGAAAAAAGGAAAAAAAAGAATTGGTTTCTCGGAAGGTTGTCCTCTCCCTCCTCGTTGACTCGACGGCAATAATTTGTGCAACGAGAGAAAAATCAGTCGTCGAGAACGAAAATGTGCATCGATCGATCCATTAAAACGCAGTTGAGGGTAGGGGAAGGAGAGGGGATAAAAAGGTGTACGGTGCGCGCGCTTACGGCCCTGGACTCTCTTGCTCGAGAGTTTTAATAACCGTATAGACACGTGTGCGCGCGCTTCGCGCAAGTCAGGGTCAAAATGAACTTGGTCTTTTTTACATAATAGTTCCCTCTTTTTATACATACATGCTCTCCACGGAAATCGGAATGTCAAAGAGTGAGAGAGAGAGAGAGAGGGAGAGAGGGAGGGAGGGAGACACCTGCCTGCTCGTGTAACGGTAAAGACGCGATGTACGTTCCGAATGCGATTTTCCTGCGACTAACTTCCTGTTTTTCATCTTTCGCGGTTTTTGCCAGTTTCTTTTCCTTCTAAACCGATGGTAATAATCATTTTTTGTTGTTCCGGCTCGTTCGGTAAGGATTACGTAAAAAAAAAATACAAAATCAAGAAGACAGAAGCGTCAATTGTGCGTTCACGACGAATTAGCATGCATGAACGAATCGAGGAAACTCGTGTATCGAATGTACAACAAGTTTGACAATCAAAATTGATCGAATTGAATTTTGACCGATGTGCGTCTTCTATTCCGTGGGGAGTTTGTCGCAAGGTGCGCCCACGGAAACCCTACTCATCGCCCTTGTCACGGGGAATAATATAACCGAGGCGAAACCAAGCATAGAGAGAAACAGAAGAGACTATGCGCATATATATATATATATATAGAGAGAGAGAGAGAGAGAGGAGACTCTCGGTACACGGGAGGAGCGATGGTCTCGAGTTACGCGCGGCACGAAGGCTGAAAACTCGCCGGTTCGAAGAGGGGGAGTGAGGAAAAAGAGATAAACTTATCTCGTCCCCTCGAACAATCTGCGATTCTTTCCGCGGCGAGCGGCAGCCTCGGGAGAACGTGGAAAACGACTCGTGGGAGGGGGAGGGAAGAAGAGGAACACGAGGTCGAGCCCCCCCAGGAGTCAACGATCTCTGACGTCACGACTCGTTCGACCTTGGCGGTATACGACGCTCCGAGCTAAATACACGAGTGCCATCGTACCTTTTTTTTTACCTCTTTTTTTTTAGGCAACTGATGCGTCAACCGAATTTAACGAAAAGTCCACTTGGGACGTCCGAACAACTTTTTCGTTCGTATCGTATTTCGCTCGCCTGACTCCGTGCGCCGTACAGTCATTTTTACTCGTGAGTTCGAGTTCCAATTTCATTGCTCATTCCCCTCGAAGGAAGAAAGATATTACGATTTCGTATCAACAAAATTACAAAACGCAAAGTACGTAAAGCGTCTCTTTGTTTGGATATAACAAATTGTGAAGTTTCTTATACATCACCACTTTTCCGCAACACTCCACCGATCATAATATTTTTACTCAATATTGTAAAGATCGATAACTAGCGATCACTTTATCGGTATAAGTAGAATACATTTCTCGAAGGAAAAGAAAATATAACAAATTTTACGTATCAACGTGTTCTCTGGAATGTAAAGAAAAATGCAGTACGTTTAAATAAATAGAGAGAAAAAACGCGATAGTGTCTAAAGCGACTCTCGATCTCACGTAGTGAAAGTCCAGACTCTTTTTATCCCAACGAGCTCTCCTTTTCTTCCCGTCTATCTATCTGTCTCTGTTCATTGATATCTCGCGGATGTGTACACGGCCGGATGTGCAACCAGCCGACCGGACGTTTCCTTTAACCATCCACGAATCGATATTTTTCTTCCTGCGTGTTCCCTTTTATATTTTCGTGACAACCGAGCGATATAAAGGGAAACCGGGCGTAAACCTTACCGGACACCTAAACCATGTGCGCTTCTTTTTTTCTCTTTTCGATTACACGTTGATTTAGTGGCACGATCATCGTTTCATAATTTACAAGGTGCAACGTAGACTAAAACCGAGTTGCGAAAACCAATACATATATATATAATTTCAATATTTAACATTGGATTTATGCGAGGAAGAATTAAATTTTTCTAAAGCAATAAATAATTCATAGCGCTTTACAGAAATATCAAATTTCGTTGTAACTGATAGAATTCTCGTAGTCCCGTGTATATTTTTACATTCGGAACATGCATACTTTAAAAATTTTGAAATTAAATATTTATATGTATAGGTAAAAGAAATAGCAATTGAAAAGTCACACGAATTTCACGACTGGTAAGCTAATCATAAATTTAACGAAACTGTCAAATTACATCTAATAAATATTCCAAATGTTAAATGGACATTTTCTACAATTGTAAAATTATCTTTAAATTTAGGATCATTAATATTAATAATAAAATAAAATTAAGAGAAATATGTATGTATGAAAATTACATATTAAAGTTTTAAAATGATATAGATTGAACAGCCCGTACAAGAAAAACATACTGTCGCTATCTAAAGTATATATCGAATTCAAAATATTTATTAAATCGATCGTTGGAACGTATATAATGCCACCTGGATAAAACTGTCACAATCAATTTAAACCGTATACACAAAAGTCCCATTCTCTCGGAGAAAAAAAAAAAATACATTTCCAAAGTGAACATACCTCGAGACAAAAAAATCGTATACCCAATTGAAATTTATAGAAAAAAAAAGATAGTAATATAGTGATTATAGTAACCCTCGTGCTTATAATTAGAAGTTATTAATAATGTACCACGTAGTTGTCGAAGGTCGATCATTTAAATCGCGACCTCCTATCGGAACGATTAGCGAGTTCGACGAACTTGTCGAAAAAAAGAATAAAGATGGGAAGGTTTATCGGCACAAGGAGGGCACCACTTTATCCGATTCGGCGAGATCGCGCTTACACATGTATAATACGTGTATATATATATATGTATATATATATACACGCGCGCGTCCTTCTTTCGCGTCCGATATTCAACGCACGAGAACCGAGGCTCCAAGAGTTCAACGTACGCGAGACTCGTAATCACCGAGTCGCTCGCTCGCGCAATACTTTTTTACGGCCTGGACACTCGACCGAGGAAGCTACGCTGCTGCTGCTACTGCTGTTAGTACTACTGGTGTTGTTGTTGCTGCTGCTGCTGCTGTCAACGGCCTCGTTTGCGTAAATTAACGTAAAATCGTTTTAATTGCGAACCTACGGCGGATCGATAATGTTTTATGTCAAGGGGCTCCTGCTATACGAACCGTTTCTGTTCACCAATTTTTTTCTACCTCTTCCGCACTTTACTTTTTTCCGCGTCGGCTAGGAAATTGAAATTACATTGATTGGGTTTTTGGGTTATTGAATAAGAAAAATTTATGTTCTACAAGATAGGTATTTTTCAATCTATCTTTATTAGTAATAATGATAAGGTTTGTTATCTATCTGTAATTCCTACTCTTTCATACGATCTCTAGGATTTTTTTTTTGTAAATATCTTTTTTTTATTTGATAACTATAGAAATTGTAAGAGTATGGTGTAATGAACATGGTGGTTAAAAGATCGATAAGATATACGAGTAACTGTATAATACAAATTGTCGTTCATTTTCGTGGTATTTTTTTTTTTTAATAAAGTGTTAATCAATTTTAAATGTAGTCTCATAGTTGTAATGAGTTGATTACTGGAAGAATTAATTATATGCGATATAAATAAATGTCGTATGGAAACATTGTTCTTTATGCACTTGTGCATATACAATCCAACAATTCTTAAAAACCGGTTCACATATTCGTTACGATTTCCAGATCCTTATAAAAATAAGACTCAATCTAAGGATATACTAATAATGCTTTATCCGCATAAATTACCACGTTTACACTATAAATTTAACCAAGAAAATATTGTGAATACAAAGTTGAACGAGCAACTTTAAATACATCGCATAAACGTTAAAAACAACCCTTTAGAATTAAAAAAAATGGACGTTCCCGTATAACATACGCGAATCCTCTGGAGGTCGGTCCAAGAGCACGTTGCTCCCGGGACGTTGGTGGTCAGGTGGGATCGGCGTTGCGCGAGGTCTACGCTCGGCGCGGTCGACGCCCTGCGAGTCATTCAACTCGGGCGGCCTTGGATCATCCGAGGTTCACGGGGAACGCGTCGCTTCCGGCTGCCGTCGCGACGTCCATCGCTTTTTTTTACCGCTTTGGTCTAGCCTATTAGGTGTGAACGATCGCCCGTTTGTAAATCCTTCGAATTTTTATTTTTTGCGCGCGCCGAAATTCCTGGCCGATACGATGACACTGAACTTAGAGATACCTATCTCTCTTTGGGGTTAAGGAACTTTATTTCGATTGTTAGATTAGATTCACGTACTTTGTATGTATAGGACGACCATTTTAAACTAAACTCAAAATATAAATAACAATTGAGTAATTCTTACTTGTTTGTAAGTATTTTAAATAAACACGTATAAATCATTTGTTTTACAATTATTTTAATGCTCCGAGTTGTATCAACAAATAAGACCACAATTCCAAGAACCATAACAATCAAAAGATATTGCTTAATTACACAATTACGAGTTGAAAATCGCAATGCATGACTTCCTTGAACTATATGAAAACTGTCTAATTGCATTTATACCCATTTAAAATACAAACGTAAAAGAATGATTACGTATTCTCTCAAAATTGAAAAAAAAATATTTGGAACGAAAGTTCGGTAACCGTGAATAAGTCCACCCACGCGACGAAACTGTTTGAATGCATAAATGACAAAAAGTGTTTAAAACCATCCTAAAACAACACAATTCATATTCTAGTCGGAAAATGTATCCGATCGCTATCAGGATTCTCTTAAGAAAGGGGGGAGAGAAACGGTTGCGTCAAAAAAAAAGAGCTCGGCCTTCTCGATCCCCCCCCCCTCCCCACTACCAAGGGTTACGCTTAAGGTTCATCGACACCCGAGCGTTGAATCCCATAGAGGCCGAGATAAAATCGTGACGCTCGCGCGAGCCCCTAATACGCCTAACTACGGTGTCGTACAAGAAGCCGCGCCCTCCACCATTTTACCGCATTTTCTATGGTAATGAGGGAACGATCATCGGTATCGAGCGTAACTCGCGAAATGAAAAACGGTTTCGTTTTCAGATAACGTACGCTGAGAAAAGTGGTATATTAAAAATTACTATATTTTAGAGTAACGTTGTAGTACACTTCGATTACCATAATTTTTCTATATTTCGTATCAAATATTGACTTGTACGTAGTAATTTATGTTATAAATTGCTTTGAAAATCACTATATACATAATATAATAACAATTATGTGATATACGTGTACGCTACAATATAGTATTTTTTATTGCACCATTTTTCTCAATCCAATCTAGACTATTCATTTAGTGCACGTTGAAAGAAAATATATTATATTTTTAGTAAGTGATGCAACGAAGCTATTATTACTAAATCGAAACCTACACCTGTTAAATATTCGATATTTTAACGAATTTAAATTAAAAGAAAAAAGGTGTCTGTCAGTTTGTACAATATAAACATTCTCTTGTACGACGTGCACCCTGAGAAAAATGATACGCCAACGTCATAAATTTACCTCGAAGAATATGGAATAACTGTTAGTTAACAAGATTTACAACTATTGTCACCGCTTTAAAACGTCGCCGTAAAGTAAAAGCACCAAAAATTATAAATTTACAACAACAATCCATAAAATATGGCTTATCAATATCGGAAAGAAAAAATAAAAATAATACTATCGCGAGCGTAAGTATCTGTCGGAGAGAGTGAGAGAGAGAAAGAGAGAGAGAGAGAGAGAGAGAGAAGTTTAGGGCGCGAACAAGAGGCATCGGATGAGAGGAAGATACCTAGTTGCAGGTCGTTCACTCCGAGTCAGTATAAATAGATCGAGAGGGCGCGCGCGCGAAGGGGGGCACCGAAAATTCTGAGGTGCGTGTCGGTCTATATACCTTTGATCTATATATGTATGTATATATATGTAGATAGATGGTAAACGTACCTGTGTGTAACACCAGTTTTCGGCGACGGGAGTGTTGACTTCCGGCGGCGGGGGACTCGGCACGCGGCTTACCGCCATGCTACTGCTGCTGTGCAAATTCGAGCTCACCCGCGACGTCTGGGGCGCACAGTCGCTCACGGAAAGCCTGTTAACATAAAAAAAATACATACATTATTTACTCGTCGTTTCTCAACTACCTATCCAATTTGCGCTAATTAAATTATACAACTATCGATACGCATTTATTAGGGAATACTCGAGATATTTGAAATATAATATTGCCAATGTATAGTATTTTCGTCTTTCGTCGAGGAAAACAATGATTATCGATCGTATTTTTAAGAATATGGTTGGATGTAAGAAAATTTAATTTTCTAAATGTTTTTTTATGCGTTTGAACTTTGCTCTAAATACGCGTCGTTCGATAAATTTGACAAGGACAGTATATATGTACATTAGATCCCATAATGATTATTAACAAGTGGTCAAAGTGTGTAGTAAAATTGATTTAACTAGGTTTCCATTTGTATAATGCGACTGTAAGTGCCTTTCTTTTATTAGTATAAAACGGGGACGTCAAAACGAGTGGGTTTCTAGTTCACTTCCTTAAAGTGAATGAGTAGGCGCGTCATCTAACACATAGACATTTAACATATTTCTATTTTATTTAACAACCACATACGGATTAATACAATTAAATAATATAAATTGCATTTCGTCCGTAATCCCTATATTTGCCTTTCTTTCATTCATTATTCTAATTCACAATGTAAGCAATTTAATTTACAATAACGTTTATTCCAGTTTCTCGTTATAGAAAAATAGATTAATGAACGTATATACGTTACACAAAGAAACTTAACCTTTCAAATGTATTAACACATTTAACTACGCGTTATTTCCATTTAAGTAGGAGTGTCGATATATATATATTTTGTATACCTCCGTAATACATTTCCAAACAATGAAACTGTATATATATATTTTTATCTTTTCTTTTAAGATGCAATTAAAGTATAAGTGTGTAATAATTTTATGAAAATTACGTCATTGATAATTCTCATTATGCGTATAAAAATATCATCACGATTCAATACTCGTAAGATTCATTGATTAATTTCCTGACATCTTGGTCGAGTCATAAAAAAAAGAGAGAAGAGTGGAAAACAACTGCAACTGAAATCAATGCGCAGAGGACGATCTTTGGATCGAGCAGCAGTCGGAGCGCGACTCGGAAGGAAAAGACGAAAGAGGTGGAGGTGGAGGAGGAGGTAGAGGAGGAGGAGGAGGAAGAGGAGGAGGAGGAGAAGGGTATGCAGGGCACGCGATGGTGCTCACGTGCGCCAAGTACGGTGCGGAACTGCGCGAGCGGCGGCCCGGAGTGCATTAGCCCCGCAGGTTCATCGGACCTGCCGCTCACCCGGCCGAGTCGCGAGTTCACCCGTTTGACCGCCCCGACTCTTTCCACCGCTGTATACCCATTCGCTCGCGCACGCGTTTAATTATCGCTTCGCCATACAAGGATTTCAGAATCGCTTGTGCATTCTCTCTTGCCGGACTGCACGGATCGCCTACTCAAATGAGATACAATTGCGCATTCTTTTTCCCTACCAAACTATCATCATTTTTTTGTATTTACCTCCCTTGAACAGCAAGATAGGGAGGAGAAGTTTATTGCCCGATTTAAGTAAGAGAAAAAACATGATATTGTCGTAATCGGTGTTTGACGAAATATTTCATTGAAAAAAAGTAAATTATATTTTCTACTGGACTTTACTTTTTTTTGAGTATTACGGTGGAGAGTGGAGATTGTTGAGGTGCTTTAATTAAAAGAACAAATAATATTGTCATAGATGATATCTGACTGAAATGTTGCTAGGCGGACAAAAGGAAATTTATTGGTGGTAATAAATCATTTTGTTACAAATAGTTTGCAGTTTTCAAATGTCTGACTTACATTTTATCAAAGGTTTATCTTATTCAATTGCACAATATTGCGTTTTCGAATAGATTGTATATGTAAGTGTTATAAAAACAGTCAATTAGAGTAAACAAATTTTGAGCAATTACACGCCGCAAGAATAATATATCATTATACTCATTTAATTACATAAAAACATCAAAATCCAGCCGTGCGAATAAATTTAGTGTATCCGAAGGATAGTCTACACAAAGAGCCTCGAAGTATAACGCAATTCAAGTGCAAACGACTACCATCGTAAAGTTAACGAAGCATTCACTCGACACACAATACCACCAAGATGTACGCACATTACACGCGACCTCTAAGAAACGATTCTTTCTTATACATTTTTTTTCTTTCTTTCTTTTTCGAAATAAGACGAGCACATAAAAATGTATCATAGGACAGGTTTTTAATCTACGTCAAGTTTCAACTGGAGCATGAGCGAGGCCACCGATGTACAAAAAAAAAAAAGCTCGCGAGTGTGTATCATTAGAATCCCCGTAGCCGTCGGAGCGTAAGGAAATTTTTCTTCCCGCGGAAGAAGACGACAAAAGGGACGAGTCGCGAAAGAAAAAAAAAATCACGCTCGAAAAAGGAGAACTTGTCCTCCTTCGAGTGTACATGCATATCTAGTGTATTAGAGAGACAAGAAGAAACGCGCGCGTGATATCTAGAGCTAAAATTTGCATTTTTTTTCCACGCGACGGGAAATAGAGTAAGATAATTCGATAAATGGATTCTCTTTTGTATGTGTTTTTCAAACCTTTTGTATTACTTGCTTCAACCTGGGAAAAAACTAGATTTACGAAAAAGAAAATTGATTTAAAAAATATCTTACGATTTATCTATAGATTTCAATTAGCATTTCGATTGGACAACTTATACGGTTTACTTAAATACATTGATATGTATGCAATTAGTTTTGAGGTTAGGTCATTCGTACAAAATTGCCGCATTATCTATTAACGCGGGTGGTATTCGTGTTGTAAAATTGTCGTGTTATCTCATATTAATAATTCTCCTACTATTACGATTACATTTATATTTTAAGAACGAATCGACTCGACGTTCAATAAACATAATTTGATTTTAATTAAATCAAGATTACGTAATATTCCGTGGAAGCTAATGTAACGTAATACAATATAAAATTTTGTAATTATGCCGGTTTGCTATATACATACATTCATCTTCGAATGCTGTAAGATTTATGTAATCATACTAATTTTAGCAAAGCGCAATATTGTAGGCAGAAAAGTGTGCCTCTACGTAATCATAATCCAAAGATTCGCTTGGATTACGTAACAAAGTAAAAATACATTTTGTCAAATATTTAAAAAAAAAACCAGGTACAATTAATTAATTCCATAAATATTCGTGGGGTGAAGCGAGCAACGATATTTTAATATTGGAATTGAAATAATTCACAATAGAAAGCGAAGAATCATTGTTTTAGATTTCGAACCGAGTGTGAAACACTCGATCGCAATTAAATTTCACATAGCACTTTTCTCGATAAACAGTCGTATATGATTAAGTAGTAGATTAAATCAAACGCGGATTATTATTAACATTTATTCGTGGGATTAAAAAGGTCTTTAGAATCTGTTAAGAGAGATATATATATACATATCGTACCGAAATACTTTCAGTCGAGTTCGCGCCATAGTTTCAACTTTCACCTTTTTCATTAGCGGCAAGAGTGGGTTACTTAAGCAAGCTGAAATAGAAAACCGTCCGAAGACGATTAGAGAGATCGGACCGTACGGGAGAGACGAAATTTGGAAATCGACCGAGCTCTTTTTAGCGATCGGGTTCGCTAGAAAATTAGTGAAACCGCTTCGGGGAACTTTCACGTCGTAATCCACTGTGTCGAATGTAACGACGGATCCTCTACATCAACATGAAAATTTTCGAATTAAAATATTAAAATTTCATTATTTACACCATTGTTTCTTTTTCTTCATTTCACTCGCATAGTTAACACGGATAGAACTCTCGAGACTTTATACACTCTTAAAAAATGTACTCATCGCTCATAATTATACTTATATACGAGAGCACGCAGAGCTGTCTAAATCGTTCAAAATTCTCTTTATAGATGATATTCCGTGGCGTCCTAGATCGATAAAAATCTGACCTTGATAATTTCTAACGCGTTGAGAGGCGCGCACACACATACAGACACATACACACATCGGAGAGAGAGAGAGAGAGAGAGGGACATACATATATCGAAGTGTCGAAAGTCCGCGACCTCGCTCTTGCGGTCTCTTTGTTTCTTCGAGGAGCGATACGCATCTCTCGGAAATGTACAATGAAAAGATGGAATGCGCTCGAAGAGTGCCAGTGTGTCAGAAAGCACACGCGTCGAGTTTCGCCGCCGCGCCAGTTATAATATCGCGGTATAGAGCCAAATCGACTCTTGGCCAGTCGTCAATCGCGTTCGCCCTTTAAAATGTAATACGTGTAATAAATCGTTAATTTTAGTATATGAGGAACCTCGATCGACGAAACGCATGGTACTCTCGAAAATCTTTTTGTAATGTTGGTTACTCGTTTCATTATAACCAAACGATTATTATTAGTCGTTGCATTTATAACGAGCGAACCGTTTTATTATTGGAAAATTGTATTTCGTTATGAAATTTATTACACTAGATATTTGCCAATACCAATTATTTAAAGGTATTTCACGTTTATCTTTATCACGAATCTCATTTACGTAAAGTGTAGTAAATAAATAAATATCGCTCGGTCGTATGAAAATACACAATCGAAATATATAAATAATGAATAAAGAATAAAGAGGGGTGCGTCCATCACATCGAAGGATAATAGTGTATATTACGAATGTAAAATTACGAGATCGATCGATCGTCCGAAAGAGGGGGGAGGGGAGGAGGATAGGGCGTGAAAACTTTCACTCGCCGGAGTGTGTATATATAGACACCGCAGAAAATGATTCCTAGCGATTTGTAAACGACGCATCCTCCGGGCCACGCTTTCGTTCGCCCGTCCACCTATAATTGCAAACGTTTTCAAAGAGGAGAGGTAGAGGAGAGGTAGGTATAGGCACACCAAGGCAGGCAGGCAGGCAGGCACACAAGTTGTTTTCACTTAACTTCCTCGTTTTCACCGTGGCGACCGCTCGTTCTACTTTCCCCTGTTCCGCCGCGCGACTACTCCCCCACTTTGCTAGTAACCGGCGCGCCGCCGCTCACCTCTCGACGACGAGTCCTTTTTCCGAATCGAAAAATGAGACTTTCGACGTTTTCAGGTCACTCGACGACGAAAGCAAAGATTCCTTTCGGGACGGTTTCTCTTGCACGGGGGGCCTCGTACTCCGCTCCACACTCAACTTTGGGTATTCAAATTGCTTTATATTATCTTACACGGACGGAAGGGACTCTCTTTTATGCTCGCATTTTTAGTTGCGCAAACTATAGCCATTGGTCTCGTCTGACACATTAACATTTGTTTTTTATAATTTAATCGGACATACTTTTTATTTATTAGATTATCGCTTTTTACGCGTTTGTAATAAATATTATTGATTTTGTAAATCTATAAAACGCAAATGTTGTATATGAATATTTTATTTAATTTTATAATTCTAAGCAAAAGTCTATGAGAGATTACGACACTCGTACGTTGCTTAATTACTTCTAAACATTAGAAGAAACCGAAAGGAATGCTAATCAATAACAACAAGATCATTATTATTTTACGGCATTACATGCAAGACTAAGCCTCATTTCTCAACTTGATTAACGTATCCAAAATAAACGTATTTTACAATAACCACGATGATTTCTCATCTTGCTCATAATCTAGCGAACCGACTTTCGACTGTAGAAAAAACTAAATTTCACGAAGAATCCCACTAATGACACGAAGAAAAATCGTACTTTTTCCCGTGGTACGTACGTACATAAACATACACGCATACACGCATACGCGAGTGAAATTAGTACTCTGTATAAGTGAAAGTGCACTCTGATATTCTCAGCGCAGTGATCGAGGTGAGGTAGTCGCCGCTTACGAGAATTTCCGAGTCTCCTTATAGTAAATATAAGGCGATCAAGAATGAAAAAGAAAAAAAAAAAGAAACGAAAACGTCGATCGGTATAGTATACGACAGACGAGTGTAGAGCGAGGACGCGTATACGCAAAAGACCGACGTAGCGAGCGTCCCGACGGTCTCTCGTTGTTGAACGCGCGCGAATCGGGCTGAGGTCGCGTCCCAGGGCAGACTAAATATTTATGCGCGTCTAGGCCAGGTGAGGATGAATGAGAAAGAACCTCGTGAATGGCTAGCGCGCGCGTGGGATTTTTCACTTAACGCGCGGTCAGGGACGCTTAAGGTACACACACTACGTGTCTGTATATGCGTGTGAGAAAGAAAATAAATTGTTGCACCTCGTATTTTCTTTTTTTCTTCTTCTTCCTTTTTTTTCTAAATAGGCTCTAGGATATAAGAGACATTGCGATTTGTTTGACGACTGTTTGTTTTATTCGGGGGCGTGTCAAGCTCGCATTTAATGAGTTGTATATACAGCCGCGCCGGATAAGAGACTTTTGTAAGAGAGGTCATGGTAACGTTTAATTGTTCATTTACCAATTGAGGAGAAATCGAGAACTCTCACAAGCTTATGTATGTGTGTGTATATATATATATATACATATGTATATACATTCATTTTTTTAAATGACTCCTTTGTATGGAAATGTTATAGCCCGTGATGTACGGATATACGAGATGAGGAAAATTACTTTATCAGTCGAGTTTTTCCTATAAATATGATTTTTTTTACTTTCCGATAAATTATTCGAATAAATGGTTTTCGATAATATTGTAGAGTGATTCGAATCATCTGGTTAGATATCTACACAAGGTTGAGAAAAAATGTCGATTCCGAACGACCCCGAAAAAAGCCTCGCGCCGTGCTAACACATTGATTCCGATTGTCCCTGTGGACGTCAGCTTTGACGAGCGTTTCACATTTTTTTTCTCTCACTCCCTTTCTGCCAAAACGAACATTTCCGTTTTGTTTGTTGAATACGATTTACCAGCTATGCTTTCCCGAATATTGCCGGACTCCATTTCATTCGATTGGAGTAACAAAATTTTTTCTCGCACTTCGAAATATATTATAAGTATGATTGAAAAAGAAATAAAAACGTTATCCCTTCATTATATTTTGTATATTTAATTCAATCTAAATTTGTTTTTTTTTAACAATTATGGATTTTATACTGAATTAAAATACACTACAATGTTATTCAAGTGAATACGAATTTCGTAACGTGACAGATTGTTTTGATTTATTACATAAGTTTTACGAACGATAAAAAAAACTTTTTTTTCAACATATATTCGCGTGACAATTTTTGATATAGAACAATATTTCACCATTAATCAATTATACAATTTTTTTATGATTAAAATAAAAAAAATATCTACCTAGCGCACTATAAATAAATAAATATTTCTCGATCGTCCTTTAATGTCCTAGTTTAATGTTATAAAATTATAAAACGTTTTAAAATACCATAAACTTAAATTGTTTTCGATTGACTAGATAATAAAAAATACAATTTTACCTTTAAACAAAGTGCTATATTTACAACAACCTCTCAAGTTCAATGTGAAAACACTTTTCTTTAACAAACTATACCGCGGTCTTATGCATAAATAAAGAGCAATCACCCACTTTCATATTAATACGTACTTTTAAAAAAAAAACTGACAATGTAATGAGCGCGTCCTCGGACCACATTTTGAATTACTAATAACTCACACACACATATACATGTATGTATGTTTTTTTTAAAATAAATAAGAATGAAAAACAAGGAGAGTTATAGAAAGATGAAAATAAAATTCACATGAGCTTAACCTATATTTTTCCAAGCTGATGTATCGATGTGCACGCGTATATATCTCGCTCTTGAGGGAAAATTGAATGGCTCGCGCGGTATTCCCTTGTGAAAGGAGTCAAGGTTTTCGAGGGAGGAAAAGGACTCGAAAGGGAAATCGATTTTCGCGCGAGGCAAAATCTAGAGTGTCGTATGCCCCTCCTATCGTCTATTATATTCGAAACTCACCTCCCCCCACCCTGACTGACCTCGATAGCCAACGGTCAATCACTCAAACGAACGATAATAGATCGGTCTCTCCCGTAAATTCGGGTATTGCCAAAACTAGCTTTTCCTGCGTTGAAGAGAGACGAGATGGTATTACACACATCTATCTCTCTGCGCGTGAGTGTGTGAATGCGAATTTTTAAAAAGTAATGTTAACTATTAATATATTTGTATCATTTGGATCAACGTAAATTAATACAGTTAATTTCATAGAGCTACTTAAATTACGGAAAATATCTCTTAAGCTAATAGATCACATGTGTATTAATTTGTGTGTCAAGGTATGCATGTAATAATTAATGTGCGTATACGATGTACAAGAAGATAAGTTTGAATCATTATCAAAATTGTTAAATATTTCTAATCTCGATGCTAAACTCTTGGAATTTCGCTGACGACTTGCGCGTTCGTTTTACGATATAGAAAAATACCGAATGGCAAAAAAAAAGAATCACACGTATTAAAAATAGTCAAAGTGAATAAATATTCGAGCATGAAATGTAAAGTTTTAGGAGAAAAAAAAGAATCGCGAATTAAAAAACAAGATTTGAATAAATTTGAGAGAACAAGGAGGCAAGTATCCAACGAGATCCCAATGCCAAGCACACAAAGTATCGATCGTTGAGTGCGCGCGCGCGGCCTTTGCACAATCCATTTTCCGTCCCCGCGTGTCGGATTCGCACAGAACCAAGCCGCGGAATTTAGAGCGGGGCGAAATACTCTCGAGATTAAAATGCACGCAGATGATTAAATGCTGGGTATACACTTTCGTACAAAAGAGCAAGAGCCAAGCGGCATCGATTTTACAACGTTGAATTACACGTATATACACGCACACACGACGCACGCGCACGCACACGCACAATGTGTACGTGCGTATCTAACTTCTTACAGAGTCAAAATGGCCAACGACCTTATTTCGATATCGCGAACGAAAAGTAAAATATATGCGCGTTACGTAAAAAAGTATGAATTGCATCATTAAAGAGGAACGGTAGTAGTTAATAACTACCTGTACGCAATTCTGTCCAAAAGCGCCTCGACGAACGTGAGCAGCATGACCCGGTCGTTGAAAAACTGAATGATGAAGAAAAAAGAAAAGAAGAAAAAAAAGGAAGAAAGAGAGAGAGAGAGAGAGTGAGAGAGAATTGCAAAATATCGCGGGGAGGAAGATGTGTATCGGGCAATTATAAAAAAGACGATATCGAGGCCTCTCTGTCGTTAGCAGGCGTTCAAGTGCCGTGGCAGCCAGAGGGAGCTGAGTTTCGCAGGAAAGTCAGTATATACGGAGAGGCGGAGACACGCGGAGTCAAGGCTGATGGTGCTCGAACACTCGCGCGCGAACGAGCTCGAACCGAACGAGCCTGATAAGACAAAGGCTAACTCGGGCTCAAGGTGACAATCATTTATAATGAGTTTGCTTGAATTACCGAAATCCCGCAGAGGTTAATGAGTTTCTTTATACTAATGAATATTCCTTCGGCGATCAAAATTCTCGCTCTTTGCTACAATGTTAATCTATTCCAATTTCTTTGATAACGTGCGATACAATTTTTATAAATACGATTCTCCAATTGTTTCGGTGGTAAAGTTTCTCGTTATTTTTTTTTTAACAATTAATTATCTTTATTAATAATCCTGCATCCACATATCGATATCAATAAATATATAATTTACCAGAAATACCAAAAGCTTTAAACGATATAAAAATAATATATAAGATAATTATATTTCCATTACTAATTTTAAAGAGATAAAACACGATAGCAATACACACACGCTCGCGCACACGAATATAAAACATATTCACGAAATTGAAGCATATTCGATATATACGGTACGAAAGGCAAATAAAAATTTTTATTATAAAACAGCTATACTTTTAGGGGATGATGGAGGTCAAAGATACAAAAAAAAAAAAGATATAAATTATAAACGCGTGTGCGCGCGCTTGCTTGCGATAAAATATACGAAGTGGACCTTGAACATCTTCCTAATTGAAATTTAGATTATTTTAGTCGTTGTGAATCGACATTCAGATATTCAAAGTCACGGAATACAAAATGTTAACGCAGTGTACAATAATATTCGTGACGTAATTTCGGAAAAAAAGGAAAAGAAATTACATAACCTACTTCCTCAAAGAAAAAGGTATTTTTCCCTACCTGAAAATCCATCAAGAGTACGCGAAAAAAAAGTCAAGGGCGGTAACGTATGCAAGATGCTTTCTTCTTTCTAAAATGTCGCGAGGGAAATTCGTTTCGATCGATTGCGCGCCTCAAGTTCAATGTCGTATAACCCCTCCTCGCTTAAGGATTGCTCGATCGATGGAAATGAGCCGCGCAGGCGTATTATTTGTCTCTTTCGCTTTTTTTTTTTTCTTTTCGCCGTTATTGCTCGGTAAGTGAGAAATCTCCCTTCTCTATGTATGCATTTCCCCTTCTTATGGTCACCTTCAGGGAGAATAGGCGCGTGTAATTAACCGTAGTAAGCGCGAACGATTGCAAGCTTATTTACACACCTTAAAACTGCTGGATTTATATATATATATTTATATATGTTTGTATGTATAGGAGGCCGCGACGCGCTTATCGATATTTTTTATAGGACGAGCGAAAAATTCAAGTACATGCGAAACGACGAAATAAAAAAAAACACACTCACACACCATTATGTAAATAAATCGTGACTTTGTGCAAGCGTGCAAGTTTCTTACTTTATTTATATGAATGTATGTATACACAATTTTATTTATAACGTATATAAATGTGTAAGAATAGGACAACGAGTATCTCGTTTGTATTGTTATGTTGATGAAACGTCGTGTAAGAAGCTCTTTAAATTTAATACAACCTTTGTAAGCACTTAACGTCTTTTAATACCTATGCTGGTCTTCAATATAAGCGTCTACTTAAACTCAAAGTCAATGGATTCGGTACGAACTTTTTTTTATGTTTTACTATTAACGCGTGCCGTAATATTGCGCTTGACAATTAGCTTCTGTATACCTTAGTTACCATGTGCTAAATAAAACCTTATTTATTTTCTGAATATTTTCATGATTTTGTATAAATAAATACTTTATAAATGGTGAACTAGAAAAAAAGTATAAAACCAATACCTATACATAACAAACTATGGAGGATTACGTGACATACCAAACATGACAAAGAAAAACAATCACAACGAGATTAACAACCGAACAAACTGAAAGCCTAGTTTGGATCTCGAGTCTCGTCAGAGGGACGCCTTTAATTAAAGCGACCCCCATAAAAAAAATGAAAACCGAACAAATCCAAAGCAAGGTTTAAGCCGTTAAAACGTACGCGTAGCGCTAGACGTCGATAAATCAACAAATCAAACGAACGTAAATCTAGTCGATTGACTGCCACGCGTAACGCACGTTTCGTCTGTATCTCTTATTAAAATATCCTGAGCTTTGTCGTACAAATTTTACCCCCTCCTTTTTTTCCAAGTTAAATGTCACGTGAAAACGTTTCAAAACAATGATCTCTGTTGTATCAATCGCGATAAGCTACTGGAATTTTATATTGACACAAATCTTTTTATATATGCAAATCGGAAGTGCACGATTTTATGAAGAGGTTGAATGAATTTTCAAAGAAACGTGGAATTAAACAAAAAAAAATTTGCTGTACTGTTACATGAGCCCATTATTTATAACCCTCGTCTTTTGTTTGATTGTTGTGTAGAAAAATTCATCCGTCATCTTGTTTTTCGATGGATACATCTTACTTCTTTATCGCATTGACGTATAGCGGCTTTGTTGTCGTTTGTACACTTCGATTGACGTAGTTGAAAGCTACTTTTATTGTGCCTTCGCTCTTTTTTTCATTTTAATGTCATATTTACTAAAACTTCTGATAGTATTTCTGAAAGGAATGTCGCGACAGTAAAGTGTAAGTCTCATTACATCAGATTTTATTGTAAAAATCGTATATAAAAATTATTAATAATTATATAATATTATTGAATTATTTAGTAACATTTCAATGGGTAATATTTGATTGAGCATGTTCATCGCTATTTTCACTCGGTTAGGCAACAATTTATTAGAAGCGTATCAAATCTATTCTTGTCATCTGCAATCTAATTCTTAATAAAATTTATATCTAAAAATTCTATCAATCTCTCTCCCTGGAAAATATTTTTATCGTACGTCAAGAAAAAAAAATCTTTTTCACAATAGCGTCAATACAAAAATCCAAATAATCGCCAATACACTTCGTTTATCGCAATTTGGAATAAAATAAAAAAAAATCCGACAATAAAAAAAATATCGTCGTCCAACGAAAAACCTTATCTAAGCTGACGACTCACAATTAAACCCGATAAACGAATTGCGTTCTCAATTTCGACGCGTAGCTATTTCGGCCCGATGACGCACACACACACGCACACACACACAGGCAAATCAAAACTTACATACTTAATTTCGACGTGATTATCGATTGGTATTGTACGTTGATCCACAAAAAAAATTCGAACGACTGTATGATACGAAGGATAAACCCATCGTGCGCGCGCGTGTGTGTGTGTGTATGTGTATAAAAAAGAGCCCCCATTACCGGGATCCCTATTCACGTGTACGTATAATGGCCGGATTCACACAATGGAGGCGTGCGCTTAAAGGGGGAGGAGCGATTTTTAATAAGCGCGTCGGCGGGGGCTTCGTTTCTCTGCAAAACAAATGAATGGGTGATTGAAAGGGGAATGAAATTTCAGAAAATGAAGTCTATCCGTAAGGGAAGGTTCTATTTATTTAGATTTAGATGACTTTCTGTATGAACATATCGATCGGTATTTTCATTCTGTATAGAGATGATTTATACCAAGAAAATTGCGGTAGATGTATTATCTCATACATGCCTTGCATAGCGCACGACCACGGATAATTATTTTACATCGTATCGAGACTAAACTCTACGAATAATCGTTAGAACATTTATTGTATTTAGATTGTATTCAATTAATCTTCTATTAATTAATAATGGAATAAAAAGTTTACTCAGCATAACATTTTTTTAAAAATTAATATTTATAATTAATTTTTAAGAGCATGTATTACACTTTTCAAACATATATTAATAAATAATCATTTTTTAAATATCTATAATGAAATTATATTTAGGCCGAGATTAAACGTAAAAGTGTTAATGGTTTTTTAAATCAAGTTTCTGAACTTAAAAAATGATAATTTCTATATATCATTCACGTTAAGTTTGAAAATAAGCTACGTCAAATGAAAAATCAAATGTAAAATCTATTCCATTTTGTATAAGAGGTACATTTTTATTCAACGAGTCACTTGAATCTCTTTAATGCAAAGGATAGAATCCTTTTCATTTTTCCAATTGCCTATTCGATTACCCAGCGTCGACTTTCATCACCCAGGTCTTACTCCTCTTTCGACGCAATCGACGTCGATTCCAGCGCGCAGAGCTTTTTTTAGATATACCGCGTCCCCTGCGACCTCAACTGGACCGAGGTGGGAGGGAGAAAGACCGGATGGCCTTCCACGGACGCCTACATTTTCGGCTAACCAAGACGCGCGTTTGAGAACCGATGTGAAAAATATAACCCGGTATAGTATAATTTTCGATTTTACGTCCAAATGCGTATAATAATTATCGATTCGTAATTTCTGCTTGTTAGTACTGTTAATCAGTACAAAAAAGTAGGATACCATTATACGGCTCGCAGTAATTTTTTTATTATAACAGTTTGTCGGAGGTACGAAAATAACGCGTTTGATGGTATACATAGATATATATATATATACGTGCGTGTCCTAGAATTCGTTACTATGTTCTAAAACATTTATCGTCGCCTCGTGACCTTTTAATTTAATTAATCTAGATAAAAGATGGTAAGTGTTTTTACATTTGTTGGTGTCGTCTATAAGAGACGTTATACTAACACACAAACTGTATACATAACTGTTTGACATTCGTGAAAAAAAGAATATTTTACTCGTTTGTAATGCTTCCAATTAAATTTCAATTAATAGCGATGTTAAAGTAATATATTATATCTTTAATTAATATACGCGTAATGTATAGAAATGAAAAATAAAGTGAATTGATATAATTTTAACTGTACATTTATTATCGCATTAAAAAGGAAACTGTAAAACTCAGTAACGTAAAACTTGGTCAAAAATAGGCCAAGAGCATATCTTCGTTATAAACTCGACCCGAAAAAAAAAGATCCGCATCGACCAAATTCCAACCACTGCCCAGCAAATAAAATAAGTTTACACATCAAGATCAACGAACGGTCGTACGACAAAAGTCGAGCAACCAGTACGCGTGTGTGTACGTCCGAAAATTATCATTGAGAGCTCGAAATCGAGGTATAACGGGAAACCGCGAATTCGCAATAAGGTGGGAGAGTAACTGAAAGAGAGAGAGAGAGAGAGGTAGGGAGGGAGGAGAGAGGGAGGAAGATACATGCTGAAAATGTTGGCTCGGTATTCGATGATAACGAGGAGTAGGGACGATGCTGCGTGGTGCTGCGAGGTGCTGCGAGGTGCTGCGAGGTGCCTCCGGGCCTCGCAAATTGGCCGTGAGCCTCAAGGTCGTCCGGTAATGCGAGGGCACTGGCCCCATACGGCGGGGAACTTAGAGAGCTCCCTTCGTCGACAAAACCGTCCGTCCGTTCGGTCGTTCGGTCGTTCGGTCGTTCGTTGGTTCGTTCGTTCGTTCGTCCGTCCGTCCGGACTGAGAGGGGAACGAGATTTTTGGAGGTGCAGCCAAGGCGCCAAGCTGACGCCCTGTGTATAGAAACGAGTTTGCGTTTCAGCTGCACAGAGTTGGCAACGTCGGGGTACGAATTTCTTTCTTTTCGTTTCGCTTTTTTTCTCTCCTTCTTCTCGGTCCTCGGGTTGTTAGGGGACAGATTTTCGTATTGTTACCAAGTTTCGATCGGCTCGACAACAAGAGCTTGTGAGAATATGTCTAAATTGTATTCCTGCATTTCGGTTGTTTCTTTTTTTCAAAATCGATTATTTTAATTGTTTATATTTCCGTGACATTTAATTTTGTCCGTACAATAATTACTTACTTGAAGATTTTATCAACTTTAATTTTTTGATGCAACTGATCACAATATCGTACGACTTTCTACTAATCGCAATCCTATTACGTATATTTATATGCAACATTATTAAAAGAATCATGATCTGCGTTAATAAAAATACACTGACGAAATAAATATAATAAAAAGAAATCATAAAGATAACGTAATTTACGTAAACATAATCACGTTGTCATGTAAATTTAAATATTTTGCGTAACTCCAAGTTTTTAACATACAAAATAAACAATAAAGACGTTACGGACGCGCAAGTAATTTTATTGCATCACGAAGTTAAATTTTTCACGTAGTCTCTACAACTACGTTTTACAATGAAATCTAATCAATAAGTAATGGAAAAAAATATATGTATATACGAATATACGAGTGTACTGAAGAAACAAGCACACTAACACCGATTACGCAGTATAGAAATCTCTGGTGGCTGGGACTAACATGACTTTTCTAAACCAAGCTATCTTATAGAAACTCCAGCGCAGGAAATGTTTCAACAGTGAATCATTCGATTAGCTTAGAGGCTTGTGTCACATGCTAAAGAAAGCTTTAACTAAATCCTAGGAAATATAACCGTAGGTTGTCTATAGACCTCTTAATCTACAAAACATCGGTAATTCAACAATGGAATTTTGTCGATTTAGAATTGAAAAAGAAACTTCAGCGTAAAGTCACTCAAGTGTTGTTAGTTTTATGTAATTTGAAATTATTAAACAACGATACACGGAGATAAATGTTTTGTAAATATACTACAAAAGCAGTCTAGTAAACATTATACAAGATCAAATCTCTGGTAATATGGTAAAAGACCAAAAAAAAAATCCTAACTCATAAATTTTCCTATATTGTTTACGAAATTATATTGAAACAATTTATGTTGGAATCGCATCTTCGTTTGTTTGTGTCACAAGAATGATTCGGTGGCGCAATGGTAAGGATTTCGACTCTCAACTCAAACTTAGGTTCGATCTTGATAAAATCCAAAATTTTTTTTAGAAATAACATTAAATAGAGAATTTTAAATATTTATAAACTTTTAAATAATTTACATAACCTATAAAATAATAAAAATAATAAAAATTACAAGATTCGCAGTCTGTTACCACATTCCTTGAGAGTTCATGAATTTTATTAATAAAAAATTTCTCTCCGTATAAGTAAACAATTATTTTATAGATTGCACGTAGCAAAATAATGGCACCTTGAATATTTTGCGATTAATTAACAGAAGAGATTATAACACAATTGAATTTTCATTAATAAATTGTAATAAGCGAAATTCCTTTTATTTCTATTGAAAAAACTTGGTAATTATTCATCAAGACCGAAGAAAAGTACAATACTGTTGGAACTCTCGGCCATACCAATAAAGCGATTCCACTCTGATAAATTCGAAACCCGCTTACTTTTCCTTGTGATAAACTAATTCGAGCCGGAGATTTAAAAGAAAATGCAGGAATCCCGATAAATAATAAAACAATTATCTAAACCGATGAAATTCCTCGGTATAAATAATAGTTTTCTTGTTACGCCGGTGGTGGCCCTTTTTTTTTCTTTTGGACCAATCGATCCGACGTGTCAATTTTCATCGGGCATCGAAGCTGCGATTCTTTTTTCATTTTTTTTTTATCTTTCGCGAATCTGCCGATTATCGTTTTATTGATTCGAAGGCTTTTGTACGAGTGCAATATGAAAAAAAGGGAGGCAATGAAATTTCGTTGGTTAAACGGCCCTTCGAAGGAATTCACGCGTTTTTTCCTCTCCTTTTGTTACGGGGATTTATTAAGTTTCGAGTTCGCGAATATCGATGTGTCGCGGAATTCACTTCCATTGGAGCTTATCGATTTCTATATACGTACAACAAGTGATATAACAAGCCTAGTGATATATACAACGTATACGAGAAATTTTCTATACAGAACCAATAACCGCATACCTTTTTGGAAACTTTTCACCGCATAGACGATATACACATATATATATATATATATAGAGAGAGAGAGAGAGAGAGAGACGAAAATACCGGTTACAATATTTTCTTGCTCAACTGTACGTGGGAATGATATGTTGGAAGGGGGGTAGACAGCGTAACCTATTATAATAAAAGTTAAAACTGATAAGCTCGGGATAGCTGGGAAGTTGCTTTTATAAAATTGCGATCGGGAAATAGTTTGAATCTTGTTTAAATACGTATATTCGAAAAAGAAGCGCAAATAGTTATCGTTGAAAAAGGTATACACAGCATCGAAAATTCCCATCACACGAGACTCCCCAAAGTACACCCAAACCACGTTCTCCCTATCCCCTCGTAAGAAAAAAAAAAGAAAAAGAATAAAGATCGTAGAAAATTCTAGCCATTCGAAGCGGTTATAGAACAGGAGGGAATTTCGGTCTAGCGATCGAACGCTCGAGAGAACGAAGATGGCTCGAGGGAGCCTCCGAGGCTAGCCTCCCAACCGAGGACAAGGAGAGAGAGAGAGAGAGAGAGAGAGGGAGAGAGGGGACAATCGTGTACATGTGTGTGTGTAGCACAGCCCTGCGTACCCTTGAAGCGAAGGTTGCAGAACGCGCTCTCGCTCCGCCCGAGGACGGTCGACTTTCCTTCCCTCCTTTGTGCTCGACTTATTTCATTCTGCCACCAACGCTCTGGACGGGCATCGATCAGGGGAGAGAGGGGAAGAGGGAGAGAGAGAGAAGCGAAACCCGCGATTATTCTATTCGATATTCAACGAAGTCACGCACCCAACGAGACGCTCAGTTTAATTGCTCCCAGGTTTATATAGCTCTCTTCTCCTCCAACCTCTCTGCAAAACGCCTATTATATTCCCTTCTGAATTTTCTGTAGACTGTACAGTTTACAACCCGATTTCGTTTCGAGCCTCTACATGTGCTTTCGCGACACCTTCCGTGTAAAAATTCATATTTTACACCTATTCGAGGGTTTTCTTTTTTTTTTCTACTGCTTTTACGACCAAGTTAGCTGAACGATGTCGTTAATCGTGACTAACGCGGTTGTACAGTTTTAACACCTGGTCACTTGTGCTGTTAAATACTTGGTTAAACGTTTGTAGACTCGAGCTCGATTCATCGGAATTGCTGATGTTTCATTTTCCTCGTCGTCGTTACGTTATTTACTAAGTTGAATTTAATTTTTTTAAAACGTTACTCAAATATGTGAAAAACGCGGAAAAATAAAGTAAATAATTTATGTTTTCATAATACGAATATAATTATTTGATATCGGTTGCATTTAAATATGATTTATAAATCGTAAATTTTACACGCATTTATTGTACGTAACCTGATGCATATAAAGTTTATCAACCATATTTAAAAAAAAAGCAATGCGCTGCAATTAATTTATTTTCCTGTGTAATTGACATAAATTTACACAAGGTGCAATCAAAATTATGTATAGCGAAGTGTAATGAGCTCGGGTACAGATTAATAAATCAATTAATTTATCTTTCTTAATCCATTATGCCAACTAAGCAACAATTGTGTAAACACATAATTTTATTAAAAAAGGGCATTTATTAAAATAATATATATAAATTAACTCAATCGACGTTTTACTAAGAAAAAAGTAAGTTTTGTATAAAATTGTTATTGCATTAAATCCCAGCTAGCTAGCATCGCCATTGCATTCTGTAGTCGTTCGATCCATCGCTGGTTAGTTTGTTGCCAAGCTACCCGAAGTAAAAGAGGGGAAAGAATGAAATAAAACGAGAGTAGGAGGCAAAAGCCTTGATACGATATTTTAGTTCGTTTAAAGGGTGTGCGCGCACGCGAACGACACTTTTTATAAGGACGTCTCCGTTCCTTTAGATTCCTTTTTTTTTCTTCTCTTTTTACGTCGACGTCTAGACGTCTTTTCGGTATAGCTTATAAGACGTTTTATTAAGTCTCTCGTACTTGTACATACCAAACTGTTAAGTCGAATGTAATCCTATATGTATTTAACACGTGTCGATTTTCACTAAGACTTTAAGCTTAGAGAAGATCGCGTATATATATATATAACACGCGCTTAATATATTTACGTATATATAGAGGTTTATCGTAATTTTTAACGAGTATAAATTATAAACTTCGGGTTTTTTTTTATCCCCAATGGATTCGTTTGTATTCCCGCGATTGATTCACTCGATTGATTTCCTGTTATAAATGATAACGCGCTTATAACCTTGCGTTTGCCATTTTATAACTTTACGTAACTGATTTCGATATTTCACGCGTAACGATAATTTTCCAAGCTTTGTTGCGTTCGTTGCATTTTTTTCTCTCTCGTTACGTTGAGCTTTGAATCGTGATACGTTTTTATTAACGTACACGCGGCGGTAAATGGTTAAATTACTTGATGATTTAATTCGAACGACGCATATAATAAATCTATCATTATACCTATTGACAAACACTCATAGAAATCGTAGTACCTCTTAAAAACCGGGAAAACACATCAATTCCGTCAACTCGTAGAAAAATATATCATAGGCAAATAACTAGCAACCATATCGAGCGACTTTTTCCCCGCGGCAGTTTTTTTCTTTCTCTTTCTCTCTCCCTCACTCGTCGCCCGGAGTTAAGATCAATGTCAATGAGAAGGTGTATATACGTGTGCACTATATGCACCAATACTAAAGTATAGAGGAGGAAGCCGGCGCGCAGGTGTTTAATTCGCGGTACGTGCTTTGCGCATGCAAACGGGCGACGATTTCCACTTTATACGCGTGTATATATATATATATATATGTACACGCCGGTGGAAAACGTGCATCGACCGACAATGACGACAGCTGCGAAAGGACGCAATACGAAGGTGTGTACAAGAATACGGGGGGATATGGAAGAAGAAAGACTAATGGGAAGCTGCGTGTGTGCAACGTCGAGAGGAAGAGAGGAAGAGAGGAGGAGAGTTGGTTCGCTCTTAACGAGTTTCGGCGAAACGAGGGGTTTCAACAACTTTGTTTTCCTCATTATTCTTGATAAATCTTTATTGTTATTATCACTAGTTTAAATTGTCCACGTATACAATGTGTCCAAATGTTTATGTATTCGGATATAAATGATACCAAGTTTCGATTAGCTAGAAATAACTATATCCCATGATGTATATATGTATATATATGTATATATACACGATAACGAAACATAGTTGACTGAATTACTTGATTAATTGTCTACGTATCAGTCATAGAGAGAAAGAGAGAGAGAGAGAGAGAGAGAGAGAGAGAGAGAGAGAGAGTTGAAATAAAATAATTAATCCGTCGAGCAAGAGATATATTTAGTCGAGAGAGTCGAATCCGGGCATAATTTAACAAAGCTTCTCGAGAAATTCACGACGTGTATGTCATCCGTGACACGTGTATTCCGATAAAGCATGCACCACCAACTGATTCTCGGAAATGTATCGTCTCCATTTTCATAATACAATATTATCCATTCGCGAAGCCGAAACCGAGTAATACACCAAATTTTCTTACTCCAAGTGCTTCATACTTTGCGAGTTCGAGATCTAAAAAAAGAAATAAATTTCTTTGGTTGAATAGGTAGATCGATCGAATGACTTTTATAGTCGCCAGCATGCCCGCGAGCGTAATTTCACAAGACGTCATGTGGAGAGAGAGAAAAAAAGAGCGAAAAAAAAACCGCACATGATTCATCGGGTGATACACTGGCGGAAGCTTTATAAAGACAAAGTCGCGACAATGAAACGTTCTCTCGTTTGCGCATGGAAAAACGATCGGGAGAAGAACCGTAAGTACTGGCTTCCTTATCTTATCGAGAATTCGCTGAGCACGTGTATTTCACGACGCTGAGTTTGCGCGCAAAAATAAAAAGTACAGGAGAACGAGTTTGAAGTTCGGCTCGTTACATTACAAACCCGAGAGAGAGAAGTTAATTAGAGTCGAGGTGTCTGCTTGTTAATACACTCAAGATTAATTTCGGTTGATTAGTTGTCAAATTATTTTACGAGTTCCGATTAAGTACTTCCTATCTATCCCCGATAATAAATTAATGAAAATAATTGACTGCGCGTTGCAGTAATTGAGCATTGTCATCCTTCGATTCTGTTAATAATACATAAATACACCATAATATTGATATAAAACAAACGAGATTATTGTGTATATTACACACTAAATATCTGTGTAAATTGAACAAGCTGTATAGCATTACGAGTTTCGAAAAATCTCCCCTTATTCACGACATTATCGCAAATTCTCAGCACATCTCAGTCCATTAACCCAAACACCTCGGTAAACAATATTTTTTCGCAAGCTTGCTCGAGGTTATATATGTATATATGTATATATAAAAATAGAAGAGCCATTTCACTACCATCAGCGGTTTTTGGGGAGTTTTTAAAAAGAGAAGGAAAAAAAGCATCGAGGACTCGGTTCTCGCGCTCGCTCGACTCTCCGTCGAAGGGAAAAAAAGCTCGGGGATATTAGGCGGCTCTGTATACACCGAAGGATATTCCTCGAATTCCGGTGCCCACGGAGGCCGCGACGAACGAGAGGGAGAAGGCAAAACGACGAGCTCTTCAGGGCCGGAATGTCGCTGGAAGAGCCAGGATTGGTCGGCAGACGCCGCTTCTGTCTGTCGGCCGTTTATAACCTGCGCGCAAGAGGGAGAACCCGAGTGCTCGACTGCCTCGAGTGCTCTCTTCGCTTTTTCCCCGATCTCTCTCCCTCCCCCTCTCTCCCTCTCTCTTTCTCTCTCACACTCTTTCTCTACTCTTCGCGAGTAAAGCTACACAAGAGAGAAAGAGAGAAAGAGAGAAAAAGTCCCTGCGCGATTCTTTTCGCTACGTTACCGACGTTTTTCCGATCCTTCGGACTATACACGTCTTTTACTCTATCTATATATATACATATATATACGTACATCGCTCCTTTTTTCGCCTTCATTTTCAAAAGGGAATCTTCGACGTGATTCTATTGACTAGTAATTTCCCACCCCTGTGTCAGAATTTCGACTGATGCGTCGAATGGATTTCGTTATTCTTTACATATCGAGCACAAATACTTTTGCGCTGTCCGATTCAATATATTTAAATACGTAGGCTTACCACCGCTCGTTTTGAACGTAAATATTCTTTTGTTAATTGAAATCTTCTGTATAAAAATTGCAACGATCAAAAATCAATTGGCTACAGCATTGTACTTCCTGGATTATACGTGTACTCAACAACAATCGCACGAAAATTATATAAGTTGGTTATTTTTTTTTTCCAAAGTTAAAACGACAAGTCACGTTCGAGTCGTTAATAACAATAAATTGTAAGCCGACGAAATGACATTGAATACAATATTTCCTGATGGGAATAGGACACGCGAAATTCTTCAACTACTTATTTTAATGAAAAGAGCTCCGGAGTGTGTGTCCGTTACTCGAGGACCGAGCCGTAATTATTGCATTTGAATGCCGTGGTAATGAAGTGACAACTACAACGGGTGACAACTTGGAAACCACGAGTCAGGATCCACTCATAATAGGATTAAGGGACTTTTCATACCAATGGGATGAAACTTGTTACTAGCAAAATTTTTAGTACAAGTAGTGTACAGTATATATATATAATCTAGCGTTTACTTACAACTGAAAATGGGAATTTATTTCTAATTCCATAATTTCAACAAATCCTCTATTAAGTACATAAATTACATCCGCTATATTTGTAAATAAAACATTGTCCCCCGATATCCCGATTCGCGAGTCAAGCGCCACCGCGCGACCAAATCTTTTAATTACGAATTGAGACTTTGATGACAAATAAGAAATGTTAACCATTAATAAAACATTTATCTTTTTATTACTTGTTAGTAAATTTTTATTAAATAATAAAGCGTTATAATTATTATAAATATATTGTATAATTTGCCCTTTCAAATAAATATATTTATTAACTGTAAATAAGTTCTTCTCTCAGTCTATACATCTGAATATTACTTGAAAAGGTATACACAAGAAAGGGCGCTTGTGTATTCGATAATAAAAGATATTTTTGAATGCCAGGAGTAAAAACGAGTGGGATTTATTGTTGTATAGTTAAAATTTTGTGTATACAAGATTTTACTTTTCCTCGGATAAGTTTTGATGAATGCGTAAAGAAAACTTATTATTTGTTATACAATAATTAATTTTATTTTACAAAGTAGACAGTTTTTTTTTCTTGTTGCGCTAACAATTGCTCGATAAACAATTATGATATGTACCGTGAAATAAATATTTGTATCATACGTATAGCATTTTTTTTAAAACATAAACAAATATTCGCACGACTCATCGAAAATTAGTTAGTAACGTAACCTTGAGTTTGTTTCATTAAGTAAATGTATTATTCATTTCGAGCTAATATTTGTAAGAAACATTTTTTGCCTTCGATATTCAAGGTATTAATCTTTTTTCACATTCGTGTACACGTTATCGAAAGAAGTATTTCAAAAAATGCAAAACACTCGAGCATAATAATAATTCGACGTCAATTACCAATCGACGAGCCACACCCGTCGATTCGTGCCAATCCGAAAGAGAAAAAGAAGCCGGTCGAGTTGACTCGAAACGAGCCGGTGGTAAACCAGGAAGCCAAGGGTGTTCCTGTTTGACACCGAGCCAGAGGCTCATCGTGCTAAACCGATCGTGTACAGGCCATTATCAATTCCGAGCTCCGGAAATAGTCGAGCTTCCGTGATAGATTTCAAGGGGGCTGTTTAAACGAATTCAAACTACTAATATATACACCTATCGTATTTTTAGTTTTACGCAAGGACATCATTATTTTAAAGTTAACAGGTATAAACTTTAATAATTTCTTTTAAAACCGAATCTAATCTTTTTTTCATATTTGACTCGCGTAGCCAATATATGAATATATCTATTCCCACGCAAAAACTTTTCATATTACGAGTCCTCCAATTTTTTGTTTGAGCTTAAATGTTTGAAAGTTCGCGTATCATCGACCGGAATAGTCTACAATCTTGGAGAAACTCAAGTTTGTAAGTAACTTCCTTTTCTTTATGTGCGCGAACTATTAATAAAAATAAACGCATAGGCGAATTCTTGGCAAGATCCTTACACAAATCAAACGGATATATAAATAGTCGAACGCAAAATTTCTTTTTTGGTATATCTTTATATATGTGGAGGTAAAAGCAACAAAAAAGAAAAGGCGAAAAAACGCAAATGTGATTATTTAATGAAAAAACTTCCTTATGTAAGGTTAAAACTTTTATTCGCTACTCCACTTTCGAAATCTCGTTTAAAGTGCCTTGCACAAAGTGGACGGGAAGTTCACTTGATAGGATTACCGACACGTCACTCGCGCTAAGCAAAAATACGAAACATGGTTAGTCATTGCACCGGAATTCCTATTTTTTTTTATTCAACTTTGAAACGCAAGAGATTTCATCCTGCTACGGAAATAAAGTCGAAGCGGAGCGGTCTATATAAAAGAAAATTTATACGTCTCACTCGGAACGAACGAGACAGCCAAAAGGAGAGACGCATATGCGTCGATGAAAAACGGTTCAGGTTTAAACGCGATGGAATTCGAAATTATTAACCAAGCGTCTTAGCCAAAAGCTTCGTGATTCGAGGTTTTTCGTTTAAAGGATAGATACCTTAACGGACGTGACTTTGGCAAGTTTGAAAAGGTTAAGCGCTTATCAACATTAATGCGATTTAAAAAAAAATGCGTAAAATTACCAATTTGTATTCAATCTATTTATGTTCGAAAAGCAAAAATTTTGCGTATTACAAGGTAAAATTTAATTTGAAATATTTTCATCCGACACTTTTGAATGTTTTCTATATATTAATTACAAAGAATTAAATAAAAAATGAAGTTTTTTTATTCGTTTTCCCACTCCTCGTGTAGTAGTAAAAATTCAAAAGTTCACGTTCACTTTTATTTGTGACGAGTGTACGGCAAGTCGACGAGGCCGGGGGGTTGGCTCGAGAAACCGAAAAGGGTCCGAGAACCACCAAGCTATCCGAGGGGAGTAGTCGGCGAGGCGGGGAAGGGACGTCGGGGGAGTCGGTGGGAAGGGACGGGGTGTGGGGGAGTGGGGCAGGGAGGGGGGGGGGTGTGCGGGTCGAGAGAGGGACAGAGCAATGTACTCACCGCGCCAGCGCCATCCTGTCATGGGACAATCCAAGGGGGGGCGTCGACAGAGTATCCAGATTTGCGTGGGAGGGCTTGCCGCTAATCGTATAACCCACTGAACACATGCGCACGTTTTATCTCACGGCCGTGACAAGGTATCGAGCCTGTCATATCATCGTAGCCGAGACACCTCACAACATAACCTCCTCTCTTCACCGGTCGGTGATGTTCTTGTTGTTGCTCTTCTTCTGATGCTGACGACGCCGATCCTCATCCAATCAATCGGGAGAAGGCACACTTTTCCTTATCTTCTTTGAATATTTATCTCTCTCTCGCTCTCTCGCTCTCTTTCTTGATTACAAGCTGCACCAAGAAGAAAAAGATACGTCGTCTACTATGAAAACCTTTTCTTTGTTTTTTCACAGGACGTATCCCTTTGCTTCTCCCTCTCGCACACTCGGGATAAGCTTGATACTTTGTTTTGCGTTACTGTTGCTACTGCTGATGATGGTGGTGGTGGATGGTGGTGCTTTTGCGTGGTGATGGTGACTACTGCCGTCGTCTCGCAGCGCGCGTGCACCTAGCCTTTCCCCGTTGCGTGGACGACGCTCGCGGTACGCGCACAAGGAGGGAACGTACAAAAACACAAGGATACAACGGAAATACGAGCATGTGTACAGCTTAGGCTTCTCGTTTGTATTACTTGGAGCGCGCGCACGGGAGAGAGAGAAAGACAGTCTGGGAGTATGTATACACGTATATATTTATATGCGTGTGCGAGGGAGAATGGGAGAGAGGAGAGAGTTTGCGTGTGACTCTGTGTGTGACTGTGTGTGAGTGTGTGTGTGTGTGCGTACGAGAGAAAAAAGATGAAGAGGTAGGTAGAAGAAGAAGAAGAAGAAAGGGGGGAGAAGGCCCGAAAAAGCGAAAAAGCTAAGCGCTCGCACGTGCCACCTCCGACCTCAGCGCTGCTGCTGGCTCGACTGACGAACCGAGGTGACTCGGTGCGGCGGCGCTCGAATCTACTCCCACCACTCCGGACCGGCGAGCGGGCGGCCTCGTGCGTCTCCGTCCTGGCTCGCTACTTTCCGCGCACCTTCGGACGATCTCGTCCAATGTGTCTATAATCTACCAGGCGGTTATCCCCCTTCCTAGATCACTCTTTATACTGGGCACATGGACGAATAGGGGAGGAGCTGCTTGCTCCTATCGCTCCTGCTCCTGATGCTCCTGCTGCTGCCGCCGCCGCCGCCGCCACCGCTCTACGATGCTACGGGCTGCGGGCTACGGGCCACAGGCTACGGCGGCTCGTACGTACGGTCTGTCCCTCAGCTGGGCTCCAGGGTGGTCGACCTAATTACCGTGTCCCTCCCTCTCCCTCCTCCCCTCTCTCTCTCTTTCTCTCCCATCCCATACCCGGTGGTTCGAATCGCAAATTTATTTGAGAAACAGAAATAACGCACTCTCGAGGCAGTCGATATAACCCTTATACTTACACTCTTTTGGGAAAATGCGTGTGGAAGAAGAAATAGAGGGGAATATGCAATTAGAGGGAATTACGAGGACGCGATGGTGAGGTTTAAGTGTTTGTCTCTCGGAGAGGTCGAATCGAGAGATTGGATGAAACGAATAGAGGAAAGTGGTTTCTCGGGTTCTCTTTGTGTGTGTATATATATATATACATATATATATATATATATACATATACATACATATATATACAGTGACAACGACCACTTTTTCGTGAGAATTGCTAGCGTGTTTTACATTTTAATTTCAACTTGCCCTGGTGAATAGAATTCACCGTAATTTTACGACTGTTTCATTAATTTCATCTTCGTACGCACAAATTTTAGTTTAATCACACGACAATTAATTCACATTCGCGTACAGATTGTAAATATAGAGAGAACCTACAAACGCATTGGTTAATACCCAAATTGTACATTTTTTTTCTTCTCGAAAATCTTTATGTAATCCTCATTAAATTGTGTTAATTAATACATAACTTTTCGAAAACTATAAAAAAATGTTAACTACGTACGATAAATAATATTAAAATTAGCTTTCATAAGACATTTAACACGTATTACGTGTGCGCACAAAACGATATGTCAGCATTTCTCTACGCCGCGTACGTTTATATATACGTATACACGCACACGCATACGCACACACATCGAGCTCGAAAACCCTTGTTTCCACATACACACACAAGCGCGTGAAAACGTTATATAGGATAATTTAAGTAAACGAATATCGCAAAGTTAACACGTACGATGAATTATTAATAAATACTACAGTCATTAACGTACGTGTATTTATTATCGACTCACTTACGGCAATGAATCTTTCTAAACATCCTCGCGCTGCACGCGGATGAAAGTGTTATACGGACTCGTCCACGTGGAGGAAAAATTAAATGAAAAAAAAAGAGAAGTAGCGCTCTTGGTACAAGGTCTTCATTGGTAATTTTTCACATCTAATTTACCTTCCATTTCCCTATTCTCTAAGTGTCATCAATCATCATTCAATTTACGTTTAAAAACATTGACGCTTATGTATATATATACATGAAAACCTACGGTACATCCATTCAAGTACGTATACAGTGACACCATTATCACCGGCTGTTCGTAATATAATAACTCGAATTTTTCGATTAAAATTTTTAAAATATGTTTTTTATGTCGACGTGTGATTGAATGTATATTTTGCACAGTTTATTTGAAAATACATTTTTTTATAGGTATATATTGAGAATCGATGAATATCAAATTAAACAATTAGTAACGCGAAATACTTGATTATTCAGTTTTCATATATCAGTTTGCAAAGATGTATAATATTACGAATTTTGTGGCTAACGAATGAAGTTGTGAATCTTGCACTTATATACAATTTAGGAGATTATACGTTTATCTCGAATACTCCGAGTAATTAAAACTTTATACTAACACAATACGCGCCTTCTTCCTATTCGATATCGTGTATCGTTTTGGCATACATTGCCTTTATTTATAACTTTCATTACATTTTTCCTTCATTGAATAATACTATTGTTGAAACATTTAAAAAATATTAGCCAGCAATTTTTTTTTGTTTACCAATTCGATTAATAACTTTCTTTATTACATAACGTCAATTGCTCGCATCATCATAATTTCCATTATTATTTTTCACCGATAAATTGAAGAAACAAATTTTAATGCAAACTCTCGAGACTCTGAACAATAACGTTGTAAAAAAATCATTTTGATCAGCAAGTACTTCGAAGCGTATACTGTTGACTTAAACATACAAAAAAAAATAGAAAGCTACGGTGTTCTCAATTCAAAAGTCTAAGAGTTAATTTGAGGCGAGGAGTCGAACTTTGAACTTGAATATCTTGGTAATAAAAATAATTTGAGAAACGTAGGATGATCCACCCGAAAAAAATTCCCTACTCTTGGATATAATATCCAAGTCTGAACTAACATCGAGAGACCACGTGCAATACACGAAAAACCAATAAACCCGAATCAACACGTACATCTCCCCCTTCAGAAATTCCCCTCGATAAGTATACGGTATCAGAAGAAGAAAAAAAAAGAGAGTGAATATTCCGATCGTACAAAGGCCCACACGATGAAAAGGAGCGCGGGTGAAAGAGACATGAGCTCATCTCTCTCTCTCTCTCCCTCTCTCTCTCGGGTCTTTCTCTCGGAGCGCGTTTTTGGGGTCGTATATTAATGGAACCGTGACGGCGCGCACCGGAATCACGCACGACGATCGCCTGTGGGAATGAGGACTGCGAGGGTCGGAAACACCGACATCCCTGGAGTAGCCGATCGATAAGAACTCCTGGAGGACGTACACGATTATACCTACATTTACCTGAATGATCGTTCTGGCTAGGTATTTACCTCGAATTAAAATTGCTATATACACAAGTATTATCGATGAAAATATAATGTAATCATTATAATGCTTCATTATCTCAAATTCTCAAATTACTAATTCTCAAATGTTGTAAAATAATCGTCAGTAATGCAAATTTGTCCCCGACCTCTCATATTCGCGAAAATAACGAATGAACGAACGAATGAATGAATTTATATAACGCGAGCGAGTAATGGATATTAAAACGGAGAATAAAGTTTTCGTTGTGCGACTCGGTATAAATATATTGCCGAAGAAGAATAAGAAGAAGAAACTGCTTAATCAAATAAAATAACGATGTGAAGGACGACGTTGCTCTACACCAAGAGAATCGGTGTCGAAAGTCGTATGACTCTATAACCGGGATATTGGAATATTGACCGAAATCTGACGCACCGACTTTTCGTAAGACTTTTGTAATGCGCGCGCTCGAGCTCGCCCTCGATGTCGAAGATATATATATACAAGCCATTTAAATGCATTTTGACTGGGCCCCGCGGGGCGAAAGCTATCTTCCTCTTCTTCTTGACCTCCTCTTGCTTTTTAGAAAACGACTACGAAATTTCTTTTGGGCCGGGTTTACACATTATTACCATATTCTTATATCCCCCCCCCTCTCTCTCTCTCTGCGATCTGAATTTCCTTTTTTCTTTTCTTCTTCTTTGGAAACTTGTGTGGGTGGGGTCTATGTAAATATTCTTTGCGATTTGTCAGGAACTTTTTAACTAAGATATTAAACGCGGTCGAACGATTTCGCTTAACTCGGAGAGTTAAAAATTCGGACTTTCGAGTTGGAATATTAATTTCTTATGTAATCCAACTGAAAGAGTAAATACAAAACGACCTATTATCTATTTTTATTGGTTAATTACGTAACGACGGCATAATGTACGGTACAATTATACACAATGGTAAAAGAAAATGCAATTAATGTTTAACGATCAAAATAAAATATGTATATTATCAATATAGCAATAAAATGAAGTCGTAGGTATTCGTACAATAAAGAAACGACTTTCTTTTTTACTAAGTGTATCTACTTCTGTATTCTTCTAAAAATTAGTAGTCGTATGGTAAATTGAATTGAAGTTTAATTTTTAAGCGATCCGCTCTGATTATGGTGAAACTGAAATCTATTTTGAATGAAAAATGATTCCATTACAATCAGCAGTTGAACGATAAATTATCTGTCGCGTTAACTTATTAGCTACTACTCAAATTATTTTGTTCCTACAATTTTAAAACGATATTTACTACATAAAATGAACTTTTAAAAAATTATAGATTATTAAAAGTATATTCGGAATTATAATTGACAAAACCTACCGGTTTAATCAGAAACAGTATCAACCAAAAGAAAATCTATAGAAAACCAGTATGACTAAAAAAAAAAACAGAACGACACAAATTCTTCTACCGAAACTTTCTTTCTATCGTGTAAACCGAGTGCTCGCAATATCATTCGTCGAAAAAGTAAAATGGTATATAGTTAAAAATAAAAATTAACGACATACCCACGTTGAAAATAAAATTTCGGTATCACACAAAAGAAGTTGACATTTTCGTTACTAAATAAATTTGTCTATTATACATTCTCGAGTACAAAGCCTCCCTTTTAAAAAGGAGAAAATCAGTGAAATCTCATTCTTTCGTTTCAGCTGCGTAAAAAGATTTTTACTAGTGATGTATATATACATTAAGTTGTTGTTTCTGCACACACCTGCATACAGGTATAGATCGAAAGGTCGCAAACTGCGAGGGACGACTATCGGAAGCCTCGTCGGTTGCACACCTGCAGCAATTATGCAAATCACTCGGGCAGACCGCGATTCCTATATATACACGCAAGCCAATATAAATCTCTTGTATGATTTATGTCGAGGAAAAAAAAATTTTTTTAGGGGTAACTTCGCAATACTATCTATACGTTGATGGTTCAGTTTTTTTTTATGTACACTTGATTGGTTCACCGAAATTTTATTATTGCTCCTCACTATCGATTGTAACAGAGGAGAAAGTTACTTATGTTTGGTTTCACTTTTTGCGTTTCTTTTGTTATTTAAGGTACTTTTCCTTTAGGAAAATTAAGATAATATTTTGTTTTAATTCTGTTTTTAATAATTTAGAAAATTTGTATAAGATCATGATTGCAATTTTTTAATAATCTTTAAAAATATAAGGAAAAGTTTATTTTCTAAACGAAATACTTATTAATTATGGTTAATATAATTTTTTATTAGCAGACATTGTAATACTGTTGTACATACTTTTTCAGCTAAACTTAAAAAAATTAATGTTTCTTTTAAACCTCATTAGTAAAAAAAATATATATTTGCTTTAAAAAGCCACAAACTGATTTTATCAACAATAAAACCACTTAAAGATCGTACCAAGTCGATATTCTCTAATTCCCATTGCTCTACACATAAAACCGGTGAAAACACTTGATTTTCACTGATTTAACTTTCGAGAGTAGACGAAATTTCTCTCGCGCATATATACCTCTAAACAAATTGACAAACTAATTAATCATTGACTATTTAAGAAGTAAAGAAGATTCTATCGTAGCCAACACCAAAACGCGAACAAAAAAATAATAATAAAATAATTACTATATATAGAAAAATCGAGCATTCCCAAGCGTTTCGACAGGCGCGTGTGGGAAAAAGAGAGGGATACGTCGAAGCGGGTCATAATTGGCGCATGAAAACTTTCGCCGGTTTTCCACGGCAGTTTTTACAGACTCCCCGAGGGAAGAGGCACTTGATACAGGTCACGTAACTTTCTCGAGTCGCCGGCGCTCTGAATTAATTCGCCCGCGCGCGTTACGTCAGGATATCCCGACGCGTTCGCCGCTTTCTATATACGCTCGCAACTGAAAAATTGATGCGTTTGCGCGTTGCCCCGAGAGTTTCGCGTGTCTCTCGTTTTTTTTTTGTTTTCTTCGCAACGACACTTTTATATCTATACGGGAACGAGTTGCGAGAGCTCGCTTGCTGTGCGAAAAAAAACTTATTCTTAGTCGTGTAATGGTAAATCGATAATTGTGTGGATAGACAATTAATTACGCATTATCATTTTCGAGGTAATTTATATATACACAAGACTGCAAAATATAATTTTAACAAATGTCTAGTGTACTTAATTTTCTTAAACGCTGCTTTTTACGTTCAATATGAATCGATAAAAATCAAGGTAAATCAGTTATAAGTACCTACATTACAGTTTATATTAGCATTTTCTGTACTTCGAATAGCACACAGTATTTTTGTGATTAATAGTGGAAAAGCAGCCAAACGAATATCATTGACAATTTTTCAACTTTTTTATACATACTCGGTGGGATATTTGAATAAAATAATATCGCATAGTCAAAAACTAAGTTTTAATAAAAAAAGATAGATTTAAATTTTTTATCACGGTCATTACTTATTCGCGATAAATCACGTTTCACTTAAAAAAATATTTGCCGCAAAGCCGATAAGAGCGGCGTTTCAAAAAAGAATCGAGCGCCCTAAATTCGCGTGCGTCTTTTCCGGAGTTTCGACGAGAGAAAAAGAAAAAGAAGGTTTAATACGTATATGTAATACGGTTCTTGAGCTAATGCCTTAATAAACGAAAGCACACCGCATGGGATAAGGTATTTTGGAGACGGGGAAAAAAAGAAGAAGAGGAAGGTGAAACGAAAATTCTATGAGTGAAGTCTTACGCGCGAGGTACGTTTTCTTACAATCGAGTACAGCCGTCACAGAAACTGGGCCGTAGCGCTCTGAAAACGTTCGTCAGCACCTTTCTTTCGTTAAGCCTCTGAGTGTGTATCTTTCTCTTCTTTCGTTTTACCTCTCTTTCTCGCCCACATTTCTTTCGTTGGGTTCCGGTACAGACAATGCAGAGTTTCATCCGTACCGCCAAGGGGACAATGGCTCTAGCGTACCGATCCCAAATTAAAAGAACAATCATTCGGGACAACTTTCCAATGGGGTTTAACCTTAAACATGCGGACGTTTTTCTTGTATATTTATGTATACACGTATAGCACGGATACCTGGCTCTGGTAACCATGAAAATATTAAGCTCAACGCCGGACTAAACAGCAAATATTTTTTCTTTTTTTTCTATAATTCCTCCCGTAAAATTCTTAGATTTCTATTAAACGAGTTTGATGACAAATAATTACATACACAATCGGAAAATCAGTATTCCAAAAGATTGCACGCGTACTATTAAGTTAATCGAAGCTAAAATTTCATTATCATATACCGTAGGAAGTATACGACAAAGTAATTAGTCAACTATAGGAGCAACGTGAACGCGCAAAGTTCGACGATGAAGATTGAACCATGTCTCTCTTAGTCGCGAATTTCGAGTCACGTACTAGGCTGGTATCCGTCATAAATATCCGTCAGGATAAATCTTGTTTCTCAAGTCTCTACGGCAAAAGGGGAAAAATAAAACGTAAAAGAGAGAGAGAGAGAGAATCCAAGACGATGCTTTAAGAAAGTATAACTGTGTACAAGGTTGTAGGAGGAGCCATACCTTGATTACGATGCGTCGCAGGACTTTAAACTTGCGGAGGGCGATATTTTCTCAAACTAATAAAGAACCGATGGGATTAAAATTGCACGACGGAATTCCCAATTCGTCTTTCTTACAAAAGTTAAATAATAACTCTGGAATGGGGGGGGGGCGGAGAGGGGGAAAATATTGATTAGCTACTAGTTGAACTTTTCGATATTAAACTTTTTCGCGATACTACACGATCCTGTAATTGCATTAACTTTGATCATATTGTTTTGTTTTATATAGACAAATTAAAAGTCGATTAAAATGTTCGTACGTGTAATTTTAAGTCGTAAATTTATAGAGTTACGACCGGTGAAATTTGCATTTGCAAATTATATACATAAATTTAAAATAGTCAATAAAATATATTTATTGTTCTGTGTAAATTAATATAACACGAGTTTTTAGAACAATGTGGACATTATTTATGGTGTTATTAGATTAGTCTATCACAATTACTTCAATGATAATAATAAACACTATTTTTAAATCAAATCGATTTTTTATAATTATTAATAATATAGGTAAAGGACCACAATAAGGATCTCTACATCTGTGATTGAAAATTTTAGTAAACTTACTTAATACAACATGTGAAAACGTCTCAAACGACATGTTTTTACAAGTTTATTAGAAGTAAAAATGTAAAAATAAACATCAAAAATTTAATTTCCTTGGTCAATATTTTTATGCGGGGAGAAATGTCACGCACAGTAAAACAGTCCCTTGCTAAAAAGAGAGTCTGGGCGCCGCGAGCACCAGGAAATTAATTTAACAGAGTTAAACTTACCGCCATTGGGGTAAACACACACCCCTCCAACGTGCGTTATATTCATTTTTTCTGCATTTCCGTCTGTTCAATTCGGTAATACGCGAATGAGAGCTACATGCGGGGTGAAAACAAAGGAATTGATAATTAGCGTGGATAAGCCGCGTTATCGTTATATTAACTCGAGTGTTTATAAAATTTATACACATTCCTTAAATTAGATTATTTTGACGAGAGTTGTATTTTAATTAGAATTAACCTATCCGGGTCAGAGGTAACCTTCTTATAGTTTAGATGAAATACAGGTTTAAAGAAGATCAGGGGTAATTAATGAATTTTATTATTAAGTACTTTTTACCTCTTATTTTTCAATCAAGCTAAAAATCAAAGGATAGGTAAGTACATAATTAATACTATACAACGTGCAACCTTAATAATTATTTCTAATAAAGTTGGTTCCATATTATTGCTTGCCAATTATTATTTTTATTTTAAATTCAATACCGCACGCATCGAAAACTACTATTACTTAACTATTACTAATTACTTAAGAATTCAAAATATAATTATCACCGAAAGCTGAGTTGGAAAAGAATTTTAAACGCTTACGAAAATACGGTTTAAAGGTCGAAGTTAAAAGTTCAAAATCTCATTTTAACGAAATGAATAAAGTGTGATTTATGCGCTTTTACCTTGCGCCAGCAGATATCAAAGTTTAATTACATCGTTTTTATCGCGAAATGAAGCCACCTGAAACTTTTCGTTAAAGTTACACAAAAGCTATGCAGTTTGTACCGGGGAATGCATTTTCATGTCGTCTAGCATATACGTAATTAGTAACGAGCAAATCTCCATCGAATTTTGTATATATACATATACACACTCAAGTACGAAATAATTGCGAAAACGAGCTCTCGCAGCTCGGTGTTCATGAGTTAAGTAAACGATATTCAAGTTTTAACGCTACTATGCTCCACTCGTAAAGAAAGACAGAGGGAGAGAGAGAGAGAGAGAGAGACATATCTGCTTATTCACGCAAGTAGCGTGGGCAATGTTCCACCTAGACGCTGTGAAAAATTTTGTGTACTCGTCGATTAGTTCACTTTACCAAAATTTAGCGGATGAATTGTTCGGTAAAGGACGAACATGAGTTATAAGCTGCGTTTTACTTTAACGTATTTTTTTCACACAGTATAATTTTTTAACAGTTTTTTTTCGTTCATTTCGTACATTATGAAAGTAAATAAGCCAAATAGATTAACAATATGCATTTACGTTTCTCCCATTAATTCGAGGTACATAATAATAAAAACAAGAGAACGTAATACCATTACACAAAACTTTAATTAACAGTACACCCGCCTATTATGGCTCGCAGAATTTTAACGCGTACACTAGAAAAAAAGAATTCGAGCCAAGTACTTAGAGCGACGGAAATTTGTTTCTTTCCACCAAAAGGGACGCAACGTTTGAAGAATACACCACCCTCTTGTACGTATGTATATATATCGCGTTTCGTCGTATATATATATACACGAGTTTTCTCCCCTCAATTTCTTTCCTTGGCTTTTTTTTCGTAGTCGTTCGTTTGCTTTTTGGATGCAGACAAGCCAGCCGTTTTTCCGTAATTACATACCTTCGTTTTTCCGTAATTACATATGCCTCGCGCTTTTTTTTCCCCCGGAGGATGTGATAAAGAGAAAAGCGCACGAATACCCGCAGGTATTAAATATGCAGTTTTTATATATCGTTCCACATTCACCCCGTATACTTACGTATATATACATATTGTGCACGCATTAATTTTAAATTTCAATGATGGGAATTGCTGGGAATTTCAGTGACAAAATCGTAAATTGTATAATGGATGTGTATACACGTACGTTTATACGCATGTATCGTTAATCTCTTTACTAATATTGCACATTTTAATTTCAACTTTTTATCGGATTATATATAACTACTGTTCAAGGAATGGTAAATATCGCGTACGCGATCACCCGTCACCCCTAGTTCGTTCTCGCAAATCCAAAAGCAGTAATTGTTCGAATGGAGTAATTATCTACTGTCATATATTATTGAAAAATGTATATAATTGAAGAAACAATCGAAATTACTTCTGGTCTCGAGTTTTCCCTTAATTTACGATTACAAGAAGTACCGAGGTGAAATATTAAGCGTTAATTATCACAGTTCGGGCAAGCGGAATTGATTCGAAAAACAAAAGTGTCTTCACGAGAAGCATGAAAGTTTACCGGGCACACCGATGGGTATCTCAAGTCTGGTTATACTCCCCTCTTACTATTCGTTAGACTCTCCCTTTCGGTAAGCTCGAAGATGCGGGTCTGTGAGAAAGGGGTGTGTATGTGTGTGCGTGTCTGTGAGCATGAGGGATTCAAGCTACATCGAATACTCGGATAACCGAGCATATATATGTATATAATGTACATCCAGGTTTTCGTTGTCACTCGAGTTATGCTCGCTTTTGATTTGAATTGAAGTAGCGTACAAACCATCGAGATACACGCGCCGTCGAAAAAGAGGATAAAGTAAGCAGTACGAAAAGCATGAGGGATCCAAAAGCGGATAACTCAAATAAAACCAGTGAGTTGCATGCGACGTGAAAAAAGAGGATAATTATCCAAAAAATTTTCAAACTTAACATTTCCCCAGCAACGTGCACCGAGGAAAAGAATTATTTGCATTAAAATCTTGTCACGATCTCATAAGAGGAAAAATTTCTTGTAGGGAATTTATATAGTGATTTAATATAGTTAGACATGTGAATCTAATGCAAGTAATCGTTTTCCTACGTGTGAAAAATTGATAACTCAAGTAATCTATTTACAATATACGTTCATCTACATTATTATCACTTGGATTATCCAATATTTGAATTGAACCGAAATCTCATTTACATCCAATCTACATTGAATAACACATAGAGATAAACTGAATAAAAATTACCCAAATTTTCTGGGTAAAATGCTGACGTTCGCTTGTTTGTATAATTTTTGTTCAGAAATGTAATAAAAATTCTCAGACTCGGTTCCGGTTTATAAACATACTTTATATAATTCGATTATCCTATATTTCGTTAGTGTTTATAGCAAATATTAAAATACATACTATTTATTATGAAATATACGAAAAATTATTATAATCGAAATACGTTCTTTTCCACATTTCTTTATAAGTTACGCAACAAAATACATTTCTGCTTGAAAAAAATACATTTGCATGGAAGTTAATATTATTTTTAAGTAATTAACAATCAAATTTAATTGGCAATCTATTCAATGCAGCGTTTAAGAGAGTAAAAGACGATTGAAATTTGTATCGAGGTTAAATTGATTGTCGACGATTTAATAATTTTATACTGTCACCAACAGAATTTAAATTTAAATTACTCAATGTGTACCTGTAGACCACTTAATGAAATAAAATAATTACCAATAACTAGATTTAATTAAAAAGGAACATTTAAAACACTTCAATGGGTTTGTTACTATTAAAAATAAGTGCAATTGATGTTCTAGACTAAATAAAAACGTAATCAAAACAAAAAAATCGTATGCATATATTTTTACTCAATTTAATTATAACGCGATTTCAATTATCACCCGTCATTAAAATAATTTACTTTACCATTCGTATACAACATCTTCGAAATTCCTTCATAGAAAATTTACTGACTCTCCCGTTGAGAACTCATGACATAATCAGCGTAAAATCCTAAACTTAGAGTTTATCTCCGGAAGTCAATTCGCAATAGTCTAAGAGAGTCTTGAGAAAAAGTCACCCCATTGAACGCGTACACCGAGAAAAGGCCGCCTTCCGTAAATCTCAGGTATAAACCTATAAGGGAAAAAGATCGGCCACCCGTTCGCGAAACTTTCTCTCCTGCCGAGATCTGCATTGCGTTTGTTCTCAACGGAACGAAAGTCAAAAGGGTTTACATTCCTTTCACCCTTCACCTATCTTATTGTGTTATAATATATTCAGGGACAGAAGGAAAGGTTTGAATATTTTATAAAATGAGTAATTGGTTTATTTTATTTAATACGATATATACCTACATTGTTTAAATCTTATAATTATTATTTCGTTAAGCATATAACAAAATTGATGTAAGTCATTAAATTAAATATAACGATCGCACAAATTATTTCAAACGTATTAAAAATAAATTACACGAATAATTGGATATAAAAATATTCATAGATCGTCTTCTAACTCAATTTACGTTAATGTAAAAATGAAGTAAAATTTAATGATCGAAAAATTAAATTAAAGTAATAAAACCGAGCTTTACTTTCTAAAATAAATTCCATTGGGTTTAAAAATCGACCGAGTAAAATTTCCGTATAAAAATTCAAAAATACTGCGAGAAAAGGTAAGTTTTTTTTCTCTCCCTGTCAGTTCTTTTTTTTTGCGAAAGTGCATCGTAAAATCGTAGGGAACCTTAGAAACCTCTTAACGGAAATTGCAACTTTTTTCTATATATTCGGTAAGTTATTGGTTACCCTATACCATCTCTCTCGACAATGCAGCTAGCTCGCGTTCGCGGTGTACGGTCGACTTTCGGTCGTTGCTCCAGTTCAGCCGCCAACGAGGGAACTACATAGTAACGGGTGCGCAACTTAAGTACCGAGACGTAGTCTACCAATTCCCTAACATGTACCAAGCTAAAACTTTGTCTCCTCTCATCGGGATGGCATTAGACGTTACGAGCGCACGATATGTTATTGGTTAAAGGTCAATGGGTTGTATAGCGTTCGATCAATCTATTTGTCAAACTGATGAATAAGTAAACCAAAAAGGTGAGTAATTATTCTAATTCGTTGAATAACATCCAAAAGGGTAGTTAAACACAACAGTCATTTAACGGCATCAATAGTTTTCATTGACAACTATACCTATCGAATTTGAATAAAGAAATACTGAATGATGTATACAAATATTTTTCCGATAATTGCGTGAGCTTTTCCCAACTTGAAAATTTCAGTAATACTTGCAACGCGATGCTGAACACCCGTGAACAAAATTTACAATTCTATACATACACGCGTCTCGAAGTGCAGCAAAGCGATAGTTACCTCAAGTATTTCTTACCCCGGTCAAAGAGACGCGTATATCAGTAGCGCGCAAATGTGTGTGTGTGTGTATACCAAATAATTTCCTCGTACAAAGCGAAAAACGGCGAAAAATCCCGTTACAATAAAGAAGATATCCGGGGAAGCCCGAAAACAATACCCGATCGTTACGAAACATTTGATCTCCCAATCCACTCAACTCGAAAGTAGGAAATATGTAGCTGCGCCGTGGTTGTGGAAATTTAGCGAATCTCTCCTTGGCACGAGGAAATACGAAAAGACGATAACAAACGAAAAAAAGGAGACGACGGTGAGAGCGGAACGAAGGTAAAAAAAGGAGAAAAAATGTAGTATAAGGGTGGGGGAAGTTAGGCGGAGGTGATTGTGTTAGGACGACGCGGAGTGGAATGGAGAGTTCAGGCGAGGTCAGGTCACGGGACGCGCCGGTCGATAGAGTACCGAGGCTCTCTCTCTCTCTCTCTCTCTCTCTCTCTCCTTCTCCCTCGCTCTCTCTCTCTCTCTTTCCCGCACCATGAAAGCAATGGGGGTCCGGAACGTCCTAAGCGACCGCGTTTATTGGACTGATGATTTTGCCCTCCTTGGCCGACGCGATAATTAGGCGCGAGGCTGACGCGCGAACGCGTTTGTATACACATTCGCCACACAACGAAAGATCTCTCTGTGGTGAGGTCTATAGAAACCTGCCGACGTTGCTTCATTTCTAACGTACTGCACGGGGTGGATTTGAATTTTCCACGAGAGTTACGAAAACCAAGAGAGAAAGACAGGGGAATAATGAAGCGACTACCGTAGAGAGAAAAGGGTCGAGGGAGTCTTTTTGGTTAAGGGAGATTATGAAAATGTTAGCTTTTATACACGTTTACTTGACTGTCTGAGTCTGATCGCTCGTTCGGCTATTTTAAATCTAACAATTATTTGTTCCTCTCACATATCTTTTAAAATAATAAATATCTCTACACTTTTTCACTGCGTACTATTAATTGATTGCTCTTTTTAATTATAAAATACTGAACAAAATAACGCATTAGTTGGAACATTAATTTTAATTAATATTTTACCTTACAAAATATTTTATACAATCCTATGATGGAGAAAATCGATTAAAATTATAATTTTAATGAAATATTAATTATTTTAAAATTTGTTACATTAACTAAAGAATTCGCTTAGTTTAAAATTAATATACAGTAATCTATTATTAAAAGTCCTTGATAAAAGAAGAAACTTTAAGTTTGTTTAAAAACAAAACCAATCATCGTACACGCTGTATAAGTTAAATATAATTAACGCACATGACAAACAATTTAAAAATAGACACTATACACAATAATAAATAACGAAATTTATGAAGTAATAGATGTACCATAAAAAATAAAAATTTATTGAATATTTAACCAAATTACATTCTTCGGTTAGCGTTATCTTATACTTAATTTAAAAATCTACATACGTTACCTAATGTACAAAATACATAAAGAGTTAAATAATTGCGCTTAAAAGACGCACACATTGTACATCGAAATAACTATAACCCTCGAACGTCATCGTATACAACAGCGGAGCTAGTTTCCTACCCACTTCGTTCCCAGCTCGAATCATGCAATCATAATCATTTTCAGTAGCAATAATGATTTTTCGCCTCTCCCTCTTATACGTCGAGAACCAACCCCTCTGTTCGAAAATAATCAAGTGGAAACACAATATATACCTAATGATAGAGCCAACGAATATTCGTCGTTTGTTAAATTGAATTTTTCCCATTAAAAATGATCGCGATAACGAAAAAGTTAAATCAACTTAATGAACCTTAAAGTTTAACTCGGTCAAGATGAAGAAGATGCGGGGCCAACTTGAATAATGCAGTGAAAATTTTTCGTCCTCGAATATATATATATATATATATATATATATACGTATCCCTTGGAAAGTAGCGCGGGCGTTGCGGTACTCGAGGTTACGTAAATCCGTTTCTTCCTTTTCGATGATAATTTTATTTTTTTTTATTCCTTCGCGCTTCCTTAAGTTATTTATGATTCCGCACGAGCGTATTTTAACGGTGTTGCATTAAATTACAGGTAGTGAACTTTAGCGTATTGAACACTCTATACGCTTTATGCGGGTTATTATAATTAAATTTTAATTATTTAAAGGTAAACGAATCGTTTAAATCGTTACGTCGAGGATGAGAGGTAGATTGAAAATTGTTTTCTACCGAGAATCGATTACCTTAGCCAAGTGTTCACTTTATAAGTCATTGTTATCGACGAGTTATATTTCGATTAAGGTTTATTTTTACGTTCGTGTCCTTACTTGGCATTAGAAATGCTACATTTATTAAGTCAAGGAAAGGATGTTTTTAAGTATGAATAATTTATAGTAGGTATGAATAATGCTGCAGGTTTAAATGAAAATCAATTGCTTCTAATCTACGTATTTTTATAATGAATCCTATTAATATATGTAAATTCATTTGTATTTACAGTTTTTAAGCGATGCATCATTACGATGTTTATGCTTCGTATTATATTAAAATTACTTTTTAGAATTAGATTAACTTTAATTTTCATTTAATATTATAATGCACTTAAATTGTAAAATCTTTGTTTTACTTCTTAAACAAGACTGACAATAACTATAAGAGAAGATGACCGTACGTAGAAATCATTTTAAAAAATCTGACCTCAATGACCGCAGACGTCGCTATAAAATTTTATCCTTGCAACGCAACATAATGTTTTTCATTTTATCATTTGTACGTATTTTTTCATACGTTAAAACTATAATTGTTATAAACATTTTATTAAATTATTTAATTACAACGCCATTAAAAGATCCACTTGATTTTCTTTGAACTTCCTTGTGATTATCTCCACATATTGACGTATAAAGCAAAAAAAGATTGATGACTACACATCTGTCCCTGAATTTTGAAGCACACATCGTCAACATGTAAACGTTCGAGTGGCTTTTAATTCCACTATATACCCTTACTTAACTTTCCCTCATCGAAGACAGTTTAGTTAAACCCTCCAAAATAAAGTCGGGTATCGGTTTATTTGAACTTGCCCTAAGCCGACGAAGCACAAAAAAAACAGAAGCGTGAGAGATTTCCTACGTAAGTTTCAAGCTTGTTTTTATCCTCGCGTGAAATTGACACTGAAGTTTATAAACGTTACCCCATTCGAAATAACGGAATTCTGAAAACAATTTACGCAAATCGTTCGGTCTGATTCGCGTAAATAATGCACGTAGGGACTGCAGGATTACCGAATTCGCATATAGAGTTAGGTAATCGGATTTCAAACGTTTTCGTATCGTTTAAAAGCCGATTCTTTTGTCTTGCTTTTTTTTCCGCGCCGATTAAATCTTGCTTTTTCGCGCTCTCGTTATTTTTTGACGTACGCCGGGGTTTTTTTTCTCCCCGAGCTATATGCATATGCTTTTTTTTTTACCTATTTCGTAAATGCGAGTTATGGCGTGCTCGTCGTTTTTGCGTGTAAATGTTGCATATTGTCTTTTGGAAAAAGTCGGGTTGTAAATTATTGTTTTAGTACAAAATTTATCATGTTACGCGTCAGTTAACTTGGTATTCTATTTTTTTTAGTATTCGTCAGAATGCAAGTCTATAGCGTATGAAAATAAGTTATTTGCGACATTTAAATATTTAGTTTCAATGTTATTTTTACAACATTTATTTTAAGTAATTTCAATTGATAATAATAAATTTATTTTTATATATTAAAGCAATTTTCACGGTTACGTAATTTAAAACGTATCTGTATATCTGAACATTATTTACTATATCCTTGAACTAGAATATTAAAAAAATATATATATGAAATGTTTATTTTCTTTATATAATCGAAAATTGTTTATGTAAACGTAATTATACCGCTGAACTTGAAAAAGTATTTCAATGCTTTGTCCGTCTTCTTTTACGAAGTGCAGAAAAATAATTGTGTTCGGACCTCAATAGAGCTGAAAGCGTCATATTTTTTTCCCCATTCGTCCTTCACCCTACACGTGCCATTCGTTTCACGTGGTGATTTAGCTTGGGAGAGCTCGGGAGATCGGAGGGTCATACGCGCTTTTCACTTCTTACTTCTTCTATTGAAAAAAATATCGCTATAACGCGGGGAAAGTCTTATCGCGGTATAACCGTAAACCAGTCAATTCACGTTATTTGTGGACGTCACTTTTGTGAAAATAACTAAATAAAAAAATACCGCGACGCAAAACGAAATATCCTTCATATTATATCGTCCTTGATTCAGCTACAGGATAATCAAAATATAGTTTCTAATTCGAGACGGTAATAGAAAGTACGTGTGTACAAATGAAAGTTGTATACGTTAAATGCATCCGATGTAACTTGCATAAAGAAAAAAAAAATATTACACACGAAATTTATACATACTTTTACCGAAAGAGCGATAAATCGAAAAGAGAGAACCAGGGATATTTTAGATGCAACAACTGGAAAAGCTAATGAAAACACAAATCCTTGTCCAGGTCTAACACAATATCGCAAAATACACGAATTACACGAGAGACCGAGCATATGAAACTGTCGTATGTTAATTCCGCTGTCGAACGCGACGCGACGCTCGGGGGGAGAATTACACATATATAACCATTGGCCATCCATTAGCATAATTCAAGCTCCGGGATAAGCGCTTGGGAAGCCGAAAACAAAGGAAAAGAAAATATGAGTCCCTCTCTTGGATGGTAAAAAAGATTTTTTTTTTACTCGCGTCTCGTTATCCATTTCTTTCCATTTAGCAGGGTGCGTGCACCGTCCGAGCGTTCACAGACAGAAAAAGCTCGAGGAAGTTTCAAACTCACCGCACGAAAGCTCATCCGCTCCTTCTGTCTCGCATTCGGGGGTGGATCGATCTAACTCCCCCTTCAGCCGTTTTAAGCCTCGTACACAGCTGTTACGGAAAGGGAACTCGACCGGTTTTATACGTTCTTTTTTTAGTTTTCCTTTTGTTTTATACAGAGAGAAAATGGTTTTAACGAAAAAGTTTATTTTATTTAATAATGAGAAGGTAAAAAATATTCTACTAAAGCTACATTCGATTTTATAATATAAAAGTTAATATTTTAAAACATTTCATTTTATTCAAACAGAAAATATTACCTTCTTGTCAAACACACCGAATAATAATTATAATTGAACCGAGTAAATTGTTTTTTCAATGTACAACGCGTTTAATTAATAATTTCAACGAATACTTTTATAATTTAAAATTGTATATATTGGGCGATATCATAAATGGATCGTCCGCGGTAACCGAATTGATATCGAATTTGATACGAGTTCGATAATTGGGTCAACTGCTTTGAAAATCGACAGGGCATAGTTACGATTATTGGAAAAGGTTTCGCAATTTTTGTAAGAATTTTCGTACGAGAATAAAAAAAAGTGTGGAGGAGAAGGAGGAAGAGAACGAGAAATTCGCGCGTCGAGCATGAAAAGACATTGTAATAAGTAGAATGTAAACTTTCAGGAAAATTTACTTTAACGCACGAGTAAATTTCACTTTAGCTAGAAATACATATTTCAGGGGATTTGGGTAAAATATAACTGATGTAGGTGAAGGACAAATTTTATTTCATTTATGTATCCTAATATCTTGAATTATTTTAAGAAAGCAAACGAAATCGATTGATCAAACTGTAAAATGTTTGAATCCGTTAGTATTAAGTACATTATAATACATTACAATTGTATACACAAAACGATGAATGTGTTACATATTTGTTTACTCGTGAGTATTCCTGGAACGAATGTTAGGTAAATCTAAGAAAAGGCGGGAAACCGCATTTAAAAATACGATTTATCTTGATACGATCATTATCACGAAGGATACATCAATTTCCTCCCTTGAGTCAATCTACCCGAAAAAACCCGAGCAGGTCAAAAGAAAATCTTTATTTTAACTTATCCAAACAAATATAAAATGGTAAGATGGAATATTTGTGAAAACCAGTGTGAACGAAGCCTAGGTAAAACCAACCGAGCAAACACAGAGCTATGCCATTCCACCTCTGTTACCACCATAATTCAGAGCCAGCGAACCCTCCCGCGCGTACGTACTCGACGAGGGTACCCACTACGACGACCACGCACTGTACACACCGACGTTTATAACTTTATGAGTATGTACGCGCCAAGCGGCAAATTCAATCGCGCGCACCCGTCTCTTTCTCTCTCTCTCTCTCTTTTTTGTCAAGTGTCCCAGCTGCGATACCTTTTCCCGCATTTTTTGCCCTGTTGATATTTCGATCGAAAAGATATATAGATTCGTCGAGTATAGAAAATTTGTCCCTGATGGTTGTCGAAGATCTTTTGAATAAAGGATTTTTCATTTCGTTCTTGAAGGTATAATATAACAAGGTATGTTCTCTCAAACGTGGGGTATTATTCGTTTGATGTGTCGCATGATTTCTCAATAGTTTCGAATTAATATTTTAATAGATTGTGTAACGAATTATTTAGAAAAAACGTAGTTTACCTTTTTTAAAAAAAAAATCTACCATTTCATATACCATACGTCACTGAAAATGATATAATGTATAAAACGTTTATTAATTCGAATAGAAATGTAATTATTAATAATAATTTTACTTATTTTATATATTAGAAATACATCGTATGAAACAAATATATCTATGTAGTGTAATAGTATAATTACAACTAAATTATCAAATCGCTATACTTTTATATACTTTGACTTCAATAAATCAAAATTTCATAAGAAAAAATATAATTTAAGGGATGTCGTATCGTAAGATTAACTACTGAAATGGTTTATGTGCTTAGCATCATTAAATATTATCATTTATCTTTTTAGTAAGCTTGTATAATATGCACTACACCATATTTTTTACAATAATCAAGCAATATTGTATAAATTCCCATAATAATGAAAAATTAGATGCAACAAAGGTTTTACATGAAACAAAAAAAGCAATATTCATTTCGAAAGGTAACAAAATTTATATGTATATGTATACAAATATCTCTACTTTACAAACGTAATCAGACCATGTTAAATAAGATAAAATTTATATCTACCCCCGTTAGAAAAGTACATCTGTACGACTCGCAATAACAAAAAAACATACCATAACGATAAGGAAGAATAAGAACTTTTTTTTTAAACAATCAACGATAAAAGAACCTTCGAATAGTAACCTCACCTTTAAAAGGTCAACTATCACAGAGAAATACACGTGCATGCATACCTTGCGATATAAAACTGAGAATCGTCTCGAGGGAAATCTCACGAAGGCATGAAACGAACATCACCGAATGTGAATTTCAATTTCACGGACTGCTCCGTTTTAATTAGCGCGACGAAAAAGATTAAAAGAAAAGATAAAGAAAAACCTAAGTATTTCCATTGATTTAGCTTGGCGAGTCGTTTTACAACTCGCGCTCCTGTAAATATGAATACGACGCCGTTCGTTTTTAACGATCGTATAGTCCGAGTGTTTTACTTCGAGTTTCGTAATGCCCGTGCCGCACTCGTACTCTTTGTAAAGAATGATTCCGACGATTGCGTAAAAGTATCGTCAACGACGCTCTTTAACTTTGTTAAGGTTATTACAATGGGCTAGCTATAAAGGATCCGTAAATTCGATTAATACTTGGTAAAAAAAAATTATACTTGGTAAAACTAATTTATAAAGTTGCAGTTGGTTAATGGTTATTATCGTTGTGTAGGTGGAACAGAAAATCTAAGTTTTCTTTTTGATATTAGCGATAATCGCATTAGTAGAATCCTCTTGCTAAATCGAAATCTTTGATTATAATGCAATTATATCGAAGCGATTAGAATTTAATCAAGTTATAATTGATAGTGAGATTTTAGAGTAAAATATTATATTATTTAAAAATTAAATTTAATAAATTAATGTTTAATTTATTCGTATTCGAAATATTTGGAATAATGCTGGAAACAACGTACATTATCAAAACTGTCTATTTAACGATTCAACAATAATAATAATTAACAAAACGAAAAAATCTCCTCCCACCGGGAAACAATAATCCACCGAGGAGGATTCGAATGATATTTCACGCGAATAAAATTAAAATAATCAAAGTGGTGCGCATCGAGAGAGATTATAAATAAACGATCGAACGGTAGAGAACAAAGGAGCCGAACGCGAATATAGTAGAAACGTCGAATCCGGTGACCGGAAAGAGTCCAAAAATTAGCCTCGAGAAAATGTATACATTCACACGTATAAAGCGCGACCATCGGAGTCGATTAGGAAAGGGAAACGAGCCGGAAACGACTCGAGGTCGAAAGTAGGGTCTCCCAATGTGGGCTTGGCTGGTATGATGTATTATCTCGAGTTTTTTTTCTTTCATTCCTTCTCTCTCTCTCTCTCTCTCTCTCTCTCTCTCTTTCTCTCTTACTCTCTGTTGGTCTGGTGGTGGTTATTGTATATGCGCGGGACTCGCGAGAGGTGAGCGAGCGACACACAGGGCGTCCTCGATGCTCGTTTTACTCGTCCTAGGCGACCTCCTCTAAAATAAGCGTTTCGCCCGTGAGGTGAGACTGGGCTTTTTGTCGGACCCTGGCCACTTTGTTATCCGGTTGGTGTATATCCACCAGTTTTATTGTACGAGAATAAAAAAAGAACAGTTTTTTTTTCTTAGGTAAAATTATTAGTCTCGAATATTGCGATAAGGAAAACTTTAATCAATACTTTAATATTGCTATATTACGAATTTGTGGTTGTTATTTTGACATTTATTGAGTATATCTGTACCATTTGTTTTAACCGTTTAACTTTTCCTAACTGTATACCGCGTCTTACGGAACAACAATTCATTGCTTCTAATTTTAAAAAATCGCGTTTAAGGTAATAAAATTAAAATGTCCTTGCGTAAAATATTGTATCAAACAGAATAAACAATAATCTTTTACGAACAAACTCATAATGGTTTATTTTACGAGTCATAAGTTTTGCAATTTTTTTTTCTCAAAACGCTTTTTACTTTAATATTATGTATGCGGATTGTTTTCTACCGCGTTCAAGCGTTGACTCACGCTAAACTGTTAGGAGGAAGTCATGATAATGTTCAACTCGCGAAAATCTGCAGTACGGTATAACGGTTTAATCTCATTGAATCTTCTAGATTTAATCTCGATTGAAAATAAAAAGAATATTACAACTCCGGCAGTGGCTCGAGTAACATTTTTCGCATAGTCGGGTCCAACTCGGAATATCTCTTGGTATAACAAAAAAAATATATATTTATCAGATATTAAACGCGGCTTGATATCTGTGATGGATGGGGTAAAAAAGATTGTTAAATATATATACATACACATATATTTACAAGTGTGTAGAAATAAACGATTATTAAGTGTTGATTGAACAAGAAAGTACACGGAGTATTATAATTTTTAAAACACATTAATTTTTGTATGTTAAAGCCATGTTGAAACTTCTTATCTCAAATGTAATTCTTGTATCTAATCAATCAAAACATATCATCTTTAAGCGCAAAAAAATTAGCATATCAGAAATAGTTATCAAACCGAGAGAGATAGAGAAATACATGAAGCACCTTCAAACGAACCTATAGATCGCATCTCTCTCTTTCTCTCTCCACAAACTGTACTTAAAGACAGTAAAGGTCGTCCAGAAAATTTTTTTTTCATCATCATCTCGCATATTCGATTAGCCTTCGAATCGAAACTGAACAAACATCCCGTTTTCCAACGTCTCTCGGGAACCAGATAAACTCGGTTGCATCCTCTATGGAATTTAATTGCGCGTTCGCGTATTATATACGTCGTTTATTTTAATAAACGCTTAACGCTCGATTAATCCAGTAAGATCGAGCCACGGCAAGGCCAGACAATATCCATCGGTCTTCTCTCTCTCTCTCTCTCTTTCTCTCTTTCTCTCCCTGCCCAAACCAGATTCACGCACACGAATAGAGCGGGACGAGCAAGTAGACAACTCCGAGAGGAGCGGCATCGAGAAGATTACCCAAGGTCGCCGAGCGAGTTTAGTTTAGGTCGTCGCCACCAAGGAATTCGGTGGGGCTTTTATATGACACGGAATATATATTTTCGGCGTATATTATACGTATACCAGAGATAATAATAAAAAATAAAGTGTACATGGTTTATCGGCGACTTATCGCTTAAATAGGCCGTTTACCGATATCGGTACGTGTAACCTTTATTTCGGTGTTGCGTTTGAGTTACCATACGAGTGGACGTCGCGGTGGGTCATTATTCCGATATTGTTTAGAATAATTTTAGGTATAGGTGATCCGAGGTTACCGAGTGCTTCCAAATTACACGTGTCATTAATGCTAGAGTAGTCAAAAAAAAAAATAAACCATTTTTATTGAAAATGAATCTTTGGAACTCATATTTTCATATTTTTAATTATTCATCGTTAAAACTCTTTTGTAAGTTTAAAATGACGCTAATACTCACTAGTATTAATTATTCAATACACAGTAAATTTTAGAGAATGCAAAGTGCTGCTATGCGTTTTTAGAAAACGTTCTGCGATATGCTGAATGCAAATTCAAGGCCAAAATTTGATACACGCTCACGTTCCTAAACTCATGATTCCACACGTTTCAAATATAAACGCAATTTTTGAGTAATACAAACTGTTTAAATTTGATATGCTACTTATTATTTTATAATAATAATCTACCAAACATTATGAAACAAAACTAATTGCTCTAACAATTTTTTAACCGCAAAGTCCTTGTTGTAAAGCAACAATTCCGTCAAAGAAAAACACGAGCGCGTCTTGTATAATGTATGCGTGTGTGTGTGCGGGTGTGTGTGTGTGCATGTGTATGTACACGTAAACGAGCAAAGCGTCGTTTCGTCTTTCGCTATCTGGAGGCTCGCGGAAGCTCGAGAGCCGCTCGACTTTTATCGGCGTGACTTTTTTCACAGCGAAAGACCTTCAACAAGGTGAATCGCGCTATAGAAGAGTTTCCTGCTTTAAAAACGCGCGGACGTAAGCATACTTGAAGATCAGCCGCGGTTGGATGTCTTTATGTAACCGAGGACGAGTGATGTCAGTGTCGCCGACGACGAAGCTCACAATAGATTCACGCGAAATTCAAGTATTTTTACTGCATAGGGCCGCACAACTCGCGAAATACATTTTTCTCTACTGTTTCCAAAATATTTGAAAGTCGTATTGTATTACTTACTTGTACGCATAACTCATTTACGAAACGTTGGATCGTGCGCTCCTAGCATCTGAAACAAATAATAAATTGTGTACGTTAGCATTGTTACAGTATAATGAAATTCACGTGATACATTTTATTTAATTATATAAACCCTTTATCAACTGACTCTTGGGAAACTTGTGAATTTTCGTTTAAGTTTCGAGCTTTGTGCAGTACAATTTTGTTTCACGTACGTTTTAATCTAACAATAAACGTGTAAATAATGGACAACATTAAAAATAAATAGTTGCGCTTTATCGTTATACAGTTCCGTAATGTTCACTTGTATAAACAAAATAAGTTTAACAAATATTAAACTAACTTTAGTAATTAAGATTTTAAAACAAACTTTTTAAAAATGTTGAAAATGTCGGGCCAGATTAAACATTTTTGTACAACATTCTTTTAATATCTTCGACCCGTCTAATAAAAGTTATTCTAGTAGTGAACGGTAAATGTTTGAAAAACATTTTAAGCGGTTTTAACACAATTTAAAGAAAACTATCCATATTAAATTCGATTTTTCAAAAACAATTGCTTCATTATTATATAAATAATATGTGGATAAAATTATTTGCACCGATAATATTCATTATAAATATAATACCTTACTTATTAAATAAAATTTACATTATGTAAAATGTTTAATGTACCATTATGTAAAAAATATACATCAAAATTTCCTATAAATACATAAGTGGATATAAATTTAAAATATACACATATTATAGTATCGCATTATTTACAACGGAGTATGTAATAAAAATTGTAAAAAATATATATATATTTTTCTATACATCAACGTAAAAAATAATTCCAATGACTCGAAAACCGGACGTTCAAACTTTTACGGTCCACGGTAAATTTAAAGTTTGCACAGCGCGAAAAACCGAGAATACTGTGAAAATCGAAGGTACGAGACCGAGAGATTTTCACCTCTCTCGCACGCGTCGGCGTCGGCTGAGGCGAAACGCAGAAAAGTGGCAATTTGAAAGTCCCATCGGTTGCGCTTGGGCCATCGATTTTCACTCCCCGTGTGGGCGTCGGGCAATATCGAAAGTATCGCGGCAGTTAAAAATACTGGGAACCTAGCAAAAAAAGCCCCCTTATAGCCGGTATACGCTTACGAAGAATATAACGCTCTCTAAGCTTGAAACTTTTACTTTTACAATATCTAACGTGACTTAATTAGAAGTATATTACTTCCTTATATTCCTTGCGACTATCTACTAGCTGTAGAGAGAAAATACATTTTTTACGTAGCTTAGAAACGTATATTGGTGCACACTTTTGGTACGTGAATTTATATCAAGATAATCGTTAATATATTTTCATCTAATTATCATTTTTTAAGACAATTATTTTTTATTTAATAATTATTATTTAATGCCACTTGATAACAATAATAATTATAAAAATCATTACAGTTATCACTTGCTTAAATAAGATGATAAATTTTCTAGAATGAAAAATGTAAAACATTACAAAAAATTAACATGTATGCACTTTCCTTAAATTTAACTAATTTTAGTGAAATTATCTTACATAAGTCTCCTATTTATAGGTATGATACCTATTTTTACTACATTGAAATATTATTTTACTGTGTTTAATTTATTTTATAAGCTAATTTACAAAAAACTAGAAATATCTTAAAACAATTTTTAGATAATTTTTACATAAATTTTACGAAAGTTTGAATTATTTAGAAATAAAAAATACCGATTAATAACATTTTTTTATACAATAAACCAAACTTTAGAAGTACATTAGAGAGACAATCCACGTAAAGTAGGTCATTTAAAATTCGTTTTTGTTTTGAATTTCCATGTTAATAAAATTCAAGCACATACATTTTCAACCGACTTATTAGGTCAGACTTTTGCCAGACAAACGTCAGTCTAATTTTAGTAAACCGTATACGAATTCGCGCAAGCGTAAACCGAAAAAATTGAAAAAAATATTCATTCTAACTTTTCAATATTTTTTTTATATACTCTTTGTAAAATTGCTATAAATCCATAAATGAAACATTAAATATAGAAATAGAAAACATATTTCTTACTTATACACAAAAATGTAACAAACAGACAAGTTGTTTTCAGAAAAAACTACAGAGACATTGATAAGAGTCCTTTGGAAAAAGTCGTTTCTCAGAGGATCGAATGAGACGAGAAAAGCTGATAAACTGTCAAGTGACGTTCGCAGCGTTTACTATTCGTTGCATGCATGTAGAATACAACGTATAGACACTCTTGCTACGTGAGCGACAGATGTGCGAAATTTTATCTAGGTATAAATATACGGGATCTTCATGAAATTGCTATGATATCACCTATACATAGGAGATAAAATTCATCGCTACAATCACGTGTACTTCTTTATAGTTGTACATGGTTTTATCGTAAGCCCAATTTTTAATAGACTTTTTTAAATTATTTTTTATTTAATAATTATTATTTAATGCCACTTGATAACAATAATAATTATAAAAATCATTACAGTTATCACTTGCTTAAATAAGATGATAAATTTTCTAGAATGAAAAATGTAAAACATTACAAAAAATTAACATGTATGCACTTTCCTTAAATTTAACTAATTTTAGTGGAAGTACATTAGAGAGACAATCCACGTAAAGTAGGTCATTTAAAATTCGTTTTTGTTTTGACTTTCCATGTTAATAAAATTCAAGCACATACATTTTCACCGGACTTATTAGGTCAGACTTTTGCCAGACAAACGTCAGTCTAATTTTAGTAAACCGTAGACGAAGTCGCGCAAGCGTAACCGAAAAAATTGAAAAAATATTCATTCTAACTTTTCAATATTTTTTTATATACTCTTTGTAAAATTGCTATAAATCCATAATGAAACATTAAATATAGAAATAGAAAACATATTTCTTACTTATACACAAAAATGTAACAAACAGACAAGTTGTTTTCAGAAAAAACTACAGAGACATTGATAAGAGTCCTTTGGAAAAAGTCGTTTCTCAGAGGATCGAATGAGACGAGAAAAGCTGATAAACTGTCAAGTGACGTTCGCAGCGTTTACTATTCGTTGCATGCATGTAGAATACAACGTATAGACACTCTTGCTACGTGAGCGACAGATGTGCGAAATTTTATCTAGGTATAAATATACGGGATCTTCATGAAATTGCTATGATATCACCTATACATAGGAGATAAAATTCATCGCTACAATCACGTGTACTTCTTTATAGTTGTACATGGTTTTATCGTAAGCCCAATTTTTAATAGACTTTTTTAAATTATTTTTTATTTAATAATTATTATTTAATGCCACTTGATAACAATAATAATTATAAAAATCATTACAGTTATCACTTGCTTAAATAAGATGATAAATTTTCTAGAATGAAACTGTAAACATTACAAAAAATTAACATGTATGCACTTTCCTTAAATTTAACTAATTTTAGTGAAATTATCTTACATAAGTCTCTATTTATAGGTATGATACCTATTTTTATACATTGAAATATTATTTTACTGTGTTTAATTTATTTTATAAGCTAATTTACAAAAACTAGAAATATCTTAAAACAATTTTTAGATAATTTTTACATAAATTTTACGAAAGTTTGAATTATTTAGAAATAAAAAATACCGATTAATAACATTTTTTTATACAATAAACCAAACTTTAGAAGTACATTAGAGAGACAATCCACGTAAAGTAGGTCATTTAAAATTCGTTTTTGTTTTGAATTTCCATGTTAATAAAATTCAAGCACATACATTTTCAACCGACTTATTAGGTCAGACTTTTGCCAGACAAACGTCAGTCTAATTTTAGTAAACCGTATACGAATTCGCGCAAGCGTAAACCGAAAAAATTGAAAAAAATATTCATTCTAACTTTTCAATATTTTTTTTATATACTCTTTGTAAAATTGCTATAAATCCATAAATGAAACATTAAATATAGAAATAGAAAACATATTTCTTACTTATACACAAAAATGTAACAAACAGACAAGTTGTTTTCAGAAAAAACTACAGAGACATTGATAAGAGTCCTTTGGAAAAAGTCGTTTCTCAGAGGATCGAATGAGACGAGAAAAGCTGATAAACTGTCAAGTGACGTTCGCAGCGTTTACTATTCGTTGCATGCATGTAGAATACAACGTATAGACACTCTTGCTACGTGAGCGACAGATGTGCGAAATTTTATCTAGGTATAAATATACGGGATCTTCATGAAATTGCTATGATATCACCTATACATAGGAGATAAAATTCATCGCTACAATCACGTGTACTTCTTTATAGTTGTACATGGTTTTATCGTAAGCCCAATTTTTAATAGACTTTTTTAAATTATTTTTTATTTTTTAAAAAAATATACGAATCAATCTGTAATTATTTTTAGAACATGTAATCTAATTTATAGATATTATTCGTGTTGATTGAATAACTACAGTTTATAGATTATTGATTACTTATTTTATTCCGTATCCGTGTTTAATTTCAACGGTTACAACAATAGATAAGATTTTATTATTATGAATTAACAATGTTTAAAGTACACGATTTTAATTAAAGATAAAACCTATATCGAGTAAATTTTTACGATATAAAATTTATTTTTTTTGTTTTTAAGAGACTCTTGAGGTTCATGTAACACATCCAATATAACATATACAGTTTTAAAAACATTTAGAGTTTTAATTAAAATAGACAAGCAACAGATATTATTTCTTGTAGGAAAGTCATTCGGTTTTTGTCATCGTATATGATCTGCAATGGATTTTATAAATTTATAAGTATAAATTTTTAATTTAAGGGAATGTCGTACACTAGAATATATTTTTAACATAAAATAATGAATAATTATTGATTTTTTACGATAATTGAAAAAATTTAAAGTCGTAAAAAGACTTCAACGTAAAAAGAATGTTGAAAATCAAAAAAGTAAATAATGATAATTTCGCGTGAATATTCCGAGTGTTGATAAGTAAATATTATCTTATTACCGGAGCTCACTTATTCCAACAAGAGCCAATCAATTTTGATTTAATAAATTATTTTACACAACAGACTGAAATCGCGCAATTATAATAAATAAACAAGTTATACAAATTTCTTGAAAATATACAAATTTTAAGATGCTAATAAGACAGAAGAAAGAGAGAAACCCAGTTCAACCCTGAAACTCAAGACAACCATATTAAATTAACAAGAAATTCAATTTCGGATGATAGTTTAAAATTTTTAGTAGCGAATCAGCCTTCAGCATCCTAGGTCGGAATAAAACCATGAACTGTTACCAAATTCCAATGTTACATATAGAACGATCAAAAGAATCCGACAGTCCAAATTTTGATCCCTGTTGCAACAACAAGTATTAATGAAAAAGTCGAGCATCCGTTAGATATACAGGACTAGAGAGATTCTATGGCGCCACTGGAAACACATATAGGCGTTTCGGTGTCGCGCAAGCCGAACGATTTGGACAGGGACGGCCCTGAGCCACTTGCGACAGTAGGTCACCTCTCTTCACCTCACTTCGCCTCGTTTTTTTTTTCGAGACTCCATTATGGCACACCACGCGCGCAAGAGAGACGAGCGCGCCGCCGCGTTTTACTCTACATTTTCGTCGGTGTTATATACCCCCCCCCCCTCCTCCCCCTCCTTCCCACCACCACCAATCAAGCCGAGATAATAATAAGCCAACGTGGAGTTATCACAGGCATCCTGTCACCGGTCATCCACGTGTCAACAGTTTTTCTCATTATTTAACGATTGTGATATTTATATATTTTATTAATTCGAATCCTAATAAAATATATAGAATGAATGAAAACTCATAAACTGTTTAACGTAAATGTTTATTTGAAAATATCGGCATTTTGTTAGTTTATTGCAAGTTTAAATGAAGTATTTACTTAAAACGTAAATATTCTCTCTATGTTAGAAGATTTTGTCGTTTTTAAAATGTTGATTTTTGACATTCAAAATATCAAGAAACCATTTCATCCTTAAAAAATATGTATATATATATAAATGAAGGCTCGATTACGACAAGACGGCAAGGCTCTGAGATTCGTAACCACATTGGTTGAGCCGTTTTTAAAGATTGCGAAAGGATGAAGAGGAATTGCTTTTGAAATTTCGTGTGCTAAAAAATCATTTACACTCTGTTCTAGTAGAAGAAAGTTCACTGAAAATTACACTTCAAAACGTATCGATTTACTACGTGCAAAAAATAATTGTATTATTAATACTTATGTAAAATAATTAATAATTGTGGCTATTGAATCTTCTTGGTAAAGAAGTTGAATCACTGTAATTTGCATTTTAGAAATCTTAAGTTACCCGAAGAATACACTTCAAACGATTAACTGCCGTACAATATTAATTTTTTTTTCTCACGATACTTGATGAGATTTCTATAACAGTATACTAAATGGAACGTTAAAAATAGTTTAAACACGTACACACACATATATATATTTTTTTATAACAATTTTTTATACCGATTCTCTGACTCGACAACTTCAAGTGCATTGCGTTTTTAATACATTTTTCCACATATAAAGAGGAGCAATGAAAAAAAATAAAGGTTATATACGAATGAATCTTGTTTCGAAATGACCTGGAAGAAAATATACCGTTTGCGCAATCTAATAGGGGAACGAGTCGAGCAAGTGTTAAAAAAAAGACACTTGAATTATTATGAAAAGTCATTATTCTGGTAATATAGTTAACATATTCGTTTTTTAAATAACGCGCAGTTGCGCGTCTATCTGAAACTGAGAGTGATAACAAATTTTTATCTTCGAAGAATGAAATTTATAAAGTGTATGTTAAAATTGAATAACTCGACAGCTTTACGTCATTTAAACTTCAAGGGATGTAACACACTTTTGTACAGTTTTACCTTGAAACGTAAGTTTGAAAGAAATCAATTGTTTTAATAAAATAAAGTTTAGTGGAAGATATATAAATTTTTTTTTATTTATATACTTTTTACTTATTTATAAATAAGTAAAATGATAAGTTTATACATTTTTTAAATAATTATCGAAAAAGTGATTATTTATTTTTTTAAGATAATATGAATTTGAATACTGAATGACTAACCAAACTTTTATTTCTATTTTTTAATTTTCGTGGTTCCATGGTGTAATGGTTAGCACTCTGGACTTTGAATCCAGCGATCCGAGTTCAAATCTCGGTGGAACCTACGTTTTTTTTTAATTTTAATTAAATTATATAAATTTTTTGTAACTACACTGCTTTGAAAATTTTTTAAATATTATAACAAAATGTAATTTTATATATATTAAATTATGTTGAATAATTATTGAAAATTATATATAGGTATAATATAAATAAAGATTATTATCCATATATATTCTACAATAATAAAATTTCTCATGAAGATTAAATATGCATTTGCACGTAAAATATTAATTTTATACATTAAATGGTTCGTTTATAAATTAATAATTCATAAAATAAAAAATTTTTAAAATTAAGCTTTTATACAGATAAAAAGTTAATCAAATGAATGATTGATAATCTCTTTTTTTTTAATTCATACACTGCAAAGTGTGAAATCTCGAATCATTAAGTTAAATTTTCTTATCTTTATTACATAAAGTCACTGTAATATTAAATCAGTAACAATTTTTAATCTATAAAATAATAAAAATTGTTTAAAATTATTTTTTATACAAGCGCAAGCATTCAATTCACTAATAATCTTAATACGCTATATAAAGTGACCAAACTAATTGAGGAACCGAAAAAAAGTCAGCAAATTTATTAGTAACCAAACGAAATTCTAGTAAGTAATTTAACAAAATTTAGCCCCGAAGCGTGAAGCGTTCAAGGCCGCGTTCGGGATACGTTTTTAAAGAACAGCTCGAAAATGCCAAGAGGAAGCCTTGTTTCGAGTTTTCGAGGTCAGCACCAAGTCATCTTCACGCCTTAGGACTCAACCGATCCACGAGCAAGAGAGAGAGAGAGATTGAGAAAGAGAGAAAGCGAAAGAGAGGGAGAGGGAGAGAGAGAAAGAGAGCCAGGGCGAGACAAAGAGATGTGAGCAGGAAGTCAAGTAGATAGTGCGTACGTTAAAGTGAAGAAAGTGACTGGAGGAAGTGAAACGGCGCGGTCTACAGAGCAAAGGGCACAAAATTCGGCCGTACATTGCGGTTTCATAATTACATTACGAAGTTGGTAAATCTCACATCGCAAGTTATTGCATTAAATCTTGTATTGATATTGAGAACGAAGCAATAATTTTTTAAATATCATTGTTACGCGACATAATTATCAAAATTTCTTAGAAAAGTATAGCTTCACTCCTTCACTCCTATTTTTATATATACGAGAATGAAAGCATTACAATAGTTGGATAAAATAGCCAAGGTACAATAAACAATAAAACATCCCATTAACGTACGATCAAGAGAATAAATCGACGAGCCATGATCATTCACGATGAGAGAGTGTAATAGAAAAATGAAAAGTAGCCATAAGTGGGCGGATGCAAGGATCTTCTCTCTTTGTCTCAACTGACAAGCTCGCGTGCGCGTCCTTCATCGCTCGCTTATTAAGGACGGCAATGGTTCTCTTTCTCGCTCTCTCGCTCTCTCTTGCTCGTATAACGATTGTTGCCTCTTCGTTGCCCGAGGATGGGAAGCCGGCCGGAATTCGCTCGATTATCGGCGTCGCAGATGGACTCGTTTCTCCCCGATGGCGTTGCCATGAAACGACTCGATTAACCAAATTTATTATCCAACTACTTCTAGTCGACGCTTTTATTAATTGTTGTGTTTCGAGGGTCAATTTAAGGGTTTCCTTTTAATTAAAATTTCGTTTTTCAACCTCGCAGCGCATGAGATTTGATATTTACGGGCGGGAAAGTATATAGAGTAAACATTATTGTGATTAATTTGTCCCTGGAGAGGTGAGTTTCATTTAATTTCTCCGAGTTACTACTATAACAAATTAGATTAAGATAAACTACTTTCTGTAAATAATTACTTTTGTTTCAATAATACATTGCAAATAACGATATTATTTTTACGCGTGTAGAATCAGACACCGAATCTATATATATATTTATATCTCTACAATACAATTTTCTTCCGCGTCAGAACAATGAGATACTAAAAAGTTATAACTGTCCAAGTTGATCCTCAATCCTCTTTTCGCAGTTCAAAACATTAACAACGATATTAACCTCATTAACAAATTAATCTTGTCGATCAACTAAAAACTCCGAAATCGTCGAGTTTGATATTGGTAAAAACGATTCGAACGGAAATGTTTGTTTATCCAGGCTTTTTTTCTTTATAGGCGAACTAAAAATCAATGTACCTGAAAGAGAAAGATCACTTTCTAATTTCGGAGAAAGGTCTTTAAAATTAGAAACGATTATGGAAGAGAGAAGTCGAGCTTCCTTTCTCGGTGAGCGAACGCTTGCACATAGACTCGCTCGGTCGTACAATTGTATAGACAAATTCTCTAAAAATAGCATATATACATATGTACATATATCTGTAACTGTGGTATTCTCGTAACGCACTTTCATAGGTTCGTCTCGGAAAATCGAAATAGTTGAAAAAATGTATTCGTATTCTATTACGTTTGTATTAGATTATTATTCAAAGTATGTACAATTCATCGAAGATAATTAAACGGAGTATTGATTGGTATATATCTTTGTATAAGAAAAATTAGATACGAAAAATGAGTAAATATATATAAAACTATGATGATTGGTCTAATATCAATTAAAACTACATCGACGAATCAATGAAATAAAAATGTCTCGAAGAGAGGAAATCAAATCCGCAAAATGTAGGAACGGCCCACTCTCTCAAGTTCGTGAGCTCCATTAGGGGTTTCGAGAGCGGACTTATCGTTAACCTCGATCCTCCCCCCGTAGTCCACGGATGTCACGGGGTTAACGCTCGTGTCGGAGAGCGAACCGTACCACCGGGTCGATTGAGCCCCGCTCGAACGTGACGGGTATCGAGCACAAACACCCAGAGTCCAACCCATAAAAACACGACCGACAGAATTTTTCTGGCTCTTACCGATCCCGTTTTCGAAATACTCGATTGCTATCTTATCCTTTTTCTTTCTTTTTCCTTTTCTTTCACTATTATCAGGCTTATAAGCCTCGTTTACGGACCCTCAAGGCTTAGGGACACACCTCAGGTATGCATACAAATCGGCTACTGACGTATTACTTTCATTAATTATTTTTCTCCGTTAATTCAATACGTACAAATGTATTACACTTTGTTCATTTTATAAACGTGTATATTTTGTTAATGTTGTTAAACATTCGTTATTTTAATAAACGAGATTAATAAGTACGAAAATGTGCAGCATCGACACGAAATCCTATAGCGAGAAAACAAAAATCGCGAAATAACCAGCTTAAACGAGATGATGGTGCATCGGCTTACGGACAATGATGCGGAAAGGTGGCTTTTCCTCGAAGAAAAAAAAAGAAGAGAGAAAAAGGAAGAACCATCCATATATACATTTGGGATTCAGCGCGCGTCGTGGGTGGCGGATAAAATAAAAAGGAGCAGCGGCTCTATAGGGACCATCTCTTTCTCTCTTCTCTATTTCTTCAAGGCAAACTGTCGGATTTGTCAGGCGTGCCAGGCAACTTTTCCCCGTACACATATATGTATATATCTATATATGTATATATACGTATAACAGATGCGAGAGGGACGAAAATTTGGGGTTCCCTTTCCGATTACCCCTCGGACATCTTACGATGCTTCGGATTATCTCCATCCGGCAGTTCTTTTATCTCGCTCTTACATCGTATCAGCTGCTGCTCATTCACATTAAATCTCATTTATTTTTCCTTCTTTTTTTATCCACGTAACACGCACGTAGCACCGATTCACCAACGACACTTTTTATACCGTGTTTATTATCGCGATTTTCGGCGATCGTAAATATATATATATATATATACATACATACATACACGCTGTGCAAACAAGCTTGTTTATTAATATTCACGTGGATTGATGGTGGACATGTGTTAATGAATTTCCGTGACCTTGAATTTTATGCGCGTTATTAACGTTGCATTATACGTTTTGAATTTTGTAATTTATTTTCACCTTTCGCATACGCGAATGAATGGGTCATATACCTACATTTCACGTGTATTACGAGAGAGAAACTTTTAATTTCGTATTTATTTATTACTTTTTCATACGATTTATTTGTTTCAACTTGATTTCCACGAAGTTATACAAATATCTACCGTTAATTAGTATCAATTTATGGTTTGCAAACACTTGACAAATACGTGATCAATCTTCAAATATACGTTTGGCCAACGTTTAACCAACGTTTGGTTATTAAAGAAAAAAATGTTAATAATTATATTGTATTGACTTCTACTACAGAATTTATGATAAATAGGTGCGACTTATGATTTTTTAAGATAGTATTAAATTAATGACGGAAAAGAGTCAAGATAAAAATTTTTAACCTTTCGAAATATATAAACATTCTGATGCCAAAGTCCTAAAAGTTATCCGAAGTTGTATAATAAATCATAGATATGTCAAACTGAAGGTTCCTGGTATGTCTCGTGTCTAGATACATTTAAACCAGGAAAGATAAACGGAAACGTTAAAAAGTAAAACATTTTTGTTTGAATTAAATCGTAAAATTAAAATATTATACAGAAAACATTTTTTTCGTTATTTCAACGGTAAACATTTCGAACGCAATAAAATATTTCCTTCATTGGTGTTATAAGCCCACGTTGATACTCTTATCGTATCGTATTAAATCGACGATACACATAATCTGATCGTGAGATTCGACCAGATGTCTCGAATAGAAAAAAAATACGAATTTTCCAAGATGTGTTTACTAGTTGTTGGTTAAAGTCGATTATCACGGTATGCGCGTCCTCAAGAATCAGCAAAATAAGATTTAAGGGCTTTAACTACGAGAACATTTTTCTAGGTAAAATAACAATAGGATGTGTCTGTATATGTATCCGATGGATTTATATCTATAGGGACTAGACGTGTGACGAAGTAACGATTTTCCGATAAGGAAGTGAATTGGTCGAACGTGTATGTGTATGTGTGTGTGTGTGTGTTTTCTATAGATTTGATCGCAACCGGCTTTTCAAATGTTATCTTTTTTTGGTGGTGGGCGCGGACTAATGTGTTGAAATGATTCGTACGAATGATTTTGCTATATCGAGGATACATTTTTCCGCATCTGTTACTTTTCAAAATAAAATATAACTACCTTTTCTTTCTTAATGTAAGGTTACGCTTTTATATTCAGTATAATAAATTATACATTATTTAAAATAAAGTTACTCGATTTGAATAATTTTAATTTATTTATACGCGTCACGAGATGAAAATAATTTTCTTTTTTATAAAGTATAAATTTCTAATAATATTCAGCGCGTTTCGTATAAAGTGTAAGCGAAGATAAAATCTTTGCGGAATGGTCAATAAAAAGTACATTTTTATGTCTCTACATTTAGAATAGCAAAAAAATAAGGACAAAAATACGTGAAATGTGCAGTTTCCATAAACTTTAAAATTATACGACGATTCAAAATTAAATAATTTTTATTGTCGAGTTTGTTGGTAAACTACTTTGAGTTTGAACCCTCATTGTTAAGTCCAACTCCTGAGAAAGTATTCAAGGACCGACAAATTGACCTTTCGAAGAAACGATTCACGTTACACATGGTCTACATAGATATTATACAAATGATTGAGTTTTACAAAAACTTAAAATCTTTATTATGCTCTGCTCGTCGTGTACAAAAAGAAGTTTTCGAATTGCACTAAATATTACAAAATGTTAATATATTAGTATATACAAGAACGTTTGAATTTTCATCCGAATGGTAAAAAAGAAGTACAGCCATTAAAATTCCACAGATGCGTATAGACACAGTGGATCGTTTCCCAGAACAAACAGTAAAAATGATAAAACAAAAGAAAAAAAAAACGAAAACTCAGTTGTAACTGGAACGAGAGCGAGTAGATCCACCGGGAAAAGTGTTGTACGAGACTTTTCGTAGCGCAGCAACAGCGTAAGCAGCATAGGCAGCAACGGCAGCAGCGGCAGGAGCAGTATGGTATAGAAAGCCCCAGTACGGCGCTCGATACAGGGAGAGAGACCCCGAGAGAGGAAGCAAAGCACATCCAAGGCTAGCCGCTGGGCCAAGGGCGAACTCGGCGCGTGCAACACCGAGGACCGGCCAAGGGAGACCGACGACCCTTTTGCTTGCTTCTCTCCTCCACCTCCACCCGATTCTTATTTTCCAACCGAGTCATTGTCTGCCCAGGCTCGGCATATGGCCGATCTTTGTTCCCTCCCTCTTTCTCTCTCTCTCTCTCTCTCCCTCTCTATCCCTCTTTATCCTATTATATCCACAGTGAGAGAGAAAGAGAAAGGGACTCTTTGGGTATTATGTAGTATACGTACTCTTTTTCCCCGGGACAACCATCGAGAAAGATGATGATTCGTTTTCTCGAGTGGTGTAGGTGCAAGCGAATGCAAACTCGAAGCCGAAGGTCTCGAGGTATTCTACCGACCAGTTTTATAACTGCAGTAATTGACATAGGTGTTCGCTCGGATTCATTTTCGTACAATAATTTTCTTTTCCTTTCGTTTCTTTGCGTTACATTTTACGACTCTGCCGTTTTCGAAAAAATTAAGAACAATCCGTTTCCGAAGCATCCGAGCAACGAATTTACCCTCGTAAAATTTCTATAAAACCGCATTACACTGCGCGAGTCAGAAGAAGCGTAATACGTTTTATATTTCCCGCGGTAAAATATAACAGCGCGCGTTATTATGACAAATCACATTTTTTCCAAGTTTAACCGAATTCGCTGGGGTAGAAAAACCTTGCGAGTCTACGCCGGATATCGAGGAAAGCCTTAGCTGTATCGTTCGAAAGTTAGACTCGTCGGGGCAACTTCACGTATATTTCACGTACGCTCTCGGATACGCATCTCTCTCTCTCTCCCACTCTCTCTACATCTCTCTTCCTTCCTTCTATAATTCCATATAGATATGAGTAAATCCACGTGAACCTTCGACTTTTTATAGTATCGAGTAATGGAAAAAAAATTACGAGCACGTTGCTCGCTTCTTTTTTATATTGCACTTGTGCTCTCCTTTCACTGATAGTAATCCGTGTATTCTTTTTCCAAATGGCCTTTTCGTAGCTTCTCGATGACAACTTTTGACATTCATCCGTCGTTTTAAGTATAAACGCTTATAGCAATATGCTAGATGAAAATTAAACTAAATTGAAATTGATAAATTTATATTTTTTAGGTGCACTACTTGTAAGTATAAATGCTGAATCATATTGGTTTTTTCATTAAGTGATTTTGGTACATTTTAACACTGATTATTTTTTTTCAACTCCTCGTAGTTAATATACGAAACTCTAACACGATAGAAATTGTACGTTTACGATTAGTTTACGTTTATCCGTTTAAATTTAGAATTCGTCTGTCGCCGTACTATAAGAAAAAAACGTTTCGATGGACAATATTATCTAAAAGTATTAATCACCTTTTTTAACGATACTTATAGTTTAAAATACTATTGAAGTATAAATATTATTTTTAGTTTTACGTCTGCACGTACATAAAAAGTGTTTTTCGAGGAGAAAAATGCTCTTTCGATAATTGATAAAAGATAATGCTAATTATCTGTTTCGGTGAGCTGAAGAAAATGACTGATGTCGGTATTAAAATGCCATCAATATGGTAAAGCATCGATAAATTTACTCTTAAATCCATCATCTCTATTTTATGAGTATATACGGTATATAAGTGTAATTAAAATTAAAATAAACATATAGAATCGATGCACCTATACAAATTTAATCTTTATTACTATAATTGTATATACTCAACGGTTCAATTCGTCCGAAAATCAATAATCTATCAGGAAATGAAATAGAAAGAAATCGAAAATTTATATAGTAAAATGAAGGTTGTACAGTAGATTTCTAGAATTACGACTTCATGAGCAGCTGCGACGAGAGCATCCACTTTCTCTCCCCGAGAACGTGAAATCGGCGTGGCCTCCCTATTATCGTGTCAACGACTGCCTACACAACAAAAGCCGAAAGAGACGTTTTCGCGCGCAGTGAAAGTCTCCTCGCGGTTAATTCGCGAGGACAAACGCCGTGGGAGTGACGCGAAGTGATAGCCCTTTTTTTTTTATTCTCGTTGCTTTTGTTGCGGACGATGGACCGAGCAAGAGTCGACCGCTTTATGAACGAGGCGGGGGTAATTGAAAACATTTACATGACAAAGGAGCGCACGAAGCTTTAGACGTATTGATCGAATCTTGGGGTCTCTATCCCGATGATTCAATGAACATTTTGATAAGCCGGGTGTTTCTGACACGATGTTTGTGTTAAAATAGTAACCATAATTAAAACCCATTGGTGTCGTCTATTTTTTACCAAAGGCAATTCTCAAAAAAAACACAATAAGTTCGACAAGAGAGATGAAAAATTCATGGATCAGAAAAGAAGTTGGAAAGAAGGCTAACTCGGTTAAATCCGTAAGACGCACCGAGAGAGTCTAGCCCCACTACTATTCGTCAGTAGACAAGCTCCCTTTCCTCCGAAGCTTTCCAACGGTAACCCGGGTAACTATGCCAGGGACTCTCGACGCTGAGGGGGAGAGACTCTACGTGCGCACCTCGATTTTTAAGTAAAAGTACGTAGTGCTCTCGACTCGCTTTCAAATGTGCGACTCGTGCTATCTTATCGAAAGGACCGAGGAGACGCAACTTTACCGGAACAAAGTATCCTCGTATCATCTTTCCGTTTTGCAAAATCAGAGAGAAAGAGAGAGAGAGAGAGAGAGAGAGAGAAGGAGAGCAGTTGACGAATAACGAGGGAAAGTTTTGCTTGCTTTTTGTCTCAAAAGAGCTTTGTAGATAATGAGCTTCGACGGACGTTCGCGTCGTGATAATGAATTTGACGGTGATAAAAGATCTACTCCCATTGTTACAAGTTGCATTTTATAATTACTTGATAAACTTACCTTAGCATTTTATTATTTTATTCGTATATCTAAAACTTTCTTTCGTACGTTTCAACGATCAATAAATTTCTATCAGGAAATAATCTCAAAATGAACCAAAGCGTTAAACTGCATTTGGTTCGATATTTAACTGAAAAAAAATAATAGTACCGATAGACTTCGTAGCCAAGGGACTACTGAAAAAGAAAAAAAGGAAAAAAGACAAAATTGTGAGATCGACGGCTTTTCACCGAGGGTTTCCTTACCGAGTGAAAGCTCCGTTCTTGCACTTCCCTCCCGATAAGAGAGTGACTTCCGCGTGCCTCCGGACCATCGAGTAAGAGCCACGCGGCGGCAACAAAAGAATAGACACGCTCGCCGGCATTACGTAACACAGTCAGTCCTGGCTTTCTCGAGTTGGGAAACGTTTCCATTTCACTACTCCCGGCAAAAATGTCAGCCTCTCTATAGTCGCGAGAGCTATACTGAGATTTATGTAAGTAACGTAACGCTTTCTCGGCGAGAAGGACTCTTTTTTTACTTCGTATCTTCTTTTGTCACTGGTGTCGTTTATGCCAACTGTCAGCCTCGTCATAATAAAACTAAAATGCAATGAGTTCTTCAATTAAATTGGGAAAAGTTCGTGCGGTTATCATCAGAAATTATTATCCGAGGTGTTATTCACTTAAATACATAAGTGTCAAACGGATATTAAAATTTAAATCAATTAGTAATTGCCAAACCTCGAGTATTATGAAAAATCCAAAAGGTATTTAAAACCAGATTATGTTTTGCGAATTGCAAATGATTTCAAGCAGTTATTAAACGTTTACAACGTAATTTTGGAATTATATTGTAATTATTAGAAATCATTAAAAAATATTAGTATTAATAAAAATAACATTTATTTAACTTATATATTATTGTTACGAAATTATCTTTCAATGAAAAAGGAATATAAGAATAAAAATATGATTTGAATTATTTTAAAATAATTTGAAGCTTTTAAAAAAATCATCGTACATGCTTGTGTATAAATTATTATAGTGTCTGGGAGTTATAAATTTAAGAATTATAATCTTAAGATTTGTGTTCTTCGAAACTTTTATTATTGAGATTGTACACCAACCCTTTAATTTCCAGTGTTACTTTCACATGACAGTATTTATTAACTCAGAGTGACTTAATTGAATTGAAATTATAGTCTTTAAATGAGAAAAATTTATTAAATATCTTACAACACCCTTTTTTATCGGAAATAAAATCGAAATTTGTTTTTATAAAATGTTGATAGCTTGCACAATCGAGTATATCGTTTCGCCACTAACTAGAATGTATTACAAACGGGTCGCACGAATTGTAGTATCTAAAAATCTCAAAAATATTTAACTTTGTATTTACAAAACAACCCATTAACGACTTTTTCAGGTGGAAATCGAACAACAGCTAAGCTCGATCAAACCAAACCGCGCGCAAACCCGTCAATAAACTCGAGTTTTCCAAAACCGTTCAACATTCGAAATATCAGTTCAATCATTGCACGAGGAAACGCGGTGTTCGAGTGAAAGCCAACAGCAGCAGCACTCCCAGTTTCAGAGTACGAGAAACACAAAGAGAGGAGGGACTGTATCTCGAGATTTTATAAAATAAAAGGGTGTCTCTCCGTTATTTAGTTCCCCTCGTTTTATATTTCTTTCATTTGAACTCGATACACCAACGTGAAACTCATTTTCATCGAGCGTATATTAAATGGAAACCGACTGTATATAAGGGAAAGTGAAGAGAAAACCGAGTTGAAATTTTTCCCGATGCAACTTTTTATGTGTATCCAAGTAAAATCGTAAACGTTGTTAGTTCCCGGTTTTAATAATTAACCAGCATGCGATATTTCGAGCGATTTGAGGTTCTTATAGACTACCGAATGAGAGAAATTCACTTGAACGATTACGTAAGAAAATTATATCGCGATATCGTGATTATTTACCGAGGAAGTAATTTTTCGTGTTAACAATTAAATTTTTCACCCAAGATTATTCGCATTTTTCCTTTGCAGTTTTAACTTAATCCATTAATACCGCAATCGTTCTTTGCAATCGCCGTCGAAGAAAATTGGAGAAACTTTGTTGTTTCTGCGACTGTGCAATTTTATTTACCAAATCAAATTTCTACCGAGAATCGATATAGTTGTACAGTATACATGTATATACAGCTTAACTTAACGAAATGTATCTTTAAAAAATATTATTGAGGATAATTTGAAATCGATTGCGTAAATCGAGTGTACGTAGGGAAAGGACTCACTGCAGGTTTCACAATATTGCCACGTTTTTTCGTAATATACTTCCTTTGGTTACGTCCGGGTGTATGTACCACAAACTCATTTTAATTGACCTGCATTACAAATATCCCGAATTAACCACGCTTTTGTTACAGTATCCTTTATTTAGGAAAGGTAATATTGTACAAAAATATATTGAAATTACAATTGACCAAAAAAAATGGGTTATAGATTGTTAATCATTTGTTTATTAGTTTCGCACAATCTTAAGATTTGAAGCAACCGTATAGAAGCTACATTCACCGAGATCCTCGAGGTGCACAGCATCACAAAGGTTAATCACAAGAGAGGGGGAAACAAAAGGAATGCGCGGCACGTGGCGACGGGTGCTGCAGTCGGAATGGAGGGAGGAAAAAGAGAGTGCTCGATTTATCGCGCTACCGCGCGCTTGGTCACGATCATCCGTGAGCCAAAGGATTCGCGAGTTTCGCATATTTTACAAGACAAGATTGGCACCGACTCTGTCGAACCGCGACCAATCTTCTGTCAATCCAAACGAGAGAGATCATTTTCGAAAATTCAAAGTGCATTTACTTTTTTAACGTGATATTACTCGTTATAAACCAGCTGATGCTTGGTTAATTTTCTATCATATCGTAAATGTCAAAGTTTGTTTATTTACTTTAATACACGCAATTATATAGTAAACATAATGTGTAATTTAAAATACCCCGTATTAATGAAAGAGAAAAAGAAATTTTCCCGCATTCAGTAAATTGTATGAAATTAACATTTCGGTTGCGTAGGAGGAGGGGGCGAGTTCCCATTTACGCAACTTAATGTTAACAGTAAACGAGTTAAACGTTTGTTTTCACCGACAATTTCATTCGTCTATTTTCACTCATTATTATTCACCTCGTTGCTCGAAACCTGCAACGTTTCCCTTTCTCTCTATATCCGAATATTTTTTTAACTTACCAAGCTAATAACTCACTCGAAAAGAGCCGAAACGGATTTTCACCTAAACCTTTCATTAGTGTGAGGGAGGTAGAGATATAGATTACAGCTGACGCATCTCGCGCCAACTGCCCCAAAGCTATGAGTTTCAAAACTGAAAATCGATTTTCTTTCTTCCTACGGGTAGTACTTGGAAAATTCAGTTATATCGCGTGTAAAAATATTTTATCCAGATGAATATCCTCGTAAGTAAATATCGATATCAAGTGCAGATAGCGCTGTGTGAAATAAATTTTACAGATGGTTGGAACAATAGTATTGCGGTTATATTTGAGGAAGAACGAGGAAAATTACAATAGAGAAGAGAATACAATAGCACTATTAAAAATTCATAAATAGTAAAATAACATTTTCTATATAATTTACGTATTTTATAAAACTTGCGTATATCTATACTTTCTCTATCGAATATTTTTGTAGTAATCTGAACGACGTATAACATTATTATTAAGAGTATTATAAAATTTGAACAATAATCTTTTCGTCAGGGACACCTGAGTCAAACGCAATAACACAAGTTATCACGAACTTGAATTTGTTATAGTTTTAAATTTTCGTTTGGGTAACTGCTCAGAATGGACATTAAAATTATACATATTTACAATAAATAAAAAAAATATAAAACCTAACTATTTTCAAAGTAATCCCGCATGCTTTATCGCTAATAAGTTACTATCCCAAAACTCAATAAAAGCATCTTCTTATTTTCCATCTAAAAAGCCCTGAACTTAAAGAAAATAGTCGAGGAGTTCAAGTCTTCGTAAAATATTGTGCGTTTTATGGTGCGCGTACACGTACAGACACACGCACACGTAGAGATTCTTCCTTTTTCAACTTTGTGCGCCGTGGTAAGGAGAACACGAGCCAGCCACAACGTACCCTCGGTTTTATACGTGTGTGTGTGTGTATATATATATATATATATATATATAGGTAGGTAGGTAGGTTGCCTGACCGATCTTTACCTTGTGTGTATTGATGTGCCTGCGCCATACACACAAAAACCATAAGAAACGCAATGGGGGGAGAGAGTCCTCCTTTTTTTAAAAGTACGACATCCGTTTCTTTCACGGAATTTCGGGGGGGAAATTCAATAGAACGTAACGTCAAAGAAATTTTATTCTCAACCTTAGGATATCTCGCGTACATAAATGTTTATTTCGTTTATTTTACGATATACGCTGGAGCTTATAAACTTCGAGAAAGGATATTTTCACCTATATATGTCTATCGGAACAATTTTGTCTTTATTTTAAATAAACAGTTTAATTTTCAAACGATTCGCCTAAAAAGATTATCAAGAAATTTTTATGAAATTGTAATGATACGATGAGCGGTGCAATCGCGAGTTGAAAAATTGTCGAATTCGCAAAATGAAGAAGGTAACCCCGATTAATTATGAGGTGCTATTCAGGTTAATGCCGACAAAATGAGCAATTCCGTGGGTAATATGAGATTGGTGATACATTAAATCCCCAGGTGTACCATGTGAGTCCGGAACACGCGTTACTACGTAGCCACTTGTAGGAAAACGACCAGCTGCGGCTAGTATAGTACTTGTGGATTGGGTCATTGCGAATGGGTTGTTTGACTAAACTAAAAGATGCAAATTGCGTGCTTGGATTCTAATCAATTTAACGTACTCTTAATGAATATTTTAAATCGTTATATCCAACCATTCTTATATATTATACAATCGAATTAATCAAGAAAATTGTTAGTTTTCATTAACAATTATATTATTTTAGAAAATTTGCACACGTACGTGTATGTAAATTTATAAATGCACTACGTATATAAATATGCAAATAATTTGAAGTTATACTGACGTTAATCAAAAGTGAAAACGAAATATTGTTCGTTCTAGTGAAGTTAACCGTAATATGTACGTTGCAGTAAAACGTAGAAATGTTCCAATGTTATATTCGATGATCTACGTTACGACAGGACATTCAGTTTTATAGAAAACAAAATGTTCTAGATATCAGTTTACAAACAAAACCAGGTACGCTTATTTGTGGAATATTTTTAAAAGTATTTTATACAAGCTATTTTCAATTTAAGAATAATTATCTACACAGTGCAAAAGAAGCTAACATTTGGAAACCCTAAAGTATATAGAACCAATTTTAAATTAAATAATAATTTTATAGTAAAAGAATTAATGTTATGAAAACTTCGACCGCAATTTATACGTTAAAATTACGACACGAAAAGAAACGTATAATCTTTAATTAGAAAGATTGAGCGTCTCTTGCCCTATTGGTAAATATCCAGTTGCATTACAAATATATATATTTTTTGTACCTCAAGCGGCTACGCGAGTGCATTGCATTAAATTAGTGAAAACCAATTAAGAAACGTACATTTCATTGCAATAATCGAATGTAACCTAGTAATTAATAACTAATATTAATCTCAATTATAAACCAATGGCAATAAAATCGTCTCTTTCCATTGACGAAATAGAAAAGAACGCCACTCCCGTCATTAATCGCGCTACACTTGCACACGAGTAACCTCAATACCGTAATCTAAATATCATTGGATGATAATATCCATCATCGGTAATTAAGTGCCAAAATAAACAGAATTTTACCGAGAGAATCCTATAAATTGAACAGAGCGAATTGTATTAACAACGAGCGCACAAGGAAAAATATTTTATAACCCTCTTTGCGCATCCAGGTCATCGTAAAATCACGAATAGATCGAAATCCACGAGAGGCTCAGTTGACGATGCAAAACAGCGGAAATTGATTGACCGATTGTATGTACGAACTCTCCTTTACCCTTCTCATCCCCCCCCCCCCACTTCCCTTCCCATATTCCACCACTCTCTCTTTCTCTCTCACTTTATACGAGTCGTATAAACTTGTATAAATTTTAACTACATTTGTCATTTTAATTATAACGTTGAATAAAATTTTTTTTCTTAATTTAACTTTAAATTAATAATTTACGTTTTACGACACTACTGACACGAATTATAATCTAATTCTCAGGTTGTACGTTGCATTCACAATTAAGATATCGTAGTAAAATATTGATTTATTATGATGTTTTATAGTATTTTTATTTACAATTTTATGATGACATTACGGAATTATTGATCAAAAGTTGCAGTGTCTCTTATCGAGAGTATAAAATATGAGTAAGAGAGACTATTAAAATTCCATATTATTTGACGTTGAATAAAGAAACTTGGAAGTTCGATGCTCTAATAATTGATTATTTTTCCTGTAAATATATTATGTACGTGATTCTGCTACGAATATTTGCTCAGTATACGTATATAGGACACGTTTTGAACAATCGTAAACAATTAAATGATATAATAATATAAATTTCCAACTCACAAAATATAAATCTACTTAATCTCAATTCCTTAATTTCTTAAAAACAATTTAACTCGATAGCACGCTTAAAAGGCTGAATTACTATGTATTTTACAAACTAACAAACGAAAACACAGATCCATCGAAATCCGTGACTAAAATAAACGTAAAACCCTCGGTTCGTACAGTATTTTAATCAGTCCATCAACAATACACTAAATTTTCGTAATTTCCACAAACAAGGATCTGTCTTTCTCTCTTTCTCTTTTACTATATGCACGATCGAGAGGGATAGAACGAACGAGAACGTTGCGCAGAAACCATGTGGGTGCGGTCCACTGCGAGATACGTGACCTCGGTGAATAGACCCGTCAATGCTTCGCTTCGTTAAATTAAACAGACTGTTGAGTTTTCGCGTGGATATATGTTTTAGTAAGAGATTTTATGTTTTATTCGTTAAAAATAAATTTATTTTCTATTTAATCAATTTTCTCAAAAACTATACTTTTTATTCAAAGAGAATATTGATGGATGTTCCAGTATATTAAGGGATCTAATAAGCCTTTGAAACTAATGTATTACTTTATAATTATTTTATTTTTAAAAAAATGCAGTAGGTAGTCTAAAATATTTTAAAATATTTAAAAGATATTAAATATATAAAAGAGATTAGTATATTTTTATACGTACATATTCTTGTGACATCTTGCGTTTTCGTAATAATTGATACGTACATTAATAGTTGGCTTACACGATGGTTTGGAAATGAATGGGAAGAACTTCGTTAAAATTATAACGTATGTTAAATACATTTTTTTTTTAATTTATTAAAATCATTGTTTATGATTGTTTTAAAATATATAGCAAATTTCTCTATAAAATTGACGTATGCTTGAATAATGAATACACTCTTAAAAAAATTGAATATATGTTAAAATTTTGTAAAATATTGTTAAAAAATGATAATCGTATAAATAAGTCTTTTTAAAGGGATGTCGTTCCTAAATAGTAGGGATACTACACCTTGGAACCTAAAAAATATGTTTAAAATATTGAATTAAAAATCTTAAAGAAGATATAAACTTTAAACCCAAATATTATATATATACTATTAGCGATCTAAAAATTTGAAAAGATTTGGGTTTATTGTTTATAGCTTACATGAGCGCGTGACGTAAAGGATTTTTCCATGAATGAATTTTCTTGATTATAGATAAATACAAGATATGCCCATTTTCTGAGCTTGACATCCCCTTGAAACGATAAATAAAACGATAACCTAAAAACGAATTTTGATCACAAATGATACTTAATTCGCAAACAAAACGTAGACACATGTGCACCATTAATAACGTACAATGTCGAATGTATTTGTTATCACTAAAAGAGCTTAGACTCGCACACATAGATATAGGAAAAGAAGAAGACATGAAATTTAAATATCTATACGAGTCCTCGAGGAGAGAAGGAAAGAAAGAAAGAATACAGCGAGAAGCTCCGACGAGTCGTCGATATGGCAATGCGCCGATGTAGGTTACAGGCGAAAACTGCTTATTGAGCATTTCGCCACGAATTACGTCACGAGTTTGAGAGTTTGGCGGACGCGCGATGATTTCCCCCGGCTACGAAACGCGGCCGCGTCGCGAAATCAAAAACAATGGACTCTCTGTCTATCTACACTGCGTGTATATATGATATACATATACATCTACATACGTATACACACACACACAGATATATCTATATCTATATCTATATTATTTTTCGTACCTAACGATAAAAAATAGTGCGCGACTCGCGATTATAAATTTCTTTGAAAATTGAAATTATATACATATACGCAGATAGGGCTATTGCGGTGTGTAGGTTTACCTCGGGAGAAGAAGTGGACCGAGACCAAGTTTTATCGCCTCTGCGTTTTGTATCTGCGCGCGCGTGTGTGCATATGTATATACGTGTACATATGTATATAGTGGAAAAGTAAAAGTCGGCTGGCACATTAAAATTTGTGCGTATGTAGGAGGCGTATCTTGTCGCGTGTGTACTACATTGTATTCGTTACGCGCGAGCTGTGTATATATGCGTCTTATCGACATCTTATTATTTAGACGCTTATTATTTATTAATCATTTAGATTTAATTGTGTAATTGATTAATCTTCTTGACATAATAATTATTGATACGCGCGCGTAAAATATAATATTGTTCATTTATTTACGTAAAAAGGTTTTCTCGTAACAAAATAGTGTAAAGAAAAAAACGAGCAACGTTTAATAATGAGCTTTTCAATCGTTAAAGTAAGAAAAACTACCTGAATATAAATAGAGGACGTATTCATTGAAAATGGCCAAACACTCGAGAGCATTAAGGTGGTCTTTAAAACGATGGTCAGTGTAACAACGAAACAAAAGTGCACTTTGCACGGAAGATATATATATATATCTAATTAAATCGAGAAAAATTTCACGTACGTGCAAACAGACGGAAAGAAAACACTTTTACTCCCTCGGTATAGTTTCCCCTCGCGTCGTCGCGAACTTACTTTTCTCTTGAAATTTTTACAGCCGAAACAATCGATGCGGTGAAACTCTCAAAACTCGTGAAAGGACAATTCGTCGGGCTTTCACGATTGTTAACCTGACTGGTAATAAAAAGTTACGGTGAAATTTTGGTTATATAGATACACACACTGCACAAGATTTTGATAACAAGAACGAATGACGCAAGAAAAAATTAAATCGCATTCGATCTCTAGCAAAAAATACAAATGTTATTTAATTTTTTGCAAACTCGAATCGGATTTATTTGAACGTAATGCAAAACGAATGGTTTCGTTTACTTTTCCTCAGCGTAGTAAGTGGCTCTTGTAATAATATTCCATATGCAAAGGAAGAATGTTAAGGACGAATGAATGGAACGTGGCTGTTTTTCAATAGAGATTTTATTTTTCCTTTACATATTTAAAATAAAAATTTTTCTTTGTCAATGCGTTTAAAAACCTATTTAACGTACCTTCTTCGAGTTGAATGTATTTATATCTTAATAATTAATTTCAAATGATAAGTAAATTTTATTTACGTATCAATATAGCAATTTTCTTTCGATAACTATCAGTGAAAATCATTCGAAATCAATGTACGTACACACTGCTATTCAATTACTTTTTGTTGATCGGTCAATTATAAACATAGTATTTAATATTCTTACCACTACCATTAAAATTTTGCTTTTCCCCGTATACGCACACTGTATTTCCTTGAGCAATCATTGCTAAAAACTAACCAATAAAACTCATATTTTATACATTTACATGTATAAACATTCACTTTTCTTCGAAAGTAAAGCTGTCCGAGTCAAAAATTCAAAGTAAGTAATATACTAAAAAATCATTAGGATTAGACATACAGTAGAATTTTTAAAGAGTGTTAATTACTCCAAATGTGAAATCTGAGTTTAAACTTTCTAAATATTTAAAACACAAAATTGCCGTAAAGTTAATGAACTGGGTCAAACCAAAAAGAAGCTAACCGTACTTGACATTCGAAAGTGTACTTAAAATACTTTTTTTCAAAGAGCCTTATATTTAAAAGTCGAATAAAAACCTTTCAAAACGAGAATATAGTAATTTGAAAAAAAGTTAAAAATTTTTTTAGCAAACAAAGACGTATTTTCTTTTGCAGAAAAAGATAATTTCAATACGATAAGAATATGTATTTTAGTTAAATGTAAGTTAGTGCATTTGCTTCGAAAATATCGTTTGAAATTATATTTGAAGTAAGTAATATTATTGTAGTATTGGTATATTGAATGTAATTCTACGCTGTAGCGTCAATGTATCTGAAGAGGTCTGCAAATCAAGCAGATGAAGCGTTGTGCAATTATTTAAATAAATATATTGTATGTATTCAATTTGACCCTCTTCATCGACAAATATCTTCCTAAATAAACAATAGGGGATGAAATTAATAAAAAACAATCGACAAAAAAGTATTGTTTGTTTACAATATTTATTATATTGCTATTAATATTTTGTACACATTTTTAATTTATTATCATAATTACAGTGTTAAGAACTGTATCATTATGCAACATAGGAGAGCGAATTTTTAGTTATATTTATTTTTGATTATTAAATTTTCAATTACATCTATTTATATCTACAGCGAATTCTCATGCAGTATGCGTAGTGTAATCCAAGGTGGGAGAGCAATGTTTTTTGTACATACAAAAAATTAAAAGAAAAAAACTCTCATTTTGCAATAGTATCTTTATTGAAATATATTTAATAAGCTGAGAAATTTGTAGTATAATCCCTGCACTAAAATAATATATTAAGACAGCTTTATAGATTACGTCAAAATAAATGATAAACCTGTAGAGTTTATTTCATTTAGTCGTAATTTCTCTATATCCGATAAAAATAAATAATTCGAATAATAAAATGAAACAACTTAACCAGAGATTAATTTCAACACGATAATTTGTAAAAAGTGTAAAATATGAGTGATACACGCAATAAAGTTAATTAAAGTAAAAATTAAATATTTTTTTTAGCGACAATTACGATTACGATCTTAAATCACTAACATAAAAATGTAAACTCCGTAAAGTGATCGTTAAGTTATACATATATACGCAGAGATTAAAGTAAGATGAGAAAAAAGGCAAAGACGCTGATGGTACCGAGTATCATCACCTTCTTACACGAGTATATATCCTCTGCGGTGGTTGATATCGCCGATCGCATCGGCGTAACATAGATTCGATCGGTAGAACATTCTAATTTCGCCTAGTTGAGTCGGTTAGTTAGTTACGGTCGCCTACTTGCGGCGGCGGCGGACAAACCGTGTCGACGATATAGGGTTACCAGTTGGCACGTTACTTTCTAAGCCTCCGTCTGACCCAAACTCGAGCGCGAAACATAACCTCCCACGCGCTCGATTTCCCCCTAGATATCGTTTCTCTCTCGCCGATTACTTCCTCGCACCTTCTTCTTCTTCTTCTTTTACATTTTTTTTACCTCCAAACTAATGTGGCGGATCTTGGTGTTCTTCGTACCCGATCACTTACCGGTCGTATTGCCATTTATTCGTTTGATTAATTTTTCCTACTGAAAAGGCTTATGCGATAGAGGAATTATCGGTGTATTCTGATAGCGTTTACGATGGATTTTCTTTTCTAATGCAAATTAAATTAAATCTTACGCGACTAGAAATATCTTTGACAACCAAAAATTTTATTTGTCGATTACCATCGATTAAAACTCTCACCCTGGATATTGCTCGAATGTATACATTAAATCGATCGGAAATAAATAATTACGAGAGATCGATGTGTATATATCGTTATATACGTGTATACGCAGTCTAGCATCAGTTTATATTTGAAATGCAAAACGAACGAGGGCACACTCGCAGAATAATAAAAATAAGTAATGAATGGTACATCCGGTGCCGAGGCGTCGAGGAACACCCACACACCTTTATCTCCTCCTCGAACCAATGACGAAACAATAAGATGAGGTCGATTGAGGTCTTGTCGTAAACATCGTAACTCGCTAAACCTTTCCCGCGCAAAGGCGCTTGCGCAAAATATTCCCTCCTGGAATGTCACCTTTATTTGAAATTGACAGTCGGGGATGGCCTGGATGAAATTACACTCCCGGGGGAGTACGCACAACCCCAAAAAAACATACTTCGAAATCCACATGCTCGATTTGCATTGCTACGATCGATGTATCTATCTACGTGTATATACCAAGCGTAACACGGTGTTACTAAAGTTTCTGATTACATCGGTTACGCTCGAGTGTCGATTGGAGCTCTACTCGCGATTTCGGATAAGTGTAATATCAAATTTAGGAAATTCGAAATGTTATTTATTTTTATTAAATCTAAATTCTATACTTGCTTGAAACGGAAATCGGCGGAATTATTCAATTGCATAATTACGCTTTAGAATAAAATATCCTTAATGATAGTTCGATCGGTTACATTATTTTATTTGATTTCTTTCAGCATTTTGGTATTTTACTCGCTAATGAGATAAAGTCTCCCCCCACCCCCTCTCCCTCTCTCTCCCACTCGGTTTCTCTTCAGGAAATGAATTAAATTACTAAAATATTAGCTCTACATAGGTATAACGACACGATTATAGATACGTACATTTTAAAATATCTTTAGCTCATTAGCGAGAAAAGGAGTGAAACGTAGAGATAAATTAAGTATTTTATATAAATAAGGAAAGAAAATTGTTTAAGTACCTTCCAATTATAAACATTTTTTCCAATATACAAAATATACTTTAATTAAACGTTATTCTATAAATGTCTTTAACATTTAACTGCTTAAGTTATTATATTTAAGTAAAGTAAACGTTTACTATTGCAAATCTATCAATCTTAAAATCGACTAATTGATTACTAGCTTATACCATACGCTTTAACGATGATATTAACATCGAGGAGGTTGGCATAAATACGCGCGAGTTCTCACCTCGGAATTACGCGAAGCTCTAGGAATGTTCATCTTTTGAAAGAAATATGAGATAAGGTGAAAAAGGAAAAAAAAAATGAATGAAATGAACGAAGAAGAGGTCCGTGGATAGAACAAAAGTGAAGGTCTCGTTTGCATGGACACGAAAGTCAGTCCTTGTCCGGTAATGGACGCGCGTTCCCGAGCGCTTCAACATTCCATAATGATGCTAATGCACAGGATTATTTATGTCTATGATGAGAGACGAAGACGAAGACGAAGAAGACGACGACGACGACGACGACGGCGGCGACAACGACGACCTCGTGTATAGTATATAGTGCTAGAAAGCAAATGGCTCGGTGAGCATAATTCGCAAGCCCGGTTCCTTCCCTCAGTTCCTTTGGCTCTGGGGCACAATAGACTTAATGGACGATCGCACTTTAAATTCCGAGCTCGCAATTACTTAACGCCCGCGTACGTAATAAGCCGTGGGGAAAAATCGCATTTCCTTGGTGGTGATGGTAGTCGTTGTATATAGGCAAGGGGGGATTCACTTCATTGTATCGCGTCTCTTCTCTCCCTTTACTTTACGCGACAATGCTTGCTCTTAGCATTTTTTGGTCGATTTGTTCTCTTTCTAATTTTTCAGCTTTTTTTTTAATGGTGACATTATGAGCGCATTTGCTCTTCTATATGATTTTCAAATTTGCAAAGTGGATTATTTTACAACGATACGATGATATCGAAATATGTGATTGCAATCAGGTTTATTGTAATTAACGCAGTAATGATGTAATACAGGTTTTGAGGTAGTTAGAAACTCCTTTGCTAAGTATTTTTTTTTCGACAAATGAATATTTTTATGTAATAAACTACTCAAACTTGTAGACCACTATTTTAGCACAAACAATTGATTCAACATATTTCTTACTCGAATAAATTATTTACTTTCCAATAATTAAATAATTTTTTAGCTAAATACAAAATCTAAAAAATAAAAGAAAAATCACGTTCAGCAATCTATAATGCATTTGATATCTACAAAAAAAAATTTATATATAACTGTACTCATCCCCTGAGAACAACAAAGATGGCTCGAACGAGGGTAAAAAAAACGATAATGAAGGAAACCCTCCCTCATTAAGACTAAGCAAGGTGAGAGCAGTGTACGTATCAACTTCGTTCGATGCGTCGACCCTGTTTCTAAACGACTTAGCATTTCCATATAACTTTGCGAACGAACACACACACGATACACACACGATACACAAGTCCCATGTGGAGAGAAATACGCATTATACTGGCTGGGTGAAAAGAAACGAGCTCACGCAGTTTATCTATTCTCTCTCAAGTTGTCTCTCGGTCTTCCGGTTTTAGGATTCGCTTTCTTAACTAGAGCAGAAATTAAGACGCGATACCGATGTGGGATCGCAAAACTATCTATTCCGGTATATATGTAACAACACCTAGTTTTCAGGTGTAATTGACGAACAAATTGTTACTCTTCGTATACAAATTGCCGGGTTGCTCGACTCGTGAGATACGAGATAGTGAAGTTATTGAAACTCGTATCTTCTATAATTTCGTACATAGATCTCTTTCAAATATAAATATGGTTACGCACACGCGCATCTTTGCCAATCGTCAATAAAAATAATTTATTATACACATACCCTCATCTTTGGATAAAAAAAAAACGTTACCCGTTAATTAAACCACTCTTAAATTAGTATCAAATCCAGCTTGCAAACTCACGACGAGGTAAAAACGACGATGGTTCAAATTATTTTTCTTTTTATATCATATATATCTGAGCGAAACGAGCATCAAGTTGGGTCACCCTATACCAAAGTTTCCAGTTTCTTACTCGCGCAAACAGTAGCGCGTATACAAGATCATTCGCTCAACTCGCGTTAACTTTCACTAACACGTACACCAATGATTTATGTCGTCCTGTTATTGTCCCGTGATTGATAGTAAGGTGAAATAAGAAAAAAAAAGCTTATATCTCTCCCTAACGAATCTGAAAAAGGGGGGAAGGAAACGCAAGGCGACGATGTATACATTTCATTGCAAATTAGTCTCGCATTGATTTCTTATCGCTCGATGATTTTCCAAGCCAGTAAATAAGACTACTCTTATATGATTCGGTTGTCGGATTTTCACGCTCACCTCCTACGCAATTCTAAGGTGTATAAATCAGAGTCGTACTTTCTCGAATGAATGTATCTACGAGTGTATTTGGAAAAATTATTTGCCTTACATAGAACGCAACAAGTAAAAACAATTTTGCATAAATTACTATTTAATTGTTTTAAAGTTATTTACTAAATTGTATATAGACTTTGCCTAAATTCCAATAAGTAAAATTTAATTAGTGCAAAACCAACCGATTGATTAAATAATTTTCAAGGGTTAAACCGTTAAATAAAGGTGACTGTTTAAATTCTACATGTGTATAATAATATCATAGATTCCATTACGATTGCCTGCACTAAATAAAAATGTACATAATGTATTCTTTATTCACCTGCCTATTCGATGATTCAAATTTATTCTTTCGAATCTTGTCGGTATCGTCCGACCTGGACACGCTTGACTTTGGTAATATCTGTTATTCAATATAAACAACCACTATTGAATTAGGGTCAAGTTAGCTTATATTATTGACTTTCTCGTATTAAAATTTTAGCCAAAATTCTCGAGAATTATAAATCGATAAATCAATTGCAGACACTTCGAAATATCTCAATCGCCCGATTGATTAATAGTCATTAATCAATATACGATAATAAAAATAAAATAAGAATAATCGATATTTCCAGTTTATTGGCAAACGTCGTCGTCTCTTCTCTCAATTTAGCTAACTGAGCTCTTCGAAGCTTATATATTTTTTATTTTCCAACTTCCGTTTGCAATTAAGCTTTCAAGAAAAATAATTCCGAAATGGGTGTTCCATTGACGGTCTGAAAAAAAAAAAAAAAAGAAAGATATAGTAACTCGGAGAGTCGTCTTCTCCTGCAAATTATGCTTCATTGTTCCCATGAATCTCTTGCGCGTTGTTGGAGAGCTCCGAGGGAAAGTGAACTCTCTTGCAGTATTTCTTCTTTCTACTTCGAGGGATCTTTTTTCGCTAACGTCGCGCTTTAAAAAAAAATGATCAAGTGACCGAGGAGAGGACAAGAAGATAGAAAAATGACGATTTGTTTATAGCAGTGTAAACTTATGCTGAGACAAATGGCTTTTACTTTATAGAAGTTTATTATATTCATTTACTTTTTGTAACTTAATAATTTATTTGTAATATTTTATTTTATTAATTGAAATTTCATAAAATTTGCAGTCGAAATCAACGTAAAATTTCGAATTAAAGTTTTATCGATATCAAATAATTATTTTTATTTTTGTAACTAAAATTACTCTAGTTACTAATTTTACAGCACACAACTTTAGTTTTTTTTATAATAAATCCAAGATAGTTTTAATCGATCACTGAATTAGCAAATTCTCCTAAATATTTTATAAATATACACTGATAATAAAGTTTCGAAAGTAGGACAATAGAAGCTTAAGGGTCAATCAAACTTTAAGCATTAAATCTCAATATTAATATTGTAAATGAGTGAGAATTAATGGGAAGGGAAAATGCATAAAGATTGAAATTCGAGTAACATCAATTGAACCTTGGCACATAATGCACTGTAAAAATTCTGTAATTGAGAATAATTAAAACAGAAAGAGGAAACGGCGTTATATTGAAGGGACAACGAAGACGGTCACGATAAAAGAGTGGGAGGACGACCAGAGATGAAGTAGAAGGGATACTGTTCAGGAGAGAAGGAGAGAAAGATATAAATTAGTAAGAGAGGGCAGGTAGGAGCGTGCCACTTAACTCGCGTGAAACGCGGTCACAGCCTCGGCACGTCTGCTCTTCGGCCTCCCGTACGAGAAGTTTCAGAGTCTCTGGGAGGGCTTTGATTTTTTATCCTCTCCCCCTCCACCCTTCTTTCTTTCTTTCTTTCCTTTTTTTTTGCCTCCCTTCTTTTTTATCGTCGTGGTCGACATCGATAAAAGGGAGGTACGGCTGAAAAGCCAGGAGGTACGGGGAACTCTTTTTCTCTTTTAGGGTAACGTTGGAAGCCACTGTAACTTTATGGTAATAGTGTTTTTTGTTCTTTTTCGGTGGTATTAAGAGATGAAAATTAGTTTTACGTATATTTTTAAGTATCGTACATTACCGGTACGATGAATGAATGACAATGTTTTTTTTTTACAACGTATAAATAATATTACATAATTGTCGTTGAAATTGATCAGTTTATAGCAGGACGTATCAACGAAGAAAAAACTAGAAATTTATGTTGCATACGTTGTCAGTTACGAATGAATACGTATATTGCGAATAAAGTTGTATTTTAAAATAGTAATTAGTCAAAGGAGTCTCCCGCAACGTTTAGATCACGAGAGATGGTTAAGATTGATACTGCTGAGTTTAGGCAATCAACTTCTCTATTCAAGCACCACAGAACTTCTCAATCGGCAGCCACTTTAATATGACATTTACAAAATAATCCAGAATAATTTTACGAATAAGTTGTACGTAAATGAACTTTTTTGTATTTAAAATGATTAATTTAACAATGTAGAATTTTGTATTAATAAATACTTGAAATGTTGACTATTTGTTGGATAGTAACAGGATTTCCTCGATTTCCCGAAAACTGAAGGAAAGTCGATAAGTTGGTAGAGGTCAGGAGGCGTTTCGTTTAGCTCGGACGCCGAAAGCTCGATTTCACGTGGTCGCGTATATAAACGCCGGCCGGTATGGCTCTCTCGCTGGCGATAATCGCGTCTGCCCCCGAAACCCTCATACCTTGATGCGCCAGCAGCGCGCAGAGATATCTACTTTTCCGCGGATTTCTCTAATTGAACTAGTTTTCGAGATGAGGCCTTTGGTACACCTGAAACGCGCCTCGGGAGGAGAGCAAAGAGAGGACGACTTCGTACGCCCACAGCGTCAATGGATTATGCAAACGACGAGCTCAACCTTACCTTTCTACCCATCTATCCACTCTTTGAGTTATGTTATTTATTCCTTTTGTACACCACAGATTTTAGGGTTGCTTACCTCCACGTACCGTCTGTTTATACGTCCTCCGTAACTCCGCTTTCAAATTCCATTAGGTAATCCAATATTAATCTAGTATTTGGTAATGTTTTAAACGTTAATAATTTATCGATATTATTGATCGATAAAATACTACACGTTCTTTACTATGCGGGATATTTTAAATGTTTTCCATAAAAGTGAAACAAAACGTTCGGGGGTAAAAGAATTTAAGAAGCTCTGAAAGCTTTTTGTCTAGAGTACGAATTACTGTCATTCCCGTCAGTAGCCCTGAAGCTTTTATCTCGGCGCAATACACCATGAAAAATCTTTACGCTTCTGTAACGCTATTGTGGATTAAAGAAAACTTGGACAAGAGATGTTCGGAAGTAATTTTGAAATTCTTCCAAAATAACTAGACTAAAATGATGTTTTTACGATACAAGAGATTGGGTATACAATTTCACAATGTACAAAGGGATATAGATTTATTAAAATTGATGAAATTTATTGAAGTAAAATATTTAACATTGGAGTCGTAATAAAATTAGTATTATTTAATAATCTTCAAATGTAATTATAATGGAAGATAATCAGGTTTGTTATCACAGGATGTATTAAAATGCCATTTACGTTACTATATATATACTAAAATCAAATATTTAATCAATGTTTAAATAAAGAACAAATTATTAAATTTTCATTTCGTTATACATTTTATTTGTTTATTTCGTATAGTTGATGATACCTAAAAAATCAATCAACAATGAATAATGGAAGAAATAAGTAGAACGCTGGTTCTTCCACCATATAAGACAGGGTTACGACATTTTTGTTCTATGTGCTACGTTTTCGTACTACTAAAAAAGTAGAGATCGCATTAAATAAAAATACCTGATAAAAATACTCTAAATTTCTATGAATCAATTAATCGTTGGTACATTTAAAGGAATTAAGTAAATATTACAGCACGCAACACCGTACCCATTACCCATTTTCATTCTACTTTACAAAAGCTAAACTAATAAAATACTCGGTGTATCTCTCATTATAGACACGAATATCATAAAAGGAAAAAAGAATTCATAACCACATGAAAATGTAACATTATCAGGGGGGAATACCGTTAAAGCGCCTTTTTTTGCAGTTTCAAGTCTCGTTACCAGCGTCCGCGCGTCGCGGGCGGAAAGAGGCGAGGCGAGCGCGTCCTACATTCGACATCTGCCTTCTCTCGGGTTCCCCCCACATTTTTTCCGTCGCGGTTCCTGCCCGTTTATATTTAGGCTGTATATTTCATCCAAACCCGACGATTATCGTAGACCCCACTCGACCGCCTAATTCAGGGCGCGTGTCAAGACCGGACGTTTTCGAGACCGCGTGTATACATGTATATATAAATATATGTGTATATACATATACATTTGTGTGTGTGTGTGTGTGTATTATACTCATGTACACGTTGCGTCAGACTCGTTTTCGATATTAGGTAATGCTGGAAATATTGAAATGAGAATAATAGTTAGAGTTGGTCAAGTCAATAAATTATTTATCATATGAAGTAATTAAATTTGTAATAGAAACTTTTGTTCTTCGAATTATGATGGTTATACAAACTTTTTCTAATATATTAAATTAATTTTTTTCGTTCGAGCATTTGATGTTTTGGTACGACGATAATTATTTTATCAAAGAAATAATAAATAAGTATCACTCGAATATAAGCGGCACTCGATAAAAATAAAGTCACGGACGATACGTTTCCCTTGTACATTAGCTGGATCTAAAAATTTTCGCGAGACCAAGCGTTGACTCCTCGGAGGGAAGGAAGAAGTGGGCCGGCTGAAGTAGGTAAATAGCCTACCGTTGACCCGTCACCTGCGTTCTCGTTCTATCGGGAGCACAACTCGCTCGCTTAGTAGGAGAAGAGAGCGAGCGCCCGCGCGCGCGCCTTTTATAACACTTCCCGCCCTTCCGTCATCTCTCTTTCTCTCTCTCTCTTACTCCTACGCGGCTTCAATTTTTTAACTTTATCTATTGTTACGGATTTACCTTATGTTTAACTATTTTCGTTCAAGTCATTTTGGGGCATGTTTTATTATTAACGGGTTTCGCATTACGATATTTCATTCATATGGTTAATATGAATTTCATTATTTACATTTAGCAAAGAATTTATTTGATATTAAGATATACACTACTGGTTAGCAAATTTATGGACTGTATTTGTTAATCGTCAATCAATAAATAAGTAAATGTCAAATAAATTGTTTCCTCCGTGTATAAGCAGAGAATTTTCTAATAAAAACTACGGTGACAGGATGGCGCACCTGCGACATATTATAGCAGCTTAAGAAAAATCAACCTAAAAATTCATAATATTTCTAACAATTTTTATAGTGTTGTCGCTGTATAATTTTTAGGTTGTTCAACTAAACGTCCCAAGTTTACTGTGTTTTTACACATATATAATATTAGTAAACTGATATTAAAAAAGTAACATTACCCGAAGATTTTTCTAATAAAAACTACTCTATTCTTTAGTAATAGATGTACAGATTATTTAAATATTAAAAACTATAACATTATGAAATCAAATTTAATAAAAATATATTATTTTTTCTTATAATTATTATAAATTTACTATAAAATATAGGAAATATATTATTAACAAACAGTAGTAATAACATTTTTTTTATAAAAATCGAGACTAGAACTAAATCCTGAAGGAAATCTTTGAATAGTTAAGACCTATATATGTAAGGATAGTGAGATGATCTATGCAGGAAACAACCTGTCCAATAAATATTTTAAAAGAAGTTTTTCAAATTTTCAACATTTCAGGTATATATCTCATCGAATAACTCATTTTTTGTTTTTGTTTTTAATATTTTTTGTTAACAGAAAGTTTCTTGAACGCGAATACTGAGATCGTTGAAATTTCTATAAGGGTAATCGGTTAAATAGATGTATTAGAAAATACTAATGAATGTACGTACAAAACTAAAATTTTTGTATTACATTAGAAAGCGTTCCAATTATATTCCAATATAAACAAACGAAATTTTAAACGTTTTTTATTTTAATATCTAGAGAATTAAAAGGTGTCATGAGAACCTTTGATATTGTGTCAATTAGTCTTCAATTTTTTAAAAATAAAATAAAGATTACGATTACTTTACTTGAGTACAATTTTGGAAAAAAAAACTTACTCTAGCAAATTGAGAGGTTCTAGTGTTAATTATTTTCAAATACTTCTATATATTTAATTAAAATAAAGTAGTGAAACTTTTTTAATAAACTGATGCATCTCTTTATGCACGATAATAAATTATAACATAATTTCAATTATCGATACTTTGAACGACTAAATTGTATTATACTTTGTATTGGCAATATAACCAATCTTTAAATATACAAGGGTATTAAATTTTGAAACTAATCTACAAAAAGTAGATAAAATTATAATTATTATACAATCACAGACAACATTAGTAGTGATACTATTAAATATGGAATTGAACTGTATATTAAACGTAGAAACATTATTGATAGAATATTATATCATAACAAATTAATTACGTTTCTCAATTAGTAATTAATTAAACTGTAATGTTTTAATACAATTTATATTACGATGGTCAGTGTATTTGATATTTTACCGAATTTAATGCATTTACTATTATATAATTATTTTTATTTGAACCGAGTAATATGTAATTCGAATACTAAAATTAAATTGAAAACTAACATACTTTTCTCCTTATGAATTATCATAATTACAATTACGTAGTAGTGTAAATATACAAATATTTGGCCGATTTTCACGAGTACGCTTTGTTTCTGAAACGTATGTCATATCCGACATTCCGATAGAGAAATTTTCCTGACTGTTTTAAAAAGTCATAAATAATGATTTCGAAAATATAAAAAATTCGAATGTTGAATAACTCTTACTCAAGTTGAAAAAATGACTACATTTTACGAGTAGTATAGTTGAAGCAATAGATTTGACCTATAAGTAACATACAACTGTAAGAGTTTCATATAGTTATATAGATGATAAACGTATTCTGTATCTGGTTTTAGCAAGGCTAAATAACTTGGTGTTGAAACTTACACCGTCGAGACGTTCAATGCGCACACTGTAAATATCATCGTGTACCTCTATGTGACACTTCATTTAGCGTGTAGAGAATATTATGTTGTGATGTCTTTTAACATTCATCGCGCGTTCCTATTCAAATTTGTACACATCATTATACATTTACTTTCTATTTAAGACCGTTCTAAAATAATTTGCTTCAATAACCTTGCTTTTTCGTCACCCAGAAAAAAAGTGAAATTTTTTAATTTAACTAAAGAATAATTAAGATCTCGGGAAATTATATGCTTTCACTGTAAAGAATTTTGATCAATTAAAGAAAATGAAATATCGACGAGAAATATTATTTCTGTGGAAACTCAACGATGCCTTGTATACTCTTGTTTGCAAAATATATACTTACACATCTGTTCAATTGTTATATCCATTTCTTCCTAGTAAAGCAAACTCATACTTATTTCCCTTTTTTTTTTGTAAAGAAGTGGTTTGAAGATAAATCGCGTTATCTTTTTTTGGCTCAACAAAGAAGTCATTATTCGTGTTTATATCGTGTAAGGATTTCATTCACTTTTTGTAGAATAAGTATGGTGAATTTGTTACGGTCACTTAATTTACGTACTGTAATGAGAGAGTATATATACTGCACATTAGAGGTCGACGATGAAAGACGAAAACATTCTTTGAATTGTCGGTGACATATTTTTTTTTTATTTTATTTTTAGAATCGAGTTCCAACGAGTATGACACTTGAACTGAGATTAAGCACGTCAAATAAAAACTTAACAGTGGCACGATAATAAAGTGACTAGAATTCTACATTCCTTGCTTTAAATTTTTATGGAAGAAATTATTATTACTGCTGTTTTAAAATTCAAAAAAATTGTTTTGTATACTTTACTTCGTCGATTTTAAAAATAGTGAATTTTTATTTGTTTTGTCCTAGATGTAATGAATCTTCGGTCGAAACCTTTAAAAATGGTAATATTGTATTTCCTTTCGGTATATCTCTAGAGCAATGTGACATGTTTTTTTTTTAAATATTTTTGTTTTTTTTCTTGAGATGAACTATTGCTTTTCAATCAATTAATAAAAACTAATACAAATTATTATTTAGGAGTTTACTAAAATTATTAAAATTAATAAATTTGTGATATAAAATGTTAATTTATTCAACAAAAGAAAATTGCGTCAAGTCTGTGCGCGTAACATTAACGCGAGATATTTTTCAAAAAGTTGATTTTAGAAATTTAAAAGCCAATCAATTTGGAATGAGTGATTTATGCATTTCTACAATTAAATTAAAAATTTCGTCTTATTCAAATTTGCAAAATGAGTTTGATTTAAATTTGACTGTATAGTAGCATTAAAACTACAAGGTTAATAAGATTCATTAACTTAAAAGAGAATGAAATCTCTAGAGAAATAATGTGAATGATCGATATACATAATCCATCTGTCTGAAATAAAATATTATAATAGTTTACAGTACACGGAGTATTTTCGGTAAACCGAAGAAGAAAAGCTCAGCATCAGTTAAGCAAGTTGAAGTAAGAAAAAGGAGAAGGATAAGCGTCAACCTCGGTCCAGGTCGACTAAACGATTTGGATAATTGTCGGGTCCCGTGAGCGCGCACGACTAGGTCGGTCGATACAATTACGGGTAGGTAAGATGCACGCCGACGTTGCTTGATGTAGGTAAGCCATCTCAGAGACGGTTTAACATTGAAACCAGGCCAACGGAGAAGCCACGGATAAGCCCGTTTATTTCGGACGCCCCGGCGGCTACTGACTATATACCCCTCCTCTTCATTCCACCTCTCGAGCCACAATGCACGCGTATCATATCAATCGCTCCAGATACATTTACCCAAGCTCCTCTTCTCCAGGGATTTCTCCATTATCTAAATTGGCTTTGGTTTCAGGTACTATTTTAGGTTTTCGTAAACCTGAACAGCTTTCCTCGATTCGTTTTAATCGATCTACTTATAGGTTTATGCACTATCGTTCGTTATTTCACGAATCACGGGATTAGTTATAATCCGTACATTTTCAAGTACTTGATCCTTCTCGACGCTGTTATGTACGTAATTTTAATTATAATACTTACTTTATTTAATAATACTTCAGACAATTATTATGGTATTTATTATTTAAAATCGTTGTATTAAAATACCCTGACCCAACATACTCAAAACGAATCCAGGTACTTTCCCATTCCTATCCACTTTTGCGAAATCGATAACACGAGGGGAATATTACGCATGTTTATTATTATAACGTGTAATGTAGCACTCAATTCTTAAATGGCACTAATATTTATATCACACCAAACGAATGTATTAATAATTCATTTAAAGAAAAAACTAGAATTTTTTCTTTCTACCCTCTAGAATTTGATCGAACGATATACATCCGAAAGCGTATTATAAAAAATTCACGTCAATTTCTCCGTTCCGTATTTGCATCGCGTAGAATCTTACAAAAATAACAGTACGGTCAAAAGTAATCATACAGCGTGCGCACACGACCATCCTCATAAATTTTTTGTCTTCGCATCTTTTTTCCTCACCGAATCTATAGACCGGAAAGAAAACATACACCCTTACATCGATGAGAACCCGGGATTTCGTCGTATACGTTCACATCTCTTGAATCATTCATCGGTTCGAAGGTACAACGACATTCGTACTAAGATACGCTTCGGGTAGGTCAGGGCCGGACATATCGACCGATCGTCTCGATGCAATTCTTATCCCAAACACCTTTTAAGAGTTTCACAGTAGATTTTCGCTTATCGCTGAAAATTCACGAGATAACTCGTTGATTTACGCCCTACCACCTCGAGAATATTGGCTCTTCGAGATTAATTTACCCCTGGCAAGTTCAAAGTTCAACGGCATCGAGTTAGTTGTTTTACTCCCGCTCGTATGGGTCAAATGCTGTTTAAACTTTAGCTGCCGAACTTTAATTGTAAAGTTACTTACTACACTTGAAGTGCAATTTCCTAATCGGTTTTAAGTGTCGATAATTTTTTGATTTTTCACTCATCGTAACGAAAAAAGTATAATTTCGCTTTTGAATATCGATTTAACATTTTCTTCTTTTTTATCGGGGATAAAAATACTATTTTCTAAACTACAAGCTTTATTCTCAATGTAGTTTTCTGTCTATTTTCATTGGCGACCTATGTACCAAGACAATATTGCCAATGAAAATATATATCTTTGCTTACAAGTTTCCGATAAAAGCATTCTATTTTATACTTCAAAAGTTTTGTACTTTCAACTTGTCTCTTCGAATTCGTATCTTTACAGCGTGCACATAAAACGCGTCTAAACTTACGAATTAACAAACTTTGAGTTGAAGTTTATTTACAAAAAATAAAAGAACGAATATTTCTAATCATTTAACTAAACTTCATACCGGATTGTCCGTAACTTTTTTAATAAATTCATTTTTTCTGTTAATGCGACAAGAAATTTCAATCAATCGAAGCTGCGCGAGCTAGAAACAATAAAGAGAGGGAGGAGAAATAGATGAACAATTAATGCTAATAACACAGGATTAATTAAAGTCGGTGCCGCCGGTACTGGCATGACAATACGAACTATCCAATATGCAAATTGTGGACTCGGTTCACCGTTCGCGAATTCTGATGCGCAAGAGGGGGCAGTTCACATACAGATACGCGTTGAATTTGCTCCATCAATCATTGACCGACCAATAATTTATACAGTAAAATATACGTGTATACGCGATTAATTCGAAAACGTATCACTTTGGAAAATTATTAGCTTATCAAAAAAATATTGTCGTGTACATCCGAATACTTACAAAATGCGTCAAGCTTAGCACGATACATTTTGCTATTTGACATTAATTTGTACACCGATATGAAAATAATTTTTGCTAATTATAAAGTAATACCGTTTGGTTGTTTCTCTCACGAATAATAATGGTAATTTATGCATACTCGTTCATAAGTAAAATAAAAAATACACCGAGATAAATTAATTGCAACTGAAATTCATTGGACATAGTGTGAAAATCGAGTTATGAGGCCACACATAATAAAACTAATTTATGCATTGCAAAAAAAACACACCAGTAAATGATTTTTATTGCATCGTTTTATGGCAATATTAAAACTTGCTTTTTTTCAATAAAATGTCTCCGAGCTTCTCGAGACGATCGTAAATGTGACGATTAATCTAATGTAATTAACAAAGCTCGTATATACGTGAATCGATTAAAAGTACTGTAAGTCGTTTGTTCATTTCAAAGATAATCACATCGCAAACGTATACCAAATAATACATTGGAATTCCATATTTAACGGTGATACATATTTATAAAAATAATCGTGTTAAGCATCGTAATGAATAAAGCCGTCCGCGGTTAAATAATTTTGCGATTGCAACACACGATGATATTGTTAATTATTACGATAAGTCATTGTATTTTAATTATTATCATGAAACAATTGGTACTAGCAAATGAAAATATAATTTTATAAATAAACTATGATACAAAAAGGATGATTTCGTTAATACAAAAATGCATACTTTGAAAATTTAATTTATTGTAGAATCGTGACAATAAATGTTAAAATGGTATACTTTCCAAAATTAGAATGAGATCCGTGATTGAGGGGTCACGACATCACTTGACCTAAGGTAATTTTTAAACGAATCATAATTAACAAAATCGCAAACGTAGATCCATCAACCTAACCGAAATAATTATATCTTTTCAAACCGAATTCAAATAGATATCGGGAGCATGGAAATTGAAGAAAATCGCAAACCGAGTCGATGTAGGATGCATAGACATACCACCTACACTAAGAAAAAGAAAACAAAGGCGCCAGATGCGCTCGAGAGTCGGACATTATCTCGAGATACGAGTATACCTAAATCATTCGAGTCTATCCTGAACTGGCAGATTACGTTCTCCCTCATTGTTGGAAACTGGCTGGCGCGTCCTACTAATGATGATATTAATAGCACTTGGTATGCTTGTTGCTATTAGGCTTGGATTGCGAATAGAGGCCGAGAGCTCTACCTGAAATGTCCATACGTTTCCTCGATTCATCAGGAGAAAGAAAGGAAAGGATTTGCAACGTAGATGACTCAATACTTAAGTCACCTAATTTGAATCAAATGCGCTTCGTTTGATACGGACTGTTTCTTTTCTCGGCTCCATGACGCAAGTTACACGGAGATTTGTAACGATTAATTCGTTATTTCTTAATTACGAGTTCATGGGAGTCGGTTGAGCTTGAGAATTTTCATATAAACTTTACGAAATCTCGTATGTGTGCATTTTAAGTTTTATTGTTAAATTGCTTTACACCAAATTTAAATTACAACCCCCTATACGATTGCTTTCCTGAAATCAGATAATTATTTTAGCATTTTTGATGGAAAACTTTATTAAATTGATACAAAAATACAAAGATAATAAAAACATCGGTTTTATTTTATCTATCTTGTTATTTAATTCTAGAAAAGTGTATCTTAAAAAAAAAGTTGCGTTGGCAGGATTAATTTTAGAATATCACTTTATTGATAGAATGCGCAACAGCAAAGTTAAAATAGAATTAATTCCTTATGGTTCGATATCAAATTTTAAACGATAACTAATGAATATCACCTATTCTGAGATCCAAATAATCGATTGCTTAAACAACTGAAGTTGATTTTGCAGTTTTATTTTTTAAAATAGCCTTTAGCAGACAAGAGTGATCCATCGAAAATTTAATGAGCGCTGTATCGTCAAATAGAAAACAGATATTAGTTGTAAAAATATAAATATTGTATATATATTAAGAATTGAATGTTTAAATAAATATCGTCCGGTTTATTATAGTTAAAGATAACTGTATATACTGATCAAAAGATTCTATTAAAAATTACTATATTGTGTAGCATAATATATACTGTTAAAATAAAAAACTACTACATTTTATATACTAAATTGTACTATACAATGTAGTATACTTTTGCATTCTTACAACTAGATTATATTACAACTCTAGTAAACATAGAGCTTAGGTTAATTAAAACCATTATTTACCCCTTAATTACATACTTATTGGCCAGCTTTCAGTCAAACAGCTAATTTTTACCTAAAAAACGTTTCACAAGTGCTTTGTTTTCTATTGGGGAAATAGTAATAGATTTTAATATCACATTTATCTTAATGTAATTTTTATATTTATTAAATTAATCTATCAAACATTTTAAACAGTTGAAAGAATTTAAAAAATCATACCAATTTATATAACCCAATTACCAATAAAAATATATTGGTATCCCAAGAATTAAACAATGAAACACTATATTCGTACAATGCCCATTAATGGCAACTGCTCAACTTGGACCGATGGAGCAAGAGAGAGAGAGAGAGAGAGAGAGAGAGACAGAAGGAGAATATATAGAGATCAGATCGATAGGTTACGGAAAAAGAGAGGTAAGAGAGAGAGAGAGTGAGACGCGTAACGCGCGAGCCGCGTAATGAGGAAATGCCCGCAAACTGTTTTAGTGGAGTAGGTTGCGCAGATAAGTCGCCGGGCCTCTCCGCTGTAATGCGCCGTCGAACGGGAGCGCGCTTCCCGGAGCTTCTGCTCGAGTGGGGAACACACACCGACGCGTCCGGCCCTAATTTTAGATCGATTTTCACGCGACCGGCTCTTTCCAATCTTCTTTGATTCTCCAACCTTGTTTTACAGTGGATACATGTACACGCGTACAATCACCTAGCTTCGTTCAAATTAATTTTACATCTCCGTGTTTGATTAAACTATCAACTGCTAAGGTTATTACTGTAACTGGCAGTGTAACTGGCAGTTCGGCAGATAAGATAATCTATGTTTCATCGTTTCTAACTTAAATCACACGGCTCAACGTGCGCACATACACATTTTGAAGGATTTACTTAACTTTAATGCCGAGTATAAATAATTACTCTATAAGCGAGTTAATTTATCACGAGTAACTTGCGTTGTAAACTTTTTTACTTTTTTCCCCGCTTTACGAGTGAAATGTATACGTACCTATGTATTAAAGTCATAAGTTTACTTTGGAGAAAGTGAAATTTCACTCGTTTAGAGCGACATTGAATGACTTTTAACTCGCGTTAAAAAGAAAAAATATATACATATAAATGAATCTTATGTTTTTATCGGAGCGGCGATTAGTTGACGATACCGTGAACTTTTATGTAACACTCGTCTAAATCATCGGGCACTCCTTTTCTTCTATTTAAATCACCTATCTCCGAACGAATTTGACAACCCCGAGAAATGCACAAATTGCGAATGAATAAAAGAAAATATTAGCCGATCGGGTCAAAGTTGTAAAACGTAGCTATAATTCATCTTTGGTATATATAACAAGACGTTTTTCCGTATTACACGCGTGATTGATATCTATACCGAGGTGTACCGAAGTAAATATAAAACGAAGCAGGACGCGCTGATATCGGCGCGTTGATATTAACATTTATTTATAACGTCTGTGACCTCAAACTCGCGCGAACGTCTCGGCCGGCGGATTCTACGGGGAAACTTACGGTCGATTTTTGAGCCGACTCACGTGGGTTTACACTGAGCGCGATCGAGGTCGTCGCCATGAGAAATTCGCGGATTCATGGCTCCACAAGCGCAGATTTACCTCGAGAGAGTATACGCCGCTCGATCGATAAATTTTCGGTCTACGAGTCGAGTGTTTCATTTTCTTTGAATATACACACAGGCTCATTCGGATTCAGAGTTCTAAATATGATTTTGATACCTGATGGTTATTTTAAGAAAAATTTCTTTCAATTGTATAAACTATCATCCGGGTTTTCAAGACGTTGTTGATTTGCGGCGTTAAACGTATGATTGATTTAATAAAATTAATTTATTTCTTAATGCAATAAATAATATTTGAATTCGAATCACTGCGCTTTCCAAGCGAATCTTACGTAAACGCGCGGGCAAATAAAAAGCACGTTTAGCAAATTTCTAACGATCAAATCGAGAATATATATATTATACGTACGTTTCAATATCCAACGTAAAGCAGTCAAGCGTAGTAAAATTTATACCTCCTCCTCAGAGGCTACGATCAGTCACGAAATCTCTTGGCTATCAAATATTTTGTTTATTTACTGAACCTCTCATACATATTAATAACGACTGTTAAGGAGAGTGAGAGAGAGAGAGAGAAAGAGAGAGAGGGAAAGAGAGAGAGAGAAAATTATCGAAGCAGCTGTTCCATCCCCTTGGACGACACTAACCGATATGAGACTCGAATCTTGCTTTTTTTTCCTATATTTTTTCCCTGTGAAGCTCGTAAAGTTGTCGACTCGACGACCACGAGAGGCCGCATAAAAGGCCGCCGGCTGCTCCGACTGTAAATGAACTTTTCGGCCTCGACGTTTCTTGCCCGCCTTCGTGCGACTTTCTAATTTCTTTGAGGGGAAAACAAACATCCAGATTGTGGATTCAAGACCCTTGTATACCGATTGAATGACCTGAGAACTTTTTTTTTTCATTGTGCACTTGGCCAAGGGTTTCGAAAATATTTTCCACTACTGTAGAGATAACGGTCTAATGTTTTTACCTCGGAGACACTAATGTGTTTCGACCTGAAATCTTGGTGAATTTTTATTACATCGACAGACTCAAAGGAGAGAATAAATTTCGTTACTCTTTCGTTTTAGACTTTTTTTTTCCTAAAGTAGTTGAATTTAAATTTCGCCATTAAAACTTCACTTTTTGATGTAAATATTTGAATTTTTAAACATCGAGTAAATAAAATGAGAACTCGCAGAGTGGGAATGTAGTCAACTACCGGAGCACCGAAGTACATTTGAAAACTATTTCGAAAATTAAATTTCCTTTTTTCATCCAACGCACATACGACCTCTCAAAAAAAAGGGAAAAAATAATAACCCGTAAAACTCGATAGTATATATTGCAATCGTTTACGAGAGCGACATTAGTATATCGAGAAACGAGGTAAACGCAAATCTACCGTCTAGAAATTAAACTCCGCAATATGAATATGGATTGCCCTGGGAATCGTATAAGCAAGACGACCTAAAATACAGTTAACTTAAATTACTTTATTAACACACAGGTCGAACGGTGATCGCAATCTAGTTTGCGTATAGGACGTTCCTCCCCTCCTCTTCTTTTGCGCTCGTACGAAAATTGGATCATCGTCCCAATAAATCATAAGCGATAAAAGCTTAGGAGAATAGACGTGAAAGTGCGCGCGACACGCCATCAGAACGGAAATGATGATTAACGACCCTTCTATGTAGGTGTATTTAAAATTTTGAATTATTTAACGGAGCGACGCAATGTTTTGTCTCTGTACTTGACTTTATGATCGCTTAGACTCTGTTTATACATATTGCATGATAGATAACTGAACGTTTTGAGGTTGAGGTGAAAAGTTACTTTACTCGAAAATTTGCGAGATGTTCAATTACTCTTCTTTATTTTCCACGCGAGCATATGCGTGTAATATGGATGTGCGCGCGTGTGTGCGTGTCTGTGAGTACGCACGTTTATTATTCATTTATCACTTCGTGAAGGATAATGTTGGTTTTAGTATTATTAACCATGGACCTTGCTACTGCAGCTTAACCACAAAATTGATTATTGTACAATACGACAATTTATTAATTGATACGAGATTGTTTTATAGGAAAAAAAACATTTTAGAAACTCATAAGTACGACGTGTTTTTGAAAACTTGTCGTATGGATGTGATGAAAAGGTACTGATAATAACGCTTGAGCATTAGTGTTGATAAAAATATTTAACAATATGACAGGACATTTAACTTATAAATTCATTTACCTCGAAGAAACCTCAAATCGACGTTATTACACCGCATTCGATAACCTAAGTCGCTTTGCAATAACCCGGTTATCACAGCTAGCAGAGGCTTTCTAGCTTTTTACTTTACGCTCATTTTCGAGAAAGCGACATAATGCAAAAACGACACATCGATATTCAAATCTATGATTTTTTTACTTTGTTAGTAAATTAAACAAGATATCAATCAGAAATATATGGCCACTGTGTCTTATTAAATTTTAGATTCAAGCTCTGAGATAAGGTGTATTGTAATATTACAATTAATATTTAAAAAAAACGATGATCATTTAACGCCGCTCTATTTATGATCTCAATTCGATACTAATCAATGCCGGTTCATATTTTTTAATTTACTGATATTTCAAATTATTAGCGTAAATTACATGTCAAGGAATTATAAAATATAAATTATGAATTTAGGGTTAATGCATATTATAAAGAAGAATATTAAAGAAAATATATTGAAGAAAAACGTAGAACAGTTGTAAAAGCTCAGCAGTGAGTTTCGAAAAGAGTAAAATGAAAAGTACTAACTATATATTAACAATATAAAGAAAAAAAATATAATCGTCTTTACATTTTGTATTTGAAATTTCAGGAAATTGAAAAATTGGATGAGTGCACAATTTATAAATCGAATGTAAATTTAATTTAAAATAAAGGAAAATCTATTCGTTTCTCTTATCCTTTGACTGTGATAAAACGTACTGATAAATATTATAGAACCCAGCTTGAAAGATATTAATTTTATTTTTTCGAATTTATATTTTAGCTTAACGAAGTAAAAGTATTGATGTACCAGACGGTTTTCTTCAAGATCTAGTTCGTCCGGGTGAAGAGTCACGCGTGTTTCTCTTACTAGCGCGTCAAGCATCAGATTATCGATCGTAGATACGAACTGGAGAAAGCGCGTCTTCTCTCTTTTTTTTTTTACTTCGGTCGGTCTTTGTTCAGTTGCGCATCACTTTCGCCGCGGCGTATCTTAATTGCCGAGTTGTAATTGCGACGCGGGGGCGAAACTTACTTCCTACCGTGGTGGTTAACGAGGCTGTTAATCGATTTCGGGACGCGTTAAATTTGTACGCTGACTGATTCTCGGTGAATTAACGCTTGTGCTTTTTCACGCGACGTGTGAAATTACAAGTGCGAATAAACGACCTTTTTTTCTAAGATGGATGTCGGTGTGTGTCGTTTCTTCGTGTTAAAATGAAAGTATTTTATCCTATAGCAGTTTTATTTCTACGTTTTACATAATAATAATAATAAATTATAATAATTTGCACTGAAACATTATTATTTTCTGCTACGTTTAATACGACGAAATATATTTTCTATTGCAAAAATACGTTGTACAAAAATAATACTTGATTTAATTTAGAGCCGTAAGAATAATTCAAAGTAAGACTTTTACAGAAAATCCTCTTACATTAAGATAAATCTTAGCATTCTAAATTAGCCGAAATCTCGCCTAATCTCATATAAATTAACTATTTATCATTTGTACGATCATTATACATTCAGAACACGAAGAAAAAATTTTTCACTACGAATCGATACTCATGGTTATTAAATTATAAGCGTCGCCGGGTTTTGTTCCGCGCAAAAAAAAAATTTCCTACATTGTAATTGTGAGACACACTAGACAAGCCAAGTATATTGTAATTTCACTCTAAATAATTTGCATGGATATAATGAATATAACGTCAAAAAAAAATTAGGTTTGCGCAACGCTTTTGATTGAAAGCAGCCCCGGTTTTACAGACAATCGAAGCTCGATCGATCGAAGGAAACTGGTACGACTACGGAGGGGGATCAAGGATGTATGCAAAACTCGAGAAAACTTGGTGGCACGAGAGAGAAAGAGAGAATTGCCCGTTAAACGCTTACCGTTAGGATTCGGCATCGATTTCACCGTACGAATTAACGATGCCAGTGTAGAACCAAAATTTCAACGACAGAAAGAGAAAGAGTCGGTGATGATGGTTAATTGAACACAAAAATATCGACTGGTCCATGCACCGATGGATCTTTCGCTTTTGTAAATGGAAATTCTGCTTGTTATTGGATTTAAAATTAACTCGATGGAATGAATCGAATGATATCGTTCATTGCATGACATTGACGTATTGGCATACATTGTTATCAAAATTTATCGTACGTACGCATGATTATTTAAACTAAACAAAAAATTATTTGCATTAACATTTATTTGATAAATAACTAATTAGCTACAAACATGTGAAACAAAGTAAGTATTATATCATAATTGTAATTTCATTATTACAAAATTACTAGTAATAACGTTCTTTTCAATTATTTCTTAAAACTAATCAAAGAGTACACACAATACATGTAATTACATGCGCAACTTATTTGCGAATCAAAAATTTTAATGACGTATCTTTGTAGTACATAACCGTATATATTAAAACCTAAAAAAATTATTAACAATTAATAAAAGTTCTTCAAATCCATTTTCATAGCGTATCAACTAATGAACTAGAACGATAAGATTTTGTTATATTTATGTAATTTAAAAATTTCGTATTATTTTCTACTTCTGTAGAATAAATCGCGTATAATACTTTCGACATTCTACATTAAAGAATAAATATATATACTTGAAAAGAAATTTATGTAGTTAAAAATCACAATGTAAAGCGACTAGATTATATGTAAATCCATCTCTGTCGGTTTATTTAACGAAATGTAAGAAATATGTTAGATTTTAACTAGAGTGAAGTATTTTTTATGGATGTTAAATAGCCAGGAAAAAGTTCCACGATTTGTATCCATCATTTTTCCATTAAATGTGCCACAACCACGAGAGAGATATCGCTTCCTCCCAGCGAAAAAAAAACCTAATCCAATATTTTCGCACTTTGGTACTTTACTATCTATATTCCACCCCAAAAAGATTTGGTTTGTAACCGTAAATCTAAATATTCTTGTAACAGCTATATAATACCGTCAAAAGAATAATTTATTATTTTGGTTCGACAGGGACAAAAGGATGGTCTATATAAGGACCATAAATAAAACTTTAAAGTAGGAATTGATTCAATAAACTAACATGTAGTTTCAGTTAAAATGAAAACGACCACTTTATTCCGATATAATATTGAATTCGATAAAATTACAATAATAGAGTAAATTCATACCTACATACGTACGTAATAGAACGTTTATGTTTTAAATGTAATACTAGTCGAAGTACATTACTGGCATAAATAATAATAGTTCAACTAAAGCAACTCGAACAGCATCAAAATTAATAAACCCTCGTATACTCGACCCCAACTAAACCCGACACATCGTATCATATACATATATATAGTGAAGGTAAAATAAATAAAGGAAACAAGTTGAAATTGAAGTAAAATAATTAATCCGGGATATACGGTAGTTATCACAGTGAAATACCAGGTTTACCTTAAAACAAACAGGGTTCCACTGCAGGGTGGGAAGGAGAATCGCGGGTATTTATGATCCGTTGGAAAATTTTCGAGAGTGGATTCCCGGGAGGCAGGGATATACAAAGCGTACCCCTGGATTTCTAAGGCATTTCGGTGATGGTGGCTGCTGTAGCGCAGGGCCGGTTAACCGGTGTGCTGCCGGGTATTGAGCGGGGTGAACGCTCTTGCGCAATGCCGCGTACCGAACGCGCTCAGCGAAACTTCGACCCCACCGTTCAACCAAATTCTCCTGTATAGCCCTTACACTTACTCACTCACTCTATCTATCTCTCTGAGCTTATCGTCGGTAACGTTTCGACAGGGGAGGATTTTTAAATCGTTTGATGAGGATGATTGTTTTAATACCTGCTTATACGAGGTTACCTACCTTTTAAGGGTAGGGGTTAAAAACTCTTTAAAAGTATTGATAGGTTCTCTCGTTATTAATTTGTGGTCGGTGTTCGCGTGTTTTTTATATTCAAGGAACGAAACACACACATATTTGTTTAATAATTAATATACATGTTAATAAATAATTACTACGCACTAATTAAAAATCATTATCCTCCTCAACCTTAATTCAAATTCGTTAAAATACCGAGTTTGCTTGCTACGTCGTCGGTATCAAGTTCTCCTATAACGTGTATGTATTCGTAATTGGTGATATTTCTTAAAAAATCATACGCAATTTTTTAATAATGCTCAGCCAAATGTTTTCGGTCACGTAATAGGAAAATACACCTATTTCAAAGCCTTTAACGTGTCTGACTTTTACGATCGGGCCGTTAAACTTTACCAGCGAAATTCTTTACTACTGCTGAAAGTTATACACGTTCGTATAACTCGGCTCGCGTTTTATCCAATAGTTTACGAAAAATACCGTTTTATATTTCGTCGATTCGAGATAAACGAAATAGGAAAACTTTAGATTGTTCTTGTAATCCTCTGTATCGGTATCACTTGGGAATTGACGAATCGTTTGCAGTGCATACACCCATGCGTGTGTATGTATATATATGCATATTATATGTGAACTTTGTGATTTTATACCATATCGCGAACGCATATGAAATTAATATTTTTTTTCAAAGTATTTTTGTGACAATTAAATGATTTTCCTATCATAGGATGTAAATAATAATGTGGTATAGAAGCAAATATTTTTCATGAATTTATTTCCTACTGGATACGATAGTATTTTTATCATAAAACCGAATGCGGTTTAGTGGTAGATAAACCAAATCAGTATACGGAACGAAATTATTAAAAGTTTTAAATTTAATATTATATTATAGTTTAATTTAGTTAAACAAATAACATTTGGAACAATTAATATATACTTTCATTATCTACTAGCACTGCTGCTATCAATTACATTGGAATTTTACTTGGACACAGTCTATATATATACGCGCCCAATCTGCCGGAATGTACAACAAATGAATACCATGTTTGCAGGTGTTCGAGCTACTCAGGAAATCCGAGCTGCATTCTATCAGGAACTCAATTTGAACGCGTCTATAGAATCGAAATTATATGTTGACTTTTAACATATTTCATTATAAACTTTTTGACTTGTGTGTATTAACAGCAGGAATTAATTAGAGAAATTATGTGTCAATTTATTCGTTAATTACGACACTAAAAGCAAAATCGATTTTTCGAAATCGTAATTTTAGTCGATATAAACATTTATTAAATTGCGACAAACAAATAATTTAATTATATCGAAATAAAGTGTAAAATGCAATCGAACACAGTGTATTTAATATAAAAACGGATGAAAAATATTAAAGTGTTTGTTTCAGGGAAAGTTGGTCGCGACACAACATACCAGTCCGCGAAACGTAGAAAAACAAGAGAGAGAAAGAGAGGTCAAACTATTCGATTTCAAAAGAATCACAAGTATAGAGCGTTAGCAAATTGCCAGTAAGTTTAACCCAGTAGCGATTAGTCCTCGCTGGTTTTTCGCGCTCTTACGAGTTTATCTCGAGTTTGCGAAACGCAGACTCCGATAGTAGTGCTAAGGCGATCGTGAGAAAAGGAAAGGGAGCGGGCGAAATCTCTTGGCGCACGACGCGCGCCGTAGAAAGTGAGTGGCTATATGGTTTGTGAAACTCGTAAGCGCAAGCAGGCACCCGACCGATTGAGACAGACGCACACGACGAAAATTCACGTAAAACCAAGGAGGCGACGCAAATTTTTTCTTCTCCTTTTTCTCCTTCCTCTTCTAATCCTCCTCCTCCTCCTTCTTCTTCTTGCTCTCGTGTATATGCACGATCCTGAAAGTGCGGATAGGAAAGTGGGCGCGCGCGCGCGCGCGTACGTAATTATGCAACGCCATTAGAAACTGCAAGTTTCACTGCTTCTTATCGAGCGTAAGACTTCGAATTTCTAGTTGAGGAAAGTACGTTTTATCGCATTATGAAATCAGAAATGATTCATAGAGTGGAAAGCTGCCATTTTTTTTTTACAAAAAACCCAAGTGTACACACGGTTGATTATTAACCGTTGTATGAATATATCTACTGACAAATAAGTCAACTACTGGATTATACGTGTATATGTATATTAAAATTCTCTAAACTCCGTACGTGCATTAAATTGATAAGTTTCATTTTCGTTCGACCGTTCATTTTCTTGGTAGTGTGGATTTTAATTCGCGTGATTGAATAAACGAAAGTTTTCCTTTTACCGAATTGAATGGAACGAGCCGAGGTGGTATAAGAGAAGAGAGCACACGGAAATTGTAAATGTTGGAAGTGACGTGTAACGGGAAGGAGCGTTACAAGAATTATAATAGTTATATAAACTAGTATACTTTATTTCAATTTAATAGTACAATTACAGTTTATTTCTCAATGCAAATATATATTCTAAAGAAAGGGAGAGAGGGAGAGAGAGGCACACGTGTGCGTGAAAAAGGTGAATAACCGCGAATCACCAAGTTGTGAAAACCAGAACAGAGCGAACAAAAATACAAGGTCGTAGAGGGGATGAAAGAGGGACGATTGTGTTATCGCGCTTAAGGAGGCTGAAGTAGGACAGGTCTCGGGGTGCAGCGAAGGTTGCGAGCGAGTTTCGTAGATGCGGCTGACAAGATGAGGACGAGGACGCGCCGGGGGAGTCGAGGTCGGGACGTCCTCCATAGTTTTTCCCTCCTTATACGATCTATTCACTTGCCCTTTCTATCGACGGCTAAAGAATAGCTTTTCGATTCGAATACGGTACGATTCAGCTGTGATCGATCTGCGAACCGTGTTCGTATCTCTCTCTCTCTCTCTCTCTCTCTCTCTATCTCTCTCTGTGTTGAGTGTGTGCGAGGTACTTTTTTTTCTTCTTTTCTAACTAAAGTTTTTTTCTTGCGTGGGCAACCTCAACGCTTTTTCCTAGTCGATCGTGAGGGATATCTTGCGCGAAGGGAGCGCTGTGTTCTTTTGCACTCTTGACAGGGGAAGGGTCGCTATACACGAATACAAGTGTTTAAAATTTTACGTTCAAACGAACGGAGGTATATGAATTTAATAGAGAATTCCGTAATAGTCGTTCAAACCATGAATTTAATTAATTAGCTAGAACTTATTTTGTCATTTATAATTTTCATCAGACATTTAAAAAGGTTGCATTTTCATAAAAATCTAGTTAATAAATTGTAAATAAATTAAATTCAAGATTTCTGCGAATGAAAAAATTCTTAACATCAAGCATTTTGCAAAGCAAAGTAGAAAGTAGAAAGTAAACTTGCGCGACTTAACAACATAAAATATATATATATCTCGAATTATTAAAAAGAATAAAAGTGAGGGCAAAAGAGGATACCTACAAAAAAGAAATGTGTACAATAACAATTTAAATTTACTACCGTGCACTGAGATAAATGGTTCATTAAAAATTACTATATTTTATAGTAAGGTAGGGAAATATTTGGATTGCCACAATTTTTATTGTGTTGTAGTAAATATTCTCATGTGTGTGTAATTTTTAGCACAGTTTATATCAAAAACTAGTATGTACACTTAAAAATTTGCTATAAAATCTATGTAATTATATAATATATAGTACAATTTTTAATAAACTATTTATTTTAGTGTATAGTATTTTTATAATACAGAAAAATCGAACGTCTACTAATTATTCTGCATTAAGTAGTAAATAAATTGTTTATTGCATATACCCACCCTTCAGTCGTATACGTAGAACGAACTGTATAACAAATTAGTTATAAACATAAAATAAGAGAAAACTCACCTGTTAAATATATACCAATTTGAAAGATCGAAGACGTCGAAATAGATCGTAAATGGTTAATTAACTAAATTACCCAATTCGAGCAATAGTTATTACCATTGCCAATCTTGTGGCTCACCTTACTTCTTGAAGAAACTTATACCAAAGCTTTGTGAGCATCGAATGCGGTTTATTAACTTGGAAATTCAAAAGATCCAACCCTCACTTTAGGACTTTCCTTGTTACTTTAGGCCCCTTCGTTTTCCTGAATTCTCGAGTATTCAAAGTATCGTTACAATTGCAGGGTATATATACATCGATAAAGCATTATTTCACCGACAAAGAACTATTTTGTTGTTTCCCCTGTAGTCGTAATATATCTTTATATCTTATTCTTTCTTTTTCAGTAACGGAAGAAAGTTTGTGCAAGTTCGAAGGACGATCGTTGGTTTTCATCGTGCACCCGGTTTGATATTAAACCCAGATAATGATAGAAATTGAAATCTATTTAAAGGGAAATAGCGAAAGACGCTTCAGTTGAATTTAAATTGTACCTTGACTTTTGCAATGCTCATTTATCTGTATTTCACACTCGCAAGGAGAGTGCGCGACCTCCGACAAATGGATTTTAATGAAACTTTGAAAATTGTTACCTAGCTGATACTCACGGCAATTTATATTATTTAGCGAACGCTATTTTCTTCCAAAGCGTAAATTTTCAAAACAAAGTAAAACAATCGAGCAAAAATACAAAACTCTCTAAAAGAATAATTTAAACAGTAATATATATATATATAATACAGTATATGTATCAAATGAATGTAAAAATGCATCAAATCAAATGGGAGAACAAACCGAAAATATCAAGAATCCAATAAAAGTCAACCGAGTGAAAAATATCGACACACAAACTCGCCGTTATTTTATCAAATCCTCAAGCGAATACTTTAATCATACCGTGGTAAGGTTAAGGACACTAGTAGTTCGTAATTATTCGCTAGTGAGCCACCCAACTGACAAAAGAGACTATCCAAGAACGAAAAAAAAAAGAAAATAAATAAGTGGGATGCAGCAGCGACGTTATTCGTTAGTTTTACGTAATGGTAGGAGTGAATATACCAACTCTGCATCACGGCAACCCTGACACGTGCGCCTGCCATAAAATTGCGTTACAACCTCGAGAGAACGCATATACATACATGCGCACATGTACAGATACGCGTAACGTGTGCGTACCGTACGAGTCGCTTCTCTTTTCTCGCGAACGAGGTCCGCTCTGTCTGATCGGCTTTACTATACGCGCTTCTTCGAGTATAAAATCGAACTATGACGCTTTTTTTTCTCCAATTCGCATTCATAAGGTTGTTTAATGCGTATGGTGTTTATTGTTCAGAAGTGAAGAATTCCTTTATGATGTACACTCGAAGTAATTAAATCTTGAGATTTAATAAATCTTATTTAATGGATATAAAAATTATATTTTTACTGGTATGATCACCGTAGGAAAGTAACGTGTGAAAATATTTATTCTAATTTAAGTGTATATAAATGCAGGATCTCGTTAATGGCTGGTAATTACAAATCGCGCGGTCATTGTTTAAAAATCTATGTAACGACAATTGTTAATTGTTAATTATGAATCCCAGTTCCGAGTTGTAAATAAAAATTAGATGCGCGATTCGACGTTTCAGCGGAAAAACCCGGATAAAATAATTCTGAAACGCCGAGGGTAAAATACGAGTGAGTAAAGTACGAGGTTGGAGCGGTAGTTGAACCCCGGAGTTTTCGAAACTCCCCTTTAACGATGGCGATCGAAGCGTCGCCTGGCTCACGAGCGCGCGCCCCAGGACTCTCGAGTGGAGTTTCAGGAGACGAGCAGCAACAAAAAACGCGATTACCGAGGGTGAACAAAGCCACCCCGCGACGACGAACTCGATACCAAGGATGTCGGGAGCTAACTCGGCGCTAAATAAAACCGGGGTGGAGAAGAGGAAAGAAAAAAGAATCGAACCACACGGTTATATACCAGGTTTCATTGAGATGCACGAGTTTTGAGGGTGATGCGAATTGTTTCGCGTTGATAATACCAAGGCGCTCGTTGCCATTTCTCTGTATCTGTCTCTCTCCCTCTCTCCCTCTCCTTCTATCCTTACGACCTAAAGGGAGAGACTGACGCAGAAGCGTTTTATGTGCTTTGTACTTGGATTCGCGTTGTTAGGGCTCTCGCAGTATGGGGTTGGAAAGAAATTGGAAATTTTGTCGAGGATTAATCCTACTGAACGTGATAAAACTTTTTAACCGTTATTTTCCTGACAAATTTACTTAATTACGATGAATATTTAAATAAACGTATGCTTTTCTATCTCCCACATGAAATTAATTGAGGATTCATACCAGTGAATAGGGGGATACCTAAATTACTATTTTTAGTGGGCAAATCTTTAAGAACGATAAGACCAAAAAAAATTTAATTTTAAGGTTAAAAGGAAAAGACATTTTGCACAGTAAAAAAACTATTTACTTATTTTTTCATGTTCAATTGTATACGCAACAATTAATAACGTTCATTAAATGTAAATTATGAAAATATAAAAAGAGATTGGTAAACAAAAATATAAAGCAAACGTTGTAGCAATCAAGAATATTCAACTAGTACAATTTAATTGAGAATTAAATGATACACGCAATTTTAAAATCCTCTTAAGCCAATATATTATAGCGCGTCAATAAACTTATAAAACATATATTTAATTAACGTATTTAATGATGCCAATACCAATGGTTTTAAAAGTTATGAAATTCAATTTACATACGTTTATGAACGTTTTCCTCGTTTATTTCCGTTCTTTGCGCTTCTACCCTTTTACGTATTTTCCTCGGAAATGTCATTTACCAATCGATATACAACGACGAGCAAACGGCAGTACAAAATGATCGAACCAATCACGTGAAATTCAAGGTACTCCGTAAAGTGCACATTCCTCCCTCTAATTACAATTAAGATTTTACCTAAGATATATTAATAACAGCTTATTATTTATTATTTTAATAAAATAATATAAACGTTAAATTTTTATAGTGTAAATATATTTTCATTATTATACAACGATTTTTATTCAATTTAAACAATTTACTGTTTTAGTTTTACTTTTGTAAAAATATTTCTAATATTTTATAAAAACCCTGAAATTTATCTAATTTCATAACGAACATGAACTGAAATTAAATTAACTAAATTAGCCGAATCGACACGAAGACTTGCACCTCATAAATAATTCTAATTCAACGTGTCCTTATAAATAATCGGCATAAATTTTAATTATCGTTACGCGTTCACTCATTAGCCTCTTTCCAATCGGATATATTCATACGCGATCTTGATTACGAATTCTCAAGATAAAAAATAAACAGAGAAATATTACAATTTTTTCTCAATGGCGCTTCTGACATCAATATCGGTAAGTCACCTCCACTTCCCCCACCTACTGGTGTATAATCCTTGCGTCGCACGTGGAGAATAATTACTCGACTGTCGCTCCGTTATAACCAAGCAAAATTGCATCTTGACTCTCTTTCTCTTTCTGTTTAATTCCAGGTTACTCGAAACCGCATCGTCGCCGCGCTCGTTTTGTTACGCGGAAACTTTTCTTCGTTTCGTCCTGACCTTTCGATTGCTGTAATCGGCTCGAATTAGTGAAGTTTATTATTCTACTGTGGCGGCAACGCGAAATTGTTACCAAAGTTGATAGCAGTAAAATTTACGTAACTGTTTTATGGAATACGTAATCGTCTCGGTTTCATCTTCGATTAAGATATTAAAAATTAATACATTTTTTTTGGAATATAATGTGGTCCTATTATCCTTTACAAATATATATCAAGTAAAAAATTTAATTGTCAAATTATAAGTTGCAATGCCGTGTAATTTCTATATAATTATTTCAATTATCGCGAAAAGTTATAATTAAAAAAACATAATATTTTACATTATTTATATAAAAACAATTTTAAAGTAATAGTTTAATAATTTAGTTACTGGGGATGTATCTTTAAAAATGTACACTACCGGTCAATTGCTTTTGCCCACTTCGACTCAATTTTACCCGTTACAAAAAGTATCATAACTTGGGTAAAAATTGAGATAAATAATCGTTCGACAGCTCATTTAAAAGCTTGAAGCAAGGGCTTTTTAATGGTTTACCGTGCCTATTTAAATTTTATGTTTTTTAATGTTTTTAACATAAAAATCAAAATGTATTAAATTCGGATTTTCTTGTTCGTCTTCATTTTAAAACTGCACTTCAACCAAACATCGGAAAATAATTTTATAAAAAAAATTGAAAAGCTTGAATCAAGAGCTTTCGAACGCACTATATTAACATTGTTTTAAAGTCCTTTTTACGTTTTGACTGGTGGTTTTCTTTTAAAACACGTCTTTTCTTCAACTTTATGTATCTCGGAAGGATTAAATTTAAAAAAAAAATGTCTAGGAGAAAAAATGTTTGATTTTATCTTAAGATTATGTACAAATTTTTTCAGATTTTTTTGAATTTTTTTTTTTTAATATGATAAATGAATTGATTATAAAGAATTTTCTAAACTATATATAACTATATAAATTAAAAAAAAAAATTCAAAAAAATCTGAAAAAATTTGTACATAATCTTAAGATAAAATCAAACATTTTTTCTCCTAGACATTTTTTTTTTAAATTTAATCCTTCCGAGATACATAATGTTGAAGAAAAGACGTGTTTTAAAAGAAAACCACCAGTCAAAACGTAAAAAAGACTTTAAAACAATGTTAATATAGTGCGTTCGAAAGCTCTTGATTCAAGCTTTTCAATTTTTTTTATAAAATTATTTTCCGATGTTTGGTTGAAGTGCAGTTTTAAAATGAAGACGAACAAGAAAATCCGAATTTAATACATTTTGATTTTTATGTTAAAAACATTAAAAAACATAAAATTTAAATAGGCACGGTAAACCATTAAAAAGCCCTTGCTTCAAGCTTTTAAATGAGCTGTCGAACGATTATTTATCTCAATTTTTACCCAAGTTATGATACTTTTTGTAACGGGTAAAATTGAGTCGAAGTGGGCAAAAGCAATTGACCGGTAGTGTATATACGTACGAAACTTGATTATCAATTGAAATTTGAATACTTGGAAATAAATTCCGTAAATACATCAGTATCAAGTATCGTATCGACGTAAATAAAGTTTTGAAATTATTTTATGCAAACCAATTGGAAATATCAATTTGCATCAACAACTTGGCATTCCTATCGTTTGTTAGGAAGTTTATCTCGGTAAATTTAATACATTTGCGTTCAAAAATCAAATTGATATATATATATTTATTCATAAACGTTGTAAATAAAAAATAAATAATCAATATTTCTTTTTAAAAGGAATAATATCGAAATAAAATTGAATTTGATTAAAGCGTTAACTACACACTCAGCTCATAATCGAGGTCGAAACTTAATACTTGCAAAGTACATAAAATTATATCAAGTTTTCTTTAAGGTGGAAATTTTCGAAAAAAATGATACTCTGAATCTCTCGAAACAGTAAATATATCGTCCACAACATTAGATCAAACGGATTTGATTTTAGCGAGGTCAGCTGCATCCAAGAGTATACACACCGGACATTTCGGGTAAAACTAAATAAACAGCAAATTCTTTCTTTCCGCGTGGTTAAATGCATTTCTAGGTTGAGTGGTTGTCCCCACCTACGCTCCTTCACCTCTCTCGTCATTCTGTTCGTTCGTTTTCCTGCCTCCTACAGCAGCCAGTTTGCATGCACGCTAACGAACGAATATAATACGCATTGGTCGAGGCCGTGGTATGTGTGTGTGTGTGTGTTGTGTGTATACGCGCGCGCTCCTTTTTCACCTCTCCGACGTTCTGCGAACCCATGGAAATCATCGGAAATGTCAATTGACATCGGATTGTGACGTTACCAATTAATCGATCAAATCATTTTTATATCGCGCGCGCGTTATCGAAATGTGTATTCATAAAATTATTAAAATTTCATCCGACGTACGTGTGCAGGTTTTATACGATTATTACTACCGGATTTTTTTATATGTACAGGACTAAAATACGTACGGTAGACTGTATTACAATAATTATAATGATCAATTAAATTCAAATTTGAATTTCAAATCAGCATATCGTTGCTGATGCGAAGAAATATTTTACGAGAAATACATGTTACATGCTCCCGAACAGGACTTGACAACTTGGTATTTAGAAGACCTTGCATTCGTGACAAAAAGGAATTGCTATGGAATTTAGCTTGCTAACACATTCCGATTGTTAGAAGGATATATACATATTTTTTTCGAAGAAAAATGAAGGCAATAGCGTTTGCAGAACTTTATGTCTCCTATGTGGTACAACGCCATGATTATTATATCAGCTTGTGCAGTTTAGAAATGGTGAAGCATTGTAACTCAAAATACGAAAATAAACATAGTTTACTTACGTATCAGTCGAAATTAAACATATGATATTTTTATTCATTTCCCTAATACGATATTAATAATTGTGAATAAGAATTCTAAATTAATTGAATAAAAAGTGGAGAGCGTGTTTGATTTAAGCTATACAGCACAAAACTTTGTACATGTAATAAAAAACTTTTTATACGGTAGGAACGTCAAAAAAACCACGATTCCTCGATTTTTCGTTGGTTCAAACCAGTCGAGAGTCACAAAAAGTTAGATCCGATGAAAAGAAAGCAAATAAGTATCTCGAGTAATAAATCAGCATTATCTCGGTACTGTACGCTCGTAAATACAAAAGATGCTGACATGCTCTGGTCGGTTTTAGCAGGCGCATGGTTTAATTGTCATGTGTATAATTATTTATTGGTCGTGTTTATTTTACCTTACACTGCGATGCAACTTTTTTTTCCTCGAACCATCTTGGAATTGGTCAACGGAATTAATAATTTAGAAAAACGAAACGTACGTTTGTGCGGAATAATTTTTTTTTTAATGTAGAATAATAATGAAGTATAGTTGACGTCTATGCGGACAAAAAAATTAATATTACGCTTTTTATTAGCGAATATGTATAAGAATATTTAATTAATATTGTCAAGAAGAAAAGTATTAAAAAGCTGTTTTGTAACCGCTATTGTTTTTCTTTATCTTTCCGTGTATTGCAAATAATCTAAACAAGAAACAATGTGATCATAAATTATTTTAATCTTGCATATTAAATGTATAAAAATGCCATCAAGTATTTCGTTTGAATAATGCGAATATTTTTTTTTATTCGAAAAATCAGGAGACTTTCAATATAAAATCCTTAAATAAATAAACATGAGTACACATACGACAAATGGAAAATGTAGGATTTTAATGTATCTTCTCAAGCTCAGAGCTCTCGTACATTTAGTATCGATAATGTCAGTTTTTCTTGGTTCGCTGAGCGGAGCCGTGTAATTTTCGGAGGTAATTGGGTTAGAACAGTGTCATTTGCATACGAATGCACCTCCTCGCGCAACTGATCGCCGATTACAAAATGCTTGATACACATAAATTGTGAAACGAACTGTTAATACAAATTTACAACAATAATTAATATTTAAAGAACTACATTCTCGTTTGAAAATATTCGTTAATTATTGTAGCAATGAACAATTATACACTTTCCTTTTTTCTGTACGTGTAATTTCTATAAGCGAGAGGCATTTTAATTTTAGATTTTATTATTCCCACGAGATATATATACATATATACATTACAGATATACATTCGATAATTATGTCAATGCGATCTTTTAATCTCGTTAAACAGTACGTTTCTTTTTTTCTAATCCACAACTTAAAACCAATCATACGTATATTAATTAATTATGCATGACATACAAAATACAAATTAATTGAATAACTTTCCTTGGCTTCTCAAAACCAACACCTACGTGTTACCTTGGTGAAGAAGTGCCTCGACATACTCTATGCCGTAATTATCATCGATGACCCGGTTATTGAATAAAGTGATTAATACTTTAAAAAAAATGTAATTTCTTGAAATTGATCAATTAAGTTAATGTAATCTATTATGTTTAACTTAGGTTATTTTTTTTTCCTATTCGAGTTATCATTTCTACTGATCAATTATTTCTTTATTTACGTGACTGCGGCTTAATATTTTTTATTAGTTAGAGACACATTATTTGTTTTGTAAGAAAAATAACAGAGTCGAAGAATTATATATAGGACAGGTATAATAATTGAAAAACTAGTAATTAAAATTGAACATTTTCAAAATCACGATTTATGGCTTTTTAAGACATCTATAGGAAAATTTCTCTATTGGAATGTCGAACTGGCACAAGCTAGTGAAATACAGTGTGCTGTTGAAAATCGATTAAATATATTTAATTTCAATAATTAAAATGTATGTACATAATAATTAATATCGATTACAAATGTTTTAAAAATAACAGATTGGTTAACGATCGAACACACGAATCGATGCAATAGAATTTACAGAGTGAAAAATGGGTGTGAGAAAAATAAGAGAGAATCGCGCATTACAGATTCGGTATAAAGATCCCACGTGGTTATTCGTTAATTACATCCGTACTCCGATCATCAACGTCGTAATTGATCTTTGCGAAATCGCACACGATAAAGCTCGAGGCAAATCTTGTTGCGGTACCTCTTTGGCATGACTCGGGCCGTTCTAAAGTGACTAGTCGGCTAGTATATACTTTAGTGTAATTCACTTGTTCGCCGGTAATTTTTCTCCTAGGGCTATGTAAAACTACTCTATTATGGTTTGACAAGGTGAAACGCAGGTGCGCTTTTCGTTTTTTTTTGTGCTCGTCTTTGGAAATAAAAGTAAATATTGACTATGCGATAATGTTTTTTTTTTCATAGTTAACGCTTGAACACGATAGGACGATCAGATGGTTAGGTCATTTAAATAAAGGAAATATATCGCAGAAATGAAAAATGTAAACAAGAGATGAAAATTTGTTGGGTTTACAAAGAGGTAATAAATAAACTTGGAGATTGAAACGACACATTTTACTCGTACTGAATAAACAAGACGAAATATCGCCCGGAGGTAAATTAAGAGCAGGACCCGATATGAATAAAAATAAGAAAGCGCGCGTCAGAAGGGCGAGGATCATGAAATGACCTCCTCTCGCGAGCTCTCCTTTTCTCTCTTCGACATTCGATTCCCGACCTCCGTAAAGAAAAAGCCCCGGAGAACGGAGAGACTAAGTTGCGAAACGTATAGTACGCGCCACTTTCACTATCGCAGCAAAGTTTCATAACTGTTATTATCGAGGACATACGTAGGCTGCAAAAGGGGGAGAAACATCGCTTTATAACGTTGCCCTCGCTTTCGCGGACATTATATACACATACACGTTATGTGTGTATTGCTTTAATTTCCCGAGATTTAGAGTAGAAACCCTTGATACTCGTTCATTCAATTTACTGATTGAATATTGTGGTTTACGGTGCGATTATTTTGTTTTGTACGAGAAGAGACCAATTGATTGTTACACATCAAATGTTTATTTATTTAAGCAATTGGATATAATACATTTTTTTAGGAACTCATTTTTATCGCCTCGAAGAAAAATCAGTCTATTTATGATAAGTATATACTCGTTATCCTTGTCTGAAAAACGAGTTCACTGATATTTCCTTCAGAGTTTTAAAACTTTCAGAGATATTACTATTTCATTAGTTTTTTCTTTCTTCATCAAAAACTCAACCACCTTGAGTACATTAACAAAAAAAAATTCAACTTATTATTTTTGCGAATTATACTAAAAATAATTAATCTATTTTCTTGAAATAAATATTTTGCAACAATTACGGTGTATGCGGTCTATCAGTTTACAGCTAGTAATTACCACGACTTACACAACAAAACGAAAAAAAAATAGATTAATTTATAATAAATTTTTATAATAATTTCATCATACATTTTCCGCACGGATTTTCCAAGTAATAAAAACATCGTGTACGCACAGTTTGTCTAAAAACGTCTGTCGTCTGGAATACGGTGACAACATGACCTGTAGAGTCTCGATCCTAGTAATTTTTTTGCGCGCGAGCAATCCGAGACGCTTACCTATCTTAACCGGTCGATCTTGGGGCACGTGTGCACCCCGAGCACGTGTCGTTCTCGCGCATGCCTTAAAACGCCTGATATCTGCAGTCTGTCTGTGTGTGTGTGCATTCGAATCGAGACGACGCGACGTGGGTTCGCATAATACAATCTTGGGTTAGCTAAGAAATAGAAAGCTTCACGGATCGTCGGCAATACTTGAATGCTTAAAGGGAAAACGATTTATTTAACACGCGGAAATTTGGTTGATAACTTTTACTCGATCTTTCCTCCAATACGTTAGGAAATTGGCATAATTTATTTATTATTATTTATTTACCAGAAAATATGTAATTACATAGAAGTTACAAACATTCCACGCGATTCCCACAGAGGTAAACACTGTTACCTATTCGTGGGTCCAGTATATAAAACTTAATTCTAGCGTAAAATTATTTTTGGCTACGAATTTAAATAAGTAAAAACGGTATTCGTCTGATTATGCATTTGCAATATTTTAAAATGATAAATTTATATATTTAAACAACATTGTAGTAAAAGATTAATAAAACTTAACATCTAAACTAAATAGTATACATTATTAGGTTATTGTGCTCCTTGAATCTAGTAGCAGTAAGCTACCAGCTGAAGGTTCATAACTTTTAATATTTTATAATTTAATTTACATTAATACTTTTTTTATTTATGAAAATTAAATTTGCTCAATAGTCTTTTTAATAATGTACATCAATTCGACAATTTCCGTAATCACTTGGTTTAATTCAAACGTGTGGATATAAAGTGTCGTTTTTTTTGTTATCGTATTTATTCACGTTTCTTAAGTGGATACACTATACCAATTCATAGAAGTCGCTTAAACAATTACAGCTGCGAGCAAGCTGAATCGCCAGGGCTGTCGTCTTTTCATTACGCTTAAAATTTCCTAAACGACAATCAAGGTTAAGATGATTATGATTTTGATCATCCGATGCTGTTCTTTCATTGAGACGTCCTTAACCTGATCACGAGCGGATTATAAGTATCGCCAACATAATACAACTTATTTTTTACCTATCTCTATATAACGCGTAAATATTAATCGTACACTGAGAAAAGAGATTCTTTGAGTCAAAGAATATTTCTTAATTATTAAGAAATGTGGCTTAGAATACGGCGAAAGGCACATGTCTTAACTATTAAGAATTCAGTGACTTGAATTTTTGGTTAAAAACGATTGTATAATTTTGTCTTAATTAAAACGTTCTTTATTAATACGTAATAAATGAAGTATTATTATTAATATAATGCATCATAAGGGTAATCTTTACACGCGCCGCTAGAGGGAGTCAACGACTTTTTGAACTTCATAGTAAATATTATGCATTTATGATATAAGTATGTCTACCTAATTCTCGCATATTGGCGTAATTAAATATATTTACTAATTTGACTAAACGAATGTGTTCAGTATGATCTGAAAGTATATTCGTTACGTTAATAATAATCTTAACTTTATAAATAAGTTTAAAATTTATATCTATTAGTAAACAATATTAGGTTTCAATTGATTACTTTTTTATTAAGCAATATTTCTTAATAGTTAAGAAATTGACATTTGTCGCAAAGTAAAGATTTTAAGACAATGGCAAATACACCATTTCTTTGAAGCAAAGAATTACTTTTCTCAGTGTACCTTTATAAAAATAATTTTTTATTTTAATAACCAACCGTCATAATTAAATTTTAAATATGATTTTTAAGTTTTTTCTTTTAAATTATAAGTTAGCATTTTTTTCCTGTTGGTACGTTATTATTAATTTGAAATTTTAATTTTAACAAAATTTAAGTTATAATTATTTTAACGTCGTAGTAGTTATAACTAGTCGACCAAGCGTATATTCCAATATTTGGCTAATACTTATTCAATAAGAATAATTGTGTCGACGCATACAAATCATCTAACAGTTATATCAGAATATTATTTTTCTTCTGATAAATATTTGTTTTTAAATACAATGTATTTGTAAAATGTTGTATACAAAATCAAATTCACCCCGAAAGAAGATTTTGTAAAACGAGGCTATTCTACGGCTAATAAATTCCTATCCACTTTCCCGGTAGACGCACCACCGAAATTAAACTGAACTACTCTCTCTCTCTCTCTCTTCCGCAAAAAAAATATAACTCGGCAAATTCATCGTGTACGACCGAGTTTCGGAAACCGCATCGTCGTGCCCTCGGCCCCACGAGAGTTGAAATTTGCGCAGCTTCTCCTTGGATTTTCCATCCCCAGGTTTTCCCGAGTATCGATCGCTCTGCTTCTCCCTTTCCATAGAGGACGCAAAATTTACTCTACCACCTCCCGTACAATTAAGACCGAATCGATAAAAATGCGATTACGTATCTCTCGTCGTTTGCTCAAAGAAAAAAAAATAAAAGAAATAAATATTCGGTGCTCCCTTCGGTATGGTAATGTATTAAAACTCTATTTATACATTTGATATTTTCAAGAGATTTTTCGATTCAAGGAGATCTCGAAGCTACACATTAATTTTATTTAAGCATTAATATATGAAAATAATGGATTTGTTAAAATATTAGTCTTAGAATAAATTCTACATAATTTTTGGGTTAACGGTAAAGAACATTTTTGGAGTTAAATTATATGTGTTTTAAAAACTAGTTTTTCTTATTTAGTAACTTCATCAGCTCTTTCTTTATGTTCTAAACTTTCTTCGTAAATTATTCAAGATTTTAATTTAACACTTTAAAAATAATTTTCGCGTTGGAAAAAGGTAAAACCCTATTTACGTTCGACATTCTTTTAAAAGATGTTTTTACGGAGGTGTAGAGTTTCAACACTTTTAATTGCATTATGCGATATTATTTCAAAGTCGTATTTTATATAATTATTCAAAAATCCTTATCCTACATAAACGATGCATATATACGTATAAATAATATTTTGAGAAATGGTCAATCGCGTTACACAAGAATCCTATTCTGTACGGCTCGTTACGCGTTAATTACTTGCGTCATTATTAACACCCATATTCACGAACACCAACCAACCAATCCTTCTCAATAAGACGAGACTTGACGAAACGAGAAGCACATAAACAAAGTTATACGGAAGAGAAAAGCAGGAGCAGCAGCAACGTCGCACCTGCCCATCCCTCGATTTCCTGTCGCGCGGATATTTCAATGCGCCGTCGGAGTTTCCTTGCATAAATAACTTAAAGAGAGAGAGAGAGAGAGAAAGTCACCCTATACCCAGCCAGCAAAATACATGCGCGCCACGTCTGATAAAAGGAGAGAGAGAGAGAGAGAAGGGTGGTTGGCTTGTTTCATTTGACAGGGGAGCGACATTGTGATTTGCCCTGCACTATAATCGCTTTTGCGCGTGGGCGTATACACTTCCGTTTTCTCTCCCTCGGGTGTCACTTTCCTCGTACTGAAAGGAGTTTGCATTCGCCATTTCTTTTTTTCCCTTTCTTCTTTTTTGTAAATTACCCTGTAATTTTGGTGGATATGGGATTGGATACCGAGGTGGAGACATTGTTGCTCCGATGCGTGTAATGAGTCACGAGCTTAACTTTTTGGGTGGGTGAACGATGAATCGTCTTTTTCAGTTCTTAACATTCACGATTATATATTGAATAATTATTACTTAAAATGGTGAAATTATTAAGCATAACTAATTACTCTTTATATTACGAATAAACTCAACATTTCTTTGAACTGCATCGTTAAATTTGCATTACACTTAATATTCAACCCGATAGGAAAATCATTGAACATATATGATTCCTTATTCTCCATCTCTTTCTCTCTCTCTCTCTCTCTTTCTGGATTCATACTTGAATAAAAAGTGCTTTACATTTTTACAATTGAAATAAATGAGCGGAAAAGAAAATTCGTTAAGGTTATTCGTTCTCTTCGTAAAAATGGCCTTAACGTTTTTTTTTTCTCATTCGATAAGCGATTGCTGTGAAATGAACGACGCACTTCATCGGCGTGTATATAAAACATTACAATATTATTGGAACAAAAAGATAAGGTTACGGTTGTTACTATTAAGAAAATTAATTAAATCTGTTTTCCGATCATTTTTATACATACGTATTAATTTAATTATAGATTTATATATAGTTGTGCAAAAAAATGTCTCATTCGTATAACGTTTTATTTGCTATCGTGTATAGATTCTATTCATAAATTAGACAGAAAATCGTAAATATTTGTATTAAAAAAAATTGAAGAACTGGTGGAATTAAAAAGTAAATCAACGAAAAACCAAGGTTAAAGAACACCGACAGACAGTTTCTGCAGTTAATGGACCTCGAGTCAAAACTCTTATACTACAGGACCTGCGGAATAAATAGTCCGGAAACTGCGCGTCGTTCTTACTGATGAATGCTGATGAGGACAATTCGGTATCACTTTTGCGGATCGCAAGCTTCCCTCTTTTTCTCCAGCTTTTGAAATATATATCACGAACAAAGCAACTTTGTATCCATTCCGTATTTGATATATATTAACATTTAACAAAACCTTACGTTCAAAAAAGAAGGAAACGGTAACGTTAGATACATGAGTGATGAAAATGTGTATAATTCGATCATTGTGCGATTTATTCGAAATCGTTTTGAGGTGAAGAGTGTGTGTGCTTTATCGATAAAATTGTTCGGTGATTTCTTTTAGGTAGTTTGCTCTACTTTTCTTCGTTCTACATACATTTACATTAGGAATAATTTTTGACTTTATATATAAAGAGGGAGGGTAATACGGTCAAGGTTGTTTAATGTACTAAATATCTCGGATGTGGAATACTTTGAAACTTTATTCATGCTGATGCTTTTATTTATAAACCTCAAAATGTTCATATTTATACCGTTAAAATGGTACATCAATAAACTTCACGGATATAAACTTTAATTAAATATACGTTACATTGTTATTACAGTATTAAGTTTCATAAAGATATAAAAACAAATATATTTATGTTAATATTGACCAACGAAATAATAATATCTTATTACAAAATTTAAAAAATATATATTTTATAAAATTCAATAGTTTTTTATTTACAAAAATGTAATATTTCTGTGAAAAAAGATTTAAAATTGGATCTTAATTTAAAGTTTTAATTTAAAAAAAACAAAAAAGAATTTTTTATTATTTAAAAAAACTTACTATACTCGTCCTTACAAATGAAAAAATCAAAATAAAACGTTCCGCGCCTAAAATTACCTAAAGATTGAAAAAAAAAGAAAATGACAAAGAAGAAACTTAAGTTCCCACCCATGAAAAAAACACACACACAGACACAGAAGAATACATCGAATGTACATACATAAGGACACGAGAGCGTACAGCGTTATCGCGTCCGGTCTCCATTGTTTACCAGCGTCCGATTGATCTGTCCTCGTACGCGCCCGGGCGCATAACGGCGCCCCGACCTCCATTTCGGCAAAAGCGGAAATGAATCGCGTCTGTATGCAAATCCGAGCAAGAGATGACCGAGGTGCCCGGTGATGTATACCGTAATCTCGTTACGGAGTTGCTTTGCCGAGTAAAAAAAAAAAGAAAATAAGTGCGCGCACAGTAAGGACCTCTTTTCAATAACGGAGATGAACGTATATTTTCTTGATCATATATTTATACACATAATGTTTCGGTAGAGTCATCATATCTTACGCAAAATTTTCGAGAGGAAAAGATTTATAATTGTTCTTCGACTGGTTTACGCTGCATCCAAGATTTTATGCGAAAGTAAACGTGGAGGTACTCAGCGATTGAACTTTATGGAGACACCGCTGAATTCAATTTTATTGCGATGTAAACATATTGTTTTGATTTATTTTTTTACAATGAAAGGAAGGATTCGAAAACATTGTTACAAAGGTTTATGTATGTATGTACCATATATATGTTGTGATATATATATATATATATAGTGATTATTGACTATAGAAATAGGATTAATTTTTATATTTATTACTAAAATCACAATGAATTATCATTATCTATGAATATTTTACGAACAATTTAATACACTTTGAATGATTAATACATTGAATAACAAAGTTATATATAAACATAGGATTAATGTAGAAAAATTTGAAGAACATTTAGTATTAGTTAAACCTTTATTTATTTAGAGAAAATACATTAAGGAAAGAATGAACACTCTGAGAAAAACGAGATTTAATGTTGCACGTATGAAGCGAACAAAGCTGGTGCGGTTTTACCGAAAATTTTTTAAGTGCAACCTCTATAGGGTTAGTACGTACGAGATTGACAAAGTTTAACGCTTAAAAGTCATTACCTTTTAAAGTTAATAATACAAGCCATCTTTATTATTTCCCTCAATTTTCCGCACTACTACTTCCATACCATTGCATATATAGTTAAAGTAATTAATTATAACCTTAAATTATATACCGAGCTATTCAAAGGAAATATATATCGTGACCATCAGAGTTAGAGAAATATAAAATTATCGAACACCAAACATCTAATCGGATGATCCGATTACGTACGCCGTGACCTCGCGAAATACAAAAATCACCCAATTTTCCTTTTCGCCGAGGTGTATCAACCCTTAAAGGTTAATACACCTGGCAATAGTGTCCCTGACTGATTGTTAATGACCCGAATTGATGAATGAATTAGATACTTCAAAACGAAACCACGGAGTGGGGAAGAAAAAATCGACATTGCGCACCGGAGTGGCACTGCTGTCAAGGACAACAGTGCTGACACGCACACTCGGCTCTCTCATGGTCTGTCCCTTGACTTCGCTGAGTTTGTAACACGGTCACCGGTTAATATGATATTGTCCTACATGCCGGACGCACGGAACGACGAAAAAAAAAGAGAACGAGGCATATTCTTTTTTTTTTCTTTTTTAAACGTAGCGGGATGGATTCGACCCCGATTATTCCGCGTAATTTCCGCGCGCGCGCTTTTGTCTTTTCAATTCTAGCTCTCGACGTTTTTCACGTGATAAGTTAATTACACAAATGGTTTGTTAATAAATACACCACGTGATAACGCGTGCACGTTGCTAAACAAAAAAAAATATTAAAATGGTACGTTCTTTTTTAGATTTGTACATATATATATATAAACATACACGCGTTCGGATTCTCTTTCTAATTAGAATCGGATTTAATGGATAGGAAAAAAAAATGTGGGTGTTAGGACTGTTTTAGTGCTGCAATGCTATATCATTTGGCATAATTAAGGTTATTTTTAATGGATACTTTGCTGAAGGTCTGTCAGTCTACGTAAATCGAACAAAATTTTATTTTTTCATGAACTAGTTGTTTTACTACTGATCAATACAATATACAATTGTGTATGTTTTTAACAGCTAATTTATATAGGCGTATCAAGCAGGACAATGCACACTGAATCGTTAAACTTTGTAAAACCTAACGTTAAAATAAATAAAATTTGATATTAAATTTTAAAACGCCTAAAAATATATGTTGCATCGGCATATCGAATTGACATAGTTTTAGGAAATCAAATATGCTCATAGACCAAGTATGAAAATTAATTTCCAGTAAAATCACGCGCGTTATTAATCACACATTATTTAAATTAATTAATCGCAGTTATTAAGTTTACTAATGGTCAATAATTTTCATAGAAATTTGATAATTTCATCTAAAACGATTAATCGTCCGTACGTAAGAAAATTTTGTGACCGTGTGTATATAATACGAAGGTATGTAATACTTAAGAAAGCCTATCATTGCGAGGCGGCGAAGAGTAATCAAGTGCTGTGTAACCGTTAAGTGCTCGATTAGCCTTCGCTCGTGCAGGTCACAATGATAGACTTTCATAGGAAAGCGTTTATACAGCTTTAAATATACAAACGTAAATACGTCCTCAAAAAAGTATTTACGATATTAGTCACAATACCGTATATTTGTTATTATTACGAATATTAATTATTCAATACCTCGGTATATCGAATAAATAGTTATGCGTGGCTCATTCATTTATGTACTTTATAGTAGTGTACACAAAATTATCAAATTATCAATCATTCAAAAATAAATAAATAAGTAAATAAATAAATAAGCTACTTATCGCCACGTGCTGTTTGAACGCGATCGATCTCTTTATGTCACGTGTTGCCAGTTCTTGGTAGACATATACAAGTGACACGAAGCTTCGATCACACGTGCATCCACCAAGAAACGTGTTTCGCGACAGATTAGACGTTGGACTGATTATCCATTCACCATTTTCTTTCTATTGTATTTTTCAGACTCTATGCTCTCGAGTAATACTTTACTGACGGAATTGGCTGATCCGTTAATCGACGTATTCAGCGCGAAACCTGGCGCATTGTTCTCGATAAACGGAATAATTCGTGGTAATGTTGGGTAAGCATTTTACTCTCCAGCTATTGTTAGAAAAACGTATGGAGTAACGCGACGTCAATCGTGTATATTTTTGGTTTAATTTTCGTTTAATTCAACTCGAGGGTATATATATCTATTGTCTTTTACACGTAAATTGAATTCGCTGACTAATCATCATTATCATGATTTGCCTAAAACGTTAATAGTAGCGACAGTGATAATATTCTGCACATTGCATTGACTATAATCGCAAATTGATAAATGAAAATATTTTCGTAATCAACAGGTGATTCGTTTTCATGAAATTTTAAAATACTTTTAATCACACTCTGTTTTTTTTATCGTATATAATTATTGCTCTATCTACTGTTTTTAATTATTTGGCTGCGTCTCTCTTCTCAATCGTTAAAATTTTATATACAACTTAATTTAAAATCCTATATATAGAATACTTTAAACATTCGGCAAGCAAAAAAAGTAAAAGGAAGAAGATAAGGCTTCTTCGGGTCTTAATTCGAAATAACACAATGAAACTTTACGATCGAGCAATAAAACTGAGCGACTCTTATGCTAATGTAGATTAAAATTCTAATCCCAGAATCTAGTCCCTGACAAATACTGCTATACGCAATAGGGTCGAACTTTTAACTGCCGCTCGAAAATCCCGGTTATCTTACAAAAGGTTTATCCCCCCAATTTCTTCCTGGGATGGTGGAATTTCGCTCTCTGAATTATGTATACACACGGAGTTGACTCCATTCGTCTTCCCGATACATTCTCACTACTAATTTCCAGTATTTTTATCAGTCTCGCGCGGATATCCGTTTTCCCAGTGTGAATTTTAAAACCTAATGAATTTTTATGTATTAATTGTTTCAAAAGTGATTTACGATCGCGATTTTACATTAGGGGATATTATCAATTTTCTGCGATACAAACTTTTTAAAATAAAAAGATTGTCTGGCACGAAGGGTCTTGATGGTGAAATTTAATTGTGATTGAAGTGAAACGTTCGTAGGAAGTGTTAAAATATAGTGACAGACTCTCGTGACTTTGAAAGCCTCGTAGAAAGTCTTAATTTAATTGAGTACTTCAATATTACACTTTATAATTAACAGTTAAATGCCATTAATTTTTTTTTGGACATTCTTTAGATATTACTATTTATTGACTGTACAACAAAAATTTATTACTAATTTCTCTCATTACCAGTAATTTACTTATAGTATATATAGACAAACACGATACACAAATAAAAAAAAGCTCGATTATTAATGTCTATTTAAATACCTCGTTTATAATTTATCATATAGCACATCAAAGATGCAAAAGATTTCGAGTTCAAGTATATACACCTTAAATCAATAAGAATAAAAAATATGCCACTTAGCATATACGAAAGTCCTCGTATATAGTGTTTCTTTTTCATATAGTTTTTTTTTTCTGCGCTTGTATGCGCGCACGTGTGGTTGAGGGCCAAGCCTTCGACGGAGACAATGGTGGGTAATTGCTTGGCTAAATGATGGATGGCGTATTATCGAGAGTCACGGGGGCGTCCGAGTTGCCCTGAAAGAATTTCGACGGATCTTGAGGTTCGAGTGCCGAGGCTGAACCCTTCGCATCAATGTCATTGGCAAATCCCAACGTTTTCAATCGAGCTCGAACGAGTGATTTACTACTTTAACTTATTTAGTGAAATTTACTTTTATTAATTTCACTCGATCTACCTAATTAGTTTGAAAAATATATGATAAAAAACGTAATCAATTATTTTTTTTTAATTATAATTCCATTTTTGTAATATTTTATTTCAATAAAAAAACACCTTGAATTACCTACCTTATAAGAAAAAGAGCCTCGATATTCGATTGATTATATTAAAAGTCGATAGTACTGCGACACATCGAAAATCAAGAACGAAACGAAGTAACTGTCACGACGTTAAAAACAGAACCGCGTTTATGCACCACTAAACTTCCAAGCAAACAAGAAGAACTCAAGATATTCCAACTTGGATCAGGACAGTCACGAAGAGATCATGGAAAAAAATATATGATCCACCGTGAAAATTTCATGAAACGCTCCCGTTCGCTTTCACTCGCAAAAAGGAGTCGCGACACTCGGCCTTTAACGCGAATTGCCAAACTCTCTAAAGAACATCGTGAGTCTCTTTTTTCGCTAGCCCAAGAGAAATTCAATAGCCGAATGAATATAAAGTTATGGACGGTGTATTTTCTTTTTTTTTCTCTTCTACATTGTGTAAAAGGAAATACGTATTTTAATTTTTTAATGTCCATCAACCGTTATATATATTATTCAGAATTGTCTTATTCAATCGAATGATTCTCAATGAATTACCAATAGAAAATTAGAATAATATTTGTTATAAAACTTGGACTTTGATTATAGATTCTGAGAAAATGAAATTTTAGTTAGACACGAAAACATACTTTGCTTAGCGATTAATAAGAAAACGATGTTTTCAAATGAAGAATTGAATTTTTAATCATTATATCAAGCATCTTTAAATTAAGTAAGATTTTGACAAGTAGAACATTGATTAAAGCTACATAATTATTTGAGAATAAAAACTTATTGATGTATTATGTTAATTATATAATGTATTTTACAATCAAACTATTTGTTTAATTCGAATGTGTAATCCAGCATTTAAAATCTCTTGTACGATACCTATACACATATTAAACCGAATCAAAGTGTAAAGCAAGTATTTAAAACGTAAAATACTCGTGAACAAATGAGCAATTTCCCATATATTCTCTCTCGTCTTCTCCTCCCGATGATTAAAAATACCTCGCGCGATTCTCGATGAAAATTGAATGTCGCCCGGCAGCTCTCGATCGATCGAGTCAACGGACATCGATTGATTGCTCGTAATGGCCGCGGATCCAGCCAACTTTGGCCTCTCCGCCCCCACTCGCTCGCTCTCTCTCTCTCTCTCGTTCTTTTTCTGCGTTTCCCTACCATCGAGCGTATATACACCGAGAGAGCGAACCGGTGACCTGACATTTGACACGGACTAACGGTAATCGGTAAATCGTTTAGCGCGTGCCGGTTTGAAGGTAAAAAATATATATATATATATGTATATAGAGGATCGTTTAACCCCCTTTTTCAGAAATAAACCCCATTTTTCCGATTGACTGTAACCGAGAGTAGTACTGTGTTGAGTGGACGGAATATTTATGTGATTCGAGTGTGTAGTTTTATGCTTTGAATTTAAATTGGAAGGCTTTGAAATTAATGTTACGAAAAAAAAAATAAAAATTGTTGAATTCCTAAGGTACACTCTAAACCCTAAAGTTGAAAATCTGGAAGTAGAAAGATTAAAAGCTACATTTTAAACAGTACAAATTAAATTGCGCATTTTCAACTTTAATAAGGATTAAAATGCATGTTTTAATCTTTATGATGCGGTTAATATTTTTAAAAGATTAATTTTATGATTTTTAATACTTGCCAAAGATTAAAAAGTACTTTTTCAACTTAAGGGGGTTCCATACTCAATTTTTGATGATTAATTAACAAAAAATTACCAAAAATATCAAATCTTTTCACCTCGTTGAGGTTAGGTTCACATTTTTGGTAAGACTTTTCTCAAAAACGCAATATAATTTTAATCTGAAATTCAGAACAGAGTTAGATTATTAATAAACGAAGGCGCCTCTTCTCTTATTTTTTCACATACTGTTTTATTTACAAATTTATTACTAATAAACACGTATGCCAATAAGGTAGGGAGGATAAATATTGACTATGACACCCCGTTAATAAAAATAGAAAAACTCTTTCGAAATTCTAAAAGATGAATTTCAAAAGTCAAAAGGTTAAAATTACAAAATTATAAATCTTTTGGATAACCCTGGTAGAAATTTGAGCATAACGTTGACCATAATGTCTGTTAATTTTATGGTCAGTGATCAGAAAATAGAATAGTTTCCGGTGAAAATCCCCGCTTATACCCGACGGAATTTCACCATAAGTTTACCGTACGCGTATAATGAATGATTTTGAGGTTAGACATTTAAATAATTTATACTTAGTTTTGTATGATTAATTGTTCAACTAAATAAGAAAAAATGTTATTCTTTTTAAAAATAGCGTTTCACATTTATTTTACAATGAAAGATTACAAAAATGTCATTAAAGTTAAAATTTAAATACTATAATAATTAGTTGTCTAGCATATCTTATATTTACTTTCAAATACATTGCTTGTAACTAAATAAACAAAATATAAAGGTATTTAAGTATATATGAAACATATATGGATGTATTAAATCTTAAATTGATCTAAAAAGCTCTTTTTTCAATTAAAAAAACAACTTTAACAAATAAATTTTTTTTAATATTTACAGTTTGTTAAAAAATTAGATGAAATAAACCATTTTGTTTAGATAATTTTTCAACAAAAAATTGTAGAAATAAAGTGTCACAATTGAAAAAATTTTTTTTTCAGAAATCCTGTTCTTGTGTACGAATACCAGAATAAATCATTTGAGCTTTATCGAATAAATTTAAGTGTATGCTCATGTTCAAAGTAGTTTCCCTAAAAATGAAATTTTTGCATGCGAACAACAGTAAAAGTCATTTAAGCTTCATCGATGAATAGCATATAAGTATTAATGAACTGATATTTATGCATACGAACACTAATATAAGAGATTTGAGCTTCATCGCTGAATAGCTGCATATGGTAATGAACTGATATTTTTGCATACGAACTCTAATATAAGAGATTTGAGGGTTATCAGCAAATAGTTTCCTTGTTAGTTTAAATAGTTTAACTTTTATTGCTGTTATCGCGTATAAAGTCAAAAATGCTAAAATTTAGTTTAATGACGAAATACTAAGGCAACCTTTGAGGTTATAAATTTAAAGAGCGTAGTCCGTATTCTGGTCAACCTATGGTCAAACTCTGGTCTAATCTTCTCACCACCCTGAAATGGTCAATAGATGACGAACCGACCATAACTGATGCTTTATTTTCTATACCAGGGAATCAGAGAGGTTTTTCACTTCTATAAAGTTGAAAACGTGCATTTTAATCTTCAGTTAAAGATTGAAAATCCAAAATTAATCTTTTTAAAAATTCTAACGGCTTTTTACACGTCAAAAAGATTAAAATGTACATTTTAATGTTTTCTAAAGTTGAAATTATGCAATTAAATGATGTAAAGTTTAAAATGTATTAATTAATCGGTTTCAGGATTAAAATTTACCTTTTAATCGTTTGATACAGTTTAAAACGTACATTTTATTCTTTTTACTTCCAGATTTTCAACTTTAGGATTTAGAGTGTAATATAGGAAGGATAAATAAAATGTTAATACATCTATTTAGTAAATTGGAATAGTTAAAACATATATTAAATAACTGCGTTCTTAGGAAAATGTACTTTTTTCTTTGGTTTTTTTTGTACGGAAAGAAATTTCGCATATTCAGAAACGAATGAATTCGATCACATTAATTATAATTAAAATGAATAAAAAAGCATAATATTAAAATAAGCGCCTTAAAAATAAATATTTTCACAAATAATATTTATTTCCTCCTAACAATTCTCAAGTAATAATCCTTTCAATCATCATAAAATTCTTCAAAATGCCTATATACTGGTATACAAATGAAAAAAAAAGCCAAGAGAGCCAGAAACTTAAGCATGTACTAATCGCTTACCCTTCGACTAATTTTCGTAATTATACGACTTTCTTGTGTAGTACACATAATTCAAGTTTCGAAATATAATTACCGTACCGCTTTATATACCTTTCAATAAACTGAAAAAAAAAGTTTTTCGTTTATTTGATAAACCATAGTCGTAAAAATCACGAAATTTTTGACAAGAGACTTAGGTTAAGTATTCGTTATAATTGCATTGTAAATTTTTTACAGTCCAATAAAACTGGCCATTAACTCAATTACACTAGATGCACTCGGTTAAAATGCTTGGTATCGTGCACCTGCGTCATGTATATACATATATATATATAAGTGTACGAAAATAAGGATAAAAGCAAAATTGAGAAAAGAAACTGTTAGGATGCACGTATATATACAGATTATCAGTAAATTTTTACAACTCTACCAACAATTAATTATACGGATTTGAAGTAAGTAAAAAACAATCGAGGACGACATTCAGATTACAGGATGAAAAATGAAGAAGGGAAGGTACGTTGACTTTTGAATTCACGTAGATTAAAACGAGATGATTAAACGCGCCCTCAAAACGAGTTGGTAATAATATTCTTTTACTGGAGGACGTAATTGGGTTACATATGTTCAGGGAATAAAACATCTTTTTTTTTTCATTCTTTTTACAGGCCGTCAACGCGGTTGTTACAAATTTCAAGCACAAAAAAGAAATATCAACGTGCTCGGTGTGAAATTAATGAATTGTATGTATTAATAATATTGAATTATTCCGATAAGCCTATAAAAGGATTTTTAAGCTATAATCATATTGAGTATGTTCGAAACGATAAATCTATATAAATATTATAAATATAACAAATATACGCATATTTTAATAAACAGTTAATTAATACGTTACTTTAGTAATCATTTTATAAACTCAATACCGTATGATTTTAATTCCTTTTTCATAATTGATTTACATGTTGTTTATTATTTATAAGCTAATAACTAATTAATCTTTATTATATATATATGATTCGCGATAACATTTGAAGCATTAAAAATATTTAGCCTTTGCACTAAAATTTCGGTAAAAATTAAGTGTCCTGCAATAATCATCAACATATAGTAAAACAATATTAAAATTATCACTAAAATGTTAAAAATTATTGTACAAAGATTATCTCTAATACGCATAACTTTAAGCATTACATCAAACTGAAGCATTTTATAAATTGAGAATATAAAAAAAATGAAGTAACCGGGCGTTTCGTGAGCGCGCGACCAAGGTATGTAAAGTAATTGGATAAAAATTACTCCTCGTGTTTGCTTGTGCCACATTTGTTGAGAATGATGATACGCGCGCGGCACGCGTTGACATAATTGTACCGATCGTCAATGAGGACACTGTGGATTCATCGCCATCTGACAGTCGTATGGACAGTTTTCATTCTCCTAACTCAACTGATAACGTTACCGACACCTACGCTCCTGCAACTACTCTTTTACCGATCCTTATGTGATACTACTATAAAAAACCTTTATTAAAAACAAAGTAAATCTTTATTTATTCGTAAAATTAAAGTTGTAGCAATTTGTTATATGAACGTTTATTTAGTTGAAATATCATTTATTATTGCAAATCATTATACAAAATTGTAAATATCATAAATAATTATGGATGGCATGGTTTTGATTCCTTTTCAATAATACATCACACCGTAATAATTATTTAATTAACGTTATTTATGTTAAAGTTTAATGTAATTAAATGTTGAACGCAGATTAATGAGTAAAATTGCACAACTACAAATAAAATTGAAACGGTACTTACACAAACATTCGTATAATTATTGCAAAATTTTCTATTTCGTAACATTAAAAAAACTAAGTAAACAAATAAACAAAATTAATTGTAAACCTTCGAATAACATTTTCGTAATACATCCAGTAATCCTTAGTAATTTAAAATTACAGTACCTCTTCTCTCACCGTGAAATTAAAGAGTACAAATTACACAATTCAAATCAGCGCTTCTAGCTTTGTCTTGGACTCACAAGATAAACACGCGGGTATGACTTCGCGCATAAATGGTCGTGCATGTTACTCTGCCAGTCATGACCGCAAAATTCCAACTGAACCATTAATTTATTTACGCACATATATCTTTATCGCGCTATTTCACGAAAAAGATTTAAATATCGGGAATTTACGTTTTGACCCTTACAACAATTACACGGTGCTATAGTTTTCTGTATTAATTTATGGTTTACGATATGATTTCCTTTTTTTAACGTTTACTTACAATTTATTCTTTTTACTTCCAATTTTCAACTTTAATTTAGAGTGAATATAGGAAGGATAAATAAAATGTTAATACATCTATTTAGTAAATTGGAATAGTTAAAACATATATTAAATAACTGCGTTCTTAGGAAAATGTACTTTTTTCTTTGGTTTTTTTTTGTACGGAAAGAAATTTCGCATATTCAGAAACGAATGAATTCGATCACATTAATTATAATTAAAATGAATAAAAAAGCATAATATTAAAATAAGCGCCTTAAAAATAAATATTTTCACAAATAATATTTATTTCCTCCTAACAATTCTCAAGTAATAATCCTTTCAATCATCATAAAATTCTTCAAAATGCCTATATACTGGTATACAAATGAAAAAAAAGCCAAGAGAGCCAGAAACTTAAGCATGTACTAATCGCTTACCCTTCGACTAATTTTCGTAATTATACGACTTTCTTGTGTAGTACACATAATTCAAGTTTCGAAATATAATTACCGTACCGCTTTATATACCTTTCAATAAACTGAAAAAAAAGTTTTTCGTTTATTTGATAAACCATAGTCGTAAAAATCACGAAATTTTTGACAAGAGACTTAGGTTAAGTATTCGTTATAATTGCATTGTAAATTTTTTACAGTCCAATAAAACTGGCCATTAACTCAATTACACTAGATGCACTCGGTTAAAATGCTTGGTATCGTGCACCTGCGTCATGTATATACATATATATATATAAGTGTACGAAAATAAGGATAAAAGCAAAATTGAGAAAAGAAACTGTTAGGATGCACGTATATATACAGATTATCAGTAAATTTTTACAACTCTACCAACAATTAATTATACGGATTTGAAGTAAGTAAAAAACAATCGAGGACGACATTCAGATTACAGGATGAAAAATGAAGAAGGGAAGGTACGTTGACTTTTGAATTCACGTAGATTAAAACGAGATGATTAAACGCGCCCTCAAAACGAGTTGGTAATAATATTCTTTTACTGGAGGACGTAATTGGGTTACATATGTTCAGGGAATAAAACATCTTTTTTTTTTCATTCTTTTTACAGACCGTCAACGCGGTTGTTACAAATTTCAAGCACAAAAAAGAAATATCAACGTGCTCGGTGTGAAATTAATGAATTGTATGTATTAATAATATTGAATTATTCCGATAAGCCTATAAAAGGATTTTTAAGCTATAATCATATTGAGTATGTTCGAAACGATAAATCTATATAAATATTATAAATATAACAAATATACGCATATTTTAATAAACAGTTAATTAATACGTTACTTTAGTAATCATTTTATAAACTCAATACCGTATGATTTTAATTCCTTTTTCATAATTGATTTACATGTTGTTTATTATTTATAAGCTAATAACTAATTAATCTTTATTATATATATATGATTCGCGATAACATTTGAAGCATTAAAAATATTTAGCCTTTGCACTAAAATTTCGGTAAAAATTAAGTGTCCTGCAATAATCATCAACATATAGTAAAACAATATTAAAATTATCACTAAAATGTTAAAAATTATTGTACAAAGATTATCTCTAATACGCATAACTTTAAGCATTACATCAAACTGAAGCATTTTATAAATTGAGAATATAAAAAAAATGAAGTAACCGGGCGTTTCGTGAGCGCGCGACCAAGGTATGTAAAGTAATTGGATAAAAATTACTCCTCGTGTTTGCTTGTGCCACATTTGTTGAGAATGATGATACGCGCGCGGCACGCGTTGACATAATTGTACCGATCGTCAATGAGGACACTGTGGATTCATCGCCATCTGACAGTCGTATGGACAGTTTTCATTCTCCTAACTCAACTGATAACGTTACCGACACCTACGCTCCTGCAACTACTCTTTTACCGATCCTTATGTGATACTACTATAAAAAACCTTTATTAAAAACAAAGTAAATCTTTATTTATTCGTAAAATTAAAGTTGTAGCAATTTGTTATATGAACGTTTATTTAGTTGAAATATCATTTATTATTGCAAATCATTATACAAAATTGTAAATATCATAAATAATTATGGATGGCATGGTTTTGATTCCTTTTCAATAATACATCACACCGTAATAATTATTTAATTAACGTTATTTATGTTAAAGTTTAATGTAATTAAATGTTGAACGCAGATTAATGAGTAAAATTGCACAACTACAAATAAAATTGAAACGGTACTTACACAAACATTCGTATAATTATTGCAAAATTTTCTATTTCGTAACATTAAAAAAACTAAGTAAACAATAAACAAAATTAATTGTAAACCAGTCGAATAAACATTTTTCGTAATAACATTCCAGTAAATCCTTAGTAATTTAAAATATACAGTACCTCTTCTCTCCCGTAGAAATTAAAAGTTATAAATTACAACAAAATTCAAATCACGCGCTTCTAGCTTGTCAAAATGTGGGACGTCACAACGATAAGACACGCGGGTATAGAGCTCGCGCAACTTACAGGGTCTTGCATGTTACTCATGCCAGGTCATGACCGCAAAATTTCCAACTTGACCATTTAAGATTCTATATTACCGCTGACATATATCTTTTATCGCGCTAATTTCACGAAAAATATATTTAGAATATCGCGGAATTTAGCGTTATGACCCTTACAACAATTACACGGTGCATATAGGTTTTCTTATTATTTTTATGACAATTTTGACGATATCGATTTCCTTTTTTAACGTTCTTTTTCTTATAATTATTCAATTTTTACTTACCGTCAAGTTTTCAGGCGAAAAATTAAATAATTTAAGGAGAATCTTTAAAGAACATTTTAATGATGAAAAAGATACGGTAGACATTTTTGCATATCTTTTATGTAAATCTGTAAAACTGCAATATACTTACGTTCGTTCGCAGTAGACACAGAGCATTATGCATTTTGGATAAATTTCATGAAAGTTGCATGTACTTTTATATTAACACAAATGAAAAATCGTCGATTATTACATTTAACAATTACGTATACACTAATAATAAAATTTATATTGTAACAAAAAAGAAATAATAATTGTCCTCTATAACAGTGCTTACGAAACAACTAAAGTTGCAACAATCTAAAAAAAAACTACAGTACGTCTAATCAGTGCCAATGTAATTCGTAACCGTGTTTAGCAAATATGCATACATCGTGTATATCCGGGCGGTTAGTGAAAGAGAGAGAAAAAGAAAAGCATGAAAAAAAAAATAGAATAAGTAGGTGCGGGGGCGAGAGAGTCGTATCGCACTTGGGATTCCTGCGAGTGTCTCGTTTCGCGGAATGCAACTAGCAATATCTAGAATTTCTCGACCACGTCCGATTTCTTTGAAGCATAAAAACAAATTTCCGATGAATCGGGTCCGATTATCGTATCACCTTTCCTTTTGTTTAAACTTGTTTGATTTCACTTATTTGACATTTTTAACTGTACAAACGATACAAAGTGTACAAAATATATGCGTATAGTTAAATTATTTGTTTATCGCCTGTTATAACACAAAATATATGTATATACAGTGCCGTCCATAAGTTTAGGATCATTTGTAAATTTTTCATTTATAACGTCGAATGTTCTTTATCTTTCAAAGTTTCAACTGATATTACTGAAAATTACTAGCATTAATTATTAAAAAATATGTACCTGATGGGACGATTTATGAACAAAATTAAAAAAATTTTCCCATCTAACATAATGTAATTTATTTTCTAAAATAAAAAAGTATTATTTAATCAGTTTCAGTTTTTTCGAAAATTAATTCAGGTAATTCTGAGTGATATCAGCTTAAAGAAGGAAATACCTGTATTTTGTTATTTTTTAAAATTATTCTAGGATGAATGTAATGGATTGTTAAATATTAGATAAAATATATATACATTTAAGAGACGTGAGACTAAAAAAATGGGGTATCCTTATGTATTTTTTAATTAACAATGGGTCGACTTTTTCCAAAAAAAATCTCTCTGTAACGATCTTCTACTTACTTTGAATAGTACGTATGATTTTTTTTTAAATTTTTTATCGCTAAATGATTAAGATTTTTGTGCAGCCACAAGGATCAATTATCACCTAATCATTATCGACAAAAAGTGGTTATTAATTTTTAATTAATTTAAAAGTAAATCCCTGTAATTTGGTTATCACATCTCCTTAAATAGAAAATTTACAAATGATCCTGAACTTACGAGTGGTACTAAAAGTTTCTGCGCATACAACTGGAATTTTTTTTATCGCATTTACATAATTAAGAAATTGATTAAAATAATAATTTGACATTGGGTGATCCATTAAGTATTTGAAAATTTAATTACACAAATTAAATGTACGTACTATATACGTCTCGTAATCAAAACAATTAATTTAAAATTTCAATATCTTAATTTTCCCTTTGCGTAGTAAGTAATTTGAAAAACTCAATTATTTAAACATTAAAATTACAAAAAGTTGTTTAAATATCATATGTAAACGTTCGTAAATGCAATAAGAAAAGAATATTATTTCTATAGAATTAGTTATCATTATTTTTATTATTATGCATATAATTAATCAAAAGTGCAAATAAAAGATTTATTTTTAAATGTACAAAGTAAACAAAAACAAAATTTCCGTAAATAATGTTATAAGAACACGTCCAAGTGAAAATTATCGTATTCTTACTATAAACAAACAATGATTCCGCGATTAATCAGTTAATTCTGTCGTGTGGAGTAAGTGTCGGTGCCGCTCTAACGAGTTTAGATAGGTTTTTTTGTCAGATTTCTTTTGTCCTTAGTCAATTACTATGCATAAGCAGCGAATCATTTGATTAAAATGATTAGTCGTGTACTGTGAACGAAAAAAAAGAAGAGAACGAACGAATCGATGAATAAAGTACTTACCGAAAAGAGTTGTAATTTTCTTCGTTATTTTTTTTTAATTGATTGGCACTGCAAGAATAATAGTATTTTTAAGTTTTAAGTGTAATAGCTGTCGAACGTCACGAAGATGTTTTTTCGTAACGAGTTTGACATGTACACGTAAAATAATGTACAGTCGAATAATAAATAACTAAACATTGATGTTACAGATTAATAATAGGAATTACCTTTTGTCATATCCTAGAATTAGATCGTAGTATAAAATGTCTTGTGTAAACGAGGTCCTTTCTTGACACGATAGCAACATTGTAGGAATGGTCTCGATTGTGTAAAACGAGCGACGAATCTTAATGATAGGTTAAAAAAAAGAGTAAAATCACTGTACGTAAGTTATGCATTCCGAAAAGGGTTATTTATAGAAATACATATATACATATATCACGAAAAAGCTAGGTTAGTTTCCTCTCTGACTCCTCTCTGTCACTCTTTCTCTTTGTCGCTCTCTCGCTCTATCTTTCTCTCCTAGCCGTCTTATCAACTGGAATCTGACGACTAAACGAAGGGAAGTCAAGGCCGTGTGCGGCGCAAAAACAAAACACACTGCTGCGACTAAATCGACGAGTGATGTGTATACGACCTTGACGAAGGTGCCGACCGTTAGCCGGCCGCGTTAAGGTATAACAAAAATTCTGATCGACGCAGGATCACTTTTTAACGTCCAGTAACTCGGTACAACTTTAACACCTGCCGGTCAACCCCGCACAAACACGCACGCACGCGCGTTCCTTTTTTTGCTCTCTCTTTCGATTCGCTTTAGCGGATTGCAAACGCGCGCCCGATGTTGTAACGCGCACACCCCGCGCGTGCACTGATATTACGGACAATCTCGCGAAGGAGAGAGGGGAGGGAGGAGCTTATACGTGCGATGCCGGATTACGCTTGCAGTTTGTCCCGCTAGTGTTCTCTCTCTCTCTCTCTCTCTCTCTCTCTCTCTGCACTCTGCAGTGCACAAATATATGTGTATATAAATGTGTTTGATGTGTGCATTATATTGCCTTGTCATTGGACGGTATTATAGTCGTCATTTACGTAACACTGAATATGACTTAAAAGTTTTTAAATTGTTTACTTCATTTTTATGAATTTCTATTTATTCTTTTTAAGTTTATAAAGCTAAGTAAGGTGTATTTCGATCTTTTGATTAAATAAGAAACAACACAGTTCTGTTGTTTAATTCAAAATTATTTCGCTTAATTTATTTTTTTTCTTACAAAATATAGTTTGACATTTGCTGGTCATAAAAGTGTTTTAAGAGTTTATACCTGTGTGAATTTTTTTTACTGGCTAAAAGCTTGCTAAAATAACCCTAGAATCCAAATAAAAAAATCTATATATATAGCCGCATAACATCTTGCTGGCGTCGCGGTTCATCTTGCGACAGGCGTCTAAAGTAAGATCTCCAGTTCCTTACTGAGGAGTCCAAGCTGGAGATCGAGGACGAAACGCCTTTAATTATTTTAAAAGGCCGTGCTCTGGGAAATTCCACCAACCATAGTGGACAAAGAGTACATAATAGGCCTGCTTTATTCTAAAGTAAAGCATTTAGTTCGGAGAGGCCAATATTATACCCAAATAAAAAAATTCCAAATATTAATATATTTCAGAGAATTAATTTTCTGAAGCAACTCCAATGTTTAAAAAACGTAAAATGTGCCCTTTTCAGCCATGCTTGGTTTTTTTTAAGTTGGCGGTCGTCGTAAATTAATGTATAACTTACCGACCATCGAGAATTGATTTCAAAATTGAAGTATAGATGTCGCTACATACGATATATAGCAAATATTATACACGAGTTGATGCCGGTGTGCCGTCGAGACAACATCGCTCGTGCCTGATATTTTGATATTTTGAAATATTACAATATTAAAATATTACAAACTGATCTCTTTGAATATTAAAGGTATCACTAACTTAGTATTGATATATATATGTGAAGTGCCATAAAATATTTATAAAAGTGTTTTGTTAAATCATGGAATCAGACGTTTATAAAGATCATGTAAATGTAAATTTACAACAACAAAATGTACAACACATGTTATATCAAGATAATACACAGCAAAAACAAAAAAGACCGTTTAGTAGTACGCAGAACACACCTGATAATGAACTCAAGAATAAGAAAAATAAGAATATTAATAATGGTAATAATGTACTGGCAGAAAATTTAAATATCACTCCAAATGAAAACTTATCTAATAAGACTAACCTACAAGTAAATATTGACAACGAACCAGTGAAGAAAACAGAATTATATAACTCTAATAACAAGGGACCATTTGGTGTCTGGTTCAAGAATATTAAATTTAACAACGAAGAACTAAGTCCCTTTACTGTAGGAAGTATTTTATACAAAAATTATAAACAAATCATCGATATTAGAAGAAAAAGTAAATTCAATGTAGAAGTTTTATGTAAAACGAGAGATGAAGCTAACAGACTATTAAGTGATAAAAGTTTTTTGGCATTTAATTTAGAAGCGTATTTACCTTCTTACAGAAAGTTCAGAAAAGGGATTATCAAAAATATCCCTGATCATATTTCAGAAGAAATTATCTTTGAATCCATTTTGTCAATGGCCAAGATACAAGATGTTAAAAGACTAAAAATGAAAAATAGAAATTCAACCACCGAAAATGACAAATGGATTCCTAGCAAATCCGTGCTAATTACTTTTTCTGGTCAAGATTTACCAAGAGAAGTATATTTATTTTCTGTTAAATGCTATGTAGAACCTTTTGTATCAAGGCCTATGCAATGTTATTCATGTTTCAAGTACGGTCACACTAGCAAAAGGTGTAAAGAAAATCCTGTATGTATTATGTGTAGTGAAAATAAACATGAAAATTCACCTTGCAACATTGAAAATACTCCAATATGTATTAATTGCAAAGAAAATCACAAAAGTATTAGTGCAGATTGTGAAATATTTAAATTTTATTATAGAATAAATATTTTGATGGCTCATGATAATCTTTCGTTTATTGAAGCAAAGAACTTAGTACTGCGTGAAAATAACTGCCCTCCTTCTATTTCTATGATAGTCGCTAATTTAAGAAAAACTAAGGAAAACTTTCCACAATTGCAAAAAAGAAGAGATCAATTATTGAAGAAGTATAGTTTTAATACTAAAGATGAAAGTAATCATAATTTGAAAAAACAGAATGATAATAATCAACAAGATGTACAGCAAAGATTACAGGTTAACAGTTACTCTAAAGTGTTTAGTAACCAAACTTCTACTCAAGCCAAACCACAAGATAAACATCAACAACAATATCAAGAACAAATACAAAAACAAAAACAAGAACAACAAAATCAAAAATCAACGCAAATGCAAACTCAACAACAAACTCAACATCAACAGAATTATGAAATGGATTACAGTTTGACTTATATGACTACTGACTCGTCTAATTTTACGACAAATAATTTATTTATTTCCACTGAATCAACCGAATCGACTACCTCATCTACTCCAACTTCAACTTCAACTTCAACTCCAACTTCTAGTATGTCTTCAACTTCACATTTGGATTCAAGTAAAAATATCAAGCGTGAAAGTAAAATGTCAACAATATTATTTGATAAAATGGGTATAGAAAAAAAAACTAGCAACAATCAAATTAAAACCAAACAATATAAAATTAGTAATAAATCAACTAAAGATAAATATAAAAAAATATAAATGGTTTTAATTTTATTATTAGTAAAATAAATAAAATCTAGTCAATTTTTGTAAATATATTTAATTATATAATGGATAATAACAAAAATATTAAAATACTTCAATGGAATGCTAGATGCATTAAGAATAAGTTAGATTTTATTAATAAATGTAGAGAAGAAAAAGATTTTGATATTATTGTTATTATTGAATCGTGGCTTAAGCCTATAGATAAATTTTCTATTAAAGGTTATTTTTCATATCGTTTTGATAGAGATCCGAATAAGGGTAATAATGGTGGAATTTTGTTTCTAGTCAGAGATAACTTGATATCTGAACCTGTCGACATGAATTTGGAAATGGATAACCTTGAAGTTGGTGCCATTATAATTCGTAACAATTTGGAGGAGACTCTTATTGTGGGATGCTATAGATCACCTATTTCTGGTAATAACGTTAGTAAAAGTGAATTAAAAAATTTGATTGATGGTATAAAGTCATTTAATAAATTTTATATTTTGGGTGACTTTAATGCGCACAATCCGATATGGGGTAGTGATAAGTGCTGTACAAATGGCAGTAATATTAATGATTGTTTTGAAGAGAATGATGTTATGCTATTGAACAATTCTGATCATACTCATTTTTTTAAGGGGAATGAAGATTCATTGAAATATTCAAAAATAGATCTTTCATTTGCTTCGCTTAGTTGTTATTTTGATTCCAATTGGCGTGTTTTGGACGACCCTTGGGGAAGTGATCATTTTCCGATTGTTATTGAGATTAATGATAAATATGAAATAGTTAAAAAGAAAAATTATAGATATAAATTGAATAAAATAAATTGGGGAAAATTTTTTTTTAATTTAGAAGAGGAAAAAAATTTTTTTAATGGCTTAGAATATATTAATAAAAAAGCTGATCTGAGATATGTAGAATTTGTTAAATTTTTAGATAAAATTATTATAGATTCATATGATAATGCTAATGAGAGAAATATAAATAAAAAAAATAAAAATAATGATAGAAATACAAATAAAAATTATAATCATAAAAAAACTGATGATAACAATATAAATAAACACAATATTTGTGCAGGCAAAATCTGGTGGAATAATGATTGTAGTAAGATGATAAGGAAAAGAAAAGCAATATTTAAATCCTTGAAATATAGATGTGATATGGAATCTTATATAAATTATAAAAAAATTTGTGCTGAAACCACAAGATTCTTAAAACAAACTAAAAAAGATTCTTTTCGCGATTTTGCTGAATCGGTTCACTCGAGAACATCTATTTCAGAGATATGGCATAAGATAAGAAGTTTTAAAAATGGGTTCGATAGGCCCAATCATTCATTTGGTAATAAAAATTTCCAAGAAAATGCTTTTAAATGTCTAAATGATCTATGCACGCCTAAAAAAGACAATTACTTAATAAAGGATTTGGATTTGATTTGTGTTGATTCTACTTTTGATGATAAATTGTCTGATTTGATTACTTTAGAGGAGTTGAACTCAGCGCTTAACTCTTTTAAAGATAAATCTACACCAGGTTACGATAAAATTTCATATTGTATACTAAAAAAACTGCCAGAATTTTTTAAAAGGGTTTTACTGGATATTTATAATGATTTATTTAATGAAGGATTGTTCCCAGACGAATGGAAAAATTATTTATTGATTTTTATACCTAAAAATAATTCCAGTAAGGCTAGACCTATTTCACTAGCTTCTTGCCTGTTAAAATGTTTTGAGAAAATCTTGAACTACAGACTGACTTGGTTTTTAGAAAATAAAAATTTTTTACCGCATTTTCAGTTTGGTTTCAGAAAAGGAAAATCGTGTATAGATAGTTTAAGTATTTTTACAAATAAGATTCAGCAAAGTTTTTTTAAAAATGAAAAAGTTATTGCTCTTTTCCTGGATATTAAGGGTGCTTTTGATTGCGTTGTTCCAGATCTTATGGTCAATGATTTAATTGAATTGGGTTTGCCGAGGAAATTTATAATATTCTATAAAAATTTAATCTATAAAAGAACTCTTATACCTATTAATCTCAATGTTAATGATAATGAAACATATGATGTGAATGTTGGACTTCCCCAAGGTTGTGGTTCAAGTCCCATGCTCTTTTCGATTTATACTGCTTTTATTAAACAATTAATCGGCAACTCTTTAAAAATAAACCAATTTGCTGATGATATAGTCTTATCAATGACTTGTAATGGTGATATTAAAGAAACAATTAAAATTCTAGAAATGGAAGTAGATAAAATACGTATAGAACTTGAAAAGAAAAATTTATTTTTGTCTCCTGATAAATGTAAATTTATAATATTCAGTAAAAATATAATTAAGAAAGAAAAAGATTTTTCTGCCCTCCGGCCGGAAAGCGGCAACTTTCCGGCCGCTGCGCGAATTGAAGTCGCCGTTTTCCGGCAACGTCGAGCAGAAAAATAGTATACACACCTTGGCCAGTAAAAAAGAAAGCCTCAGATCACATGATCGTCCACCTCGGCTTCGCCTCGGCCGACAATTACATGTGATCTGAGACATTTCTTATTTTACTGGCCATGGTATGTAATATACTATTTCATTTAAAATAAATAAACATAAACTTGAACCTTGTAAGGACGTAAGATTTTTAGGTTTAATAATGGATAGGAGATTGTCGTGGTTACCGCATATCAAAGATATTACGAATAAATGTCAACAACCTATAAACATTATAAAGTGTTTGAGAGGCATCTGGTGGGGTGCTGATCCGGAAATTTTATTAATGCTTTTTAGGTCTTTAATACGTTCAAGATTGGAATATGGTGGTTTTTTAATCTATCCCTGCAAAGATTCGCATTTGTACAAATTACAAAAAATACAAAATAAATCTATTAGATTTGCATTAGGTTATCAAAATACTACACCTGTTAATATTATTATGGCCGAATCAAAAATACCTTACTTAAATAATAGATTTAATTATTTAGCTTATAAATTTATACTGAAAAACTTATCATATCGATCTAGTAATATTATCGCCGAAATTCGTAATACCTTGGAACTGTCGGATCACCCAATATACTCTATTAATTTTGAAAAGTCTACTCTAGTAAAGTGCTATGAAAACACTTGGTATAAGGAAGATAATATAATTAAATCTGAAATTTATTATAAATTTACTACTTCTTATGAGAGTTTATTTTATACTCCAAATTGTGATTTCAATACTGGAGACAAATTCAAATATATTCAGAATTCTAATTGTTTATTTAATAATGAATTCCGAAATAAGGAGTTTGAGGATTTTATTGATATATATACAGATGGATCAAAGATTGATATTAATAGTAAAAGTTGTGTGGGATCAGCAAACTGGTCTGAATTGGATTTTTTCAATGCATCGTTTAAGTTAATAGATGATGCATCGATTTTTACTGCTGAATGTTACGCTATTATCAACGTTCTTGATAATATATTCAAATTTATTGAATCGGGTATAGATGATAATAATTTTAGAATCTTTACAGACTCTCAGAGTATTGTCATTTCTTTGGCAAAGGCTAATGGTTTGGATCAGGAGTCTCCTCTATTGATACGAATTAGATTTAAACTTTTTGTTTTGTATAATATGAATATTGTTGTTAAAATTATTTGGATTCCTTCGCACAAAGGTATTGAAGGTAATGAAAAGGCTGATAGGTTAGCTAAGATTGCGGCTTCTCAAAGAAGTATAAATAAATATGAGGTTCCATTCACTGATTTTATTAGTTGTTATAAAAAAACATGTAAAAAGGAAAATGATAATTTTATTGAGAATAATTTTATTCATGAAAGGAAAGGTGAATTTTATTATGATAATTTTTATGACAATAGTGATAAACCATGGTTTTATAAAAAAGGATTTAGTAGGAAATTAATCACTACGATTAACAGAATTAGAAGTAATCATAATATAACTAATTGCTCATTATTTAAATATAAAATTGTTAATTCTCCGTTATGTAAATGTGGAAAGGACAATGATTCATTAAATCATATTTTCTTTTTGTGTGAACTATTTGAGAAAGAGAGTGAAATTTTATATAGAAAAATACATAAATCAATCTATAAACTAAAATTAAAGATATTTTGTCCTTTCTCCATAATTACTTTGTTCAAAAGCGAAAATTTAAAACATGATATTGTCAATGCTATTTTAGAATTTATTGTAAAAACTAATATCAATATTTAGACAATTTTTTTTTACACTTTTATACATGTAAAATAAGAAATTTCGTTTTTCTTTAATTGTGATAGGCGCATGCGCGGCGCCTAACCTAGCCAACATGACGTGGCAATATGTACCTAGATACGATGCCAATAAAGTGACTTAATAATAATAATATTATACACGGAGAGCGGTCGATGGCTCAGGCGGTAAGGCTCTTGCCTCCTGAATCTGACACTGCTCAAGGGGCACAGGTTCGAATCTCCGTCAGTCCGAAATTTTCGGGAGCACTTGCTCAGAGGTGTTTCTCGGATTTTTCGGTGACGGAAATCGATCCTGAGCTCCGAATTAGACTAAGTAAAAAATAAAAGAATGACTAAGACAGTAAAAAAAAAAAAAATAATGCGTGCTTGTAAAAAAGAAAAATTGTACTTTGATACAATTAAAAGTGACAATGTGAAAGAGAAAATATATTGACATGTAACAGTGGCTAGATAACTCGGTTTGAGTTGAGCCAATAAAACCACTTTTATTAATATTATACACGGACTTGGAAAAAGGCGCCAAGGAGGAATGGATCGAGCTCTCTTGACATACGGACCGATTTTGTATACCTCTGTTAGACTCTCAATTCACGGAGGCTTTTGCCGTATGAGATCGTATAGCCTGTTTGATACAGAGTATTTCGGCAAGTTTTAGTAATATCTTTACGTTTTATCGGTGCATCTTGATATGTCACCCCCGTTTTTACGGGTGGTATAAAATTGTCTCTCATCATGGAGGAAATGGAAAAAGATGGTGACGGGATGGATGACAAAGGGATTTTGAATATGGATTGTCAACAAATATCCATGAATAGAAAACTTGCTAATCAATATATGACAATAAATTAAAATAAAAAACGTTAAGAAAAATGCTCCTAAGACTCACAAGACTGTTAGTCAGACGCAGGTTAGTAATATGATCTCAAATAAAATGCTCACAAATACGTACATACAAAGGGACAAGGATAACGACGTAATATTAAACAAAAAGATTGTTATTATCAATAATTTTAATGAAAAAAATTTAGGTCCCTTTGGTGTTTGGATAGAAAAAATAAAACAAGATAGTGCTGATTTGAATGCTTATAAAGTTAGAAGCATTTTGTTTAAAAAATATAGAAAAATTAATGATATTAAAAAAAGAGGCAAGTTTAAGGTCGAAGTAATTTTTAACTGCAGAAATGAAACGAACAAGTTGTTAAATGATACAAATTTATCAAGTCATAACCTTCGGTCATACTTACCAGGGTTTCGTAAGACGCGTGAAGGTATTAGGTATTTAAGGGTGCCGACATTGACTTGACCGATGAAGAAATTTTAGCAACATGTAAATCGGATGTTGAAGTCATTGAAGTTAAGAGGCTCAAAAAAAATATATTTGTAAAAAGAAATAGATTTGCTAAGCAAAAAGATATAGAGAATAGGTGGATAAATAGTCAGTCAATTTTGTTAACTTTTGCCGGTCAAACACTTCCTAGTAAAGTATCTATTTGCTATGTCAAGAGTACTGTGGAACCATATGTATTCAAACCATTGACATATGTAAGAGTAAGTAATGCTGTATTATGTGTGGTAACGAACAACATGAAGATTAATGTGCTGTAACAACTCCAAGGTGTGTTAATTGTAAAGAAAATCACAAAAGTATTTTTCTTCATCCCCCCGCCGAAAGTACGTGTTTCCCGGCCGCATATGGATACGGAAAGAGCGACTTTTGCGGCCGGCCGGAGTCTCGCGCGCTCTGATTGGCTCATAGATTTTCGCAGCATCGATGCATAGCAACGGCTGTAGCAACGGCCGCAAAGTTCCCAATATAACATGTACAGTGCTTAACCTCTCAAGTAAACATTGCTAAATTATTTTAAATTTATTAATTGATTTACTACAAGCACTTTTGTTTTTCAAATGTAAAATGCATTATAGTATTGCCGTATAAATTATCTTGTATAATTGTTTTAATTAATAAAACGAGAGATAGAAAGAGAGAGCGAGAATATATATAGAATACTTATGTAGACTGTGCTCATTCTATCTATTTCGTGTCATTTTCAAATTTCACACTATCAATTTAGTATTGATTTAATATCGGTGATGTAAATACATGGAAAGAAATATGTTTCATTTTTTTATGTTCAAATTTTAACAGTGCAATTGATATTTGACTACAAATGTAAATTTTAATCATGTAAAGTCGACTTCTATGTTCGCTGTTTATCGCAACTTTGCATTAAAACCGCTTCTAAAGTAATACGATTTAACAATAAATTTATACATGTTTATGTATGTATGTTATATTTTTGATGCCCGCCCCCGACCAGCAAAAACCTCGGCTTCGCCTCGGTTTTGCAAATTGTCGGGCGGGCATCAAATATATACAAACTTGAATATCGCGTGTCACGTCGCGGTACGAGAGGTTACATCTGGATGGCTCTGAAGCAGGCCACGAAAGAAGCTGCAGAACGAATATTGCGGCACCGGGTATTTTCTATTAGTTACCTAATTATTAGATGTACTTTCGGACTGGGATAAAGAAAAATAGTATACGACACTCGGCCAGAATTTTGGATGCCCTGGCCTGCGTTTTATGACGACCTCGGCTTCGCCTCGGCCGTCATATCACGCAGGCCAGGAAATCCAACTTTCTGGCCATGTATCGTAATATACTATTTTACGGTTGTTCTTTATATAAACAATATACTCGAATTAACATTATTATGGCCTATGATAATGTTTCATTTAGTAAAGCAAAGAAGCTTGTCTTAGATGAGAAATGATCTCCTGTTCGCTCAAGGGAAAATTATCCAGTTATTGGTCAACAGAAAATTACCAAGTTTTTTAAATCAGGAAATCAGACTGCTGGGAAAATGATATCAGTAAATTAAAATAAAAAACGTTAAGAAAAATGCTCCTAAGACTCACAAGACTGTTAGTCAGACGCAGGTTAGTAATATGATCTCAAATAAAATGCTCACAAATACGTACATACAAAGGGACAAGGATAACGACGTAATATTAAACAAAAAGATTGTTATTATCAATAAATAAAACAAGATAGTGCTGATTGAATGCTTATAAAGTTAGAAGCATTTTGTTTAAAAAATATAGAAAAATAATGATATTAAAAAAGAGGCAAGTTTAAGGTCGAAGTAATTTTTTAACTGCAGAAATGAAACGAACAAGTTGTTAAATGATACAATTTATCAAGTCATAACCTTCGGTCATACTTACCAGGGTTTCGTAAGACGCGTGAAGGTATTAGGTATTTAAGGTGCCGACATTGACTTGACCGATGAAGAAATTTTAGCAACATGTAAATCGGATGTTGAAGTCATTGAAGTTAAGAGGCTCAAAAAAACTATATTTGTAAAAAGAAATAGATTTGCTAAGCAAAAAGATATAGAGAATAGGTGGATAAATAGTCAGTCAATTTTGTTAACTTTTGCCGGTCAACACTTCCTAGTAAAGTATCTATTTGCTATGTCAAGAGTACTGTGGAACCATATGTATTCAAACCATTGACATATGTAAGAGTAAGTAATGCTGTATTATGTGTGGTAACGAACAACATGAAGATTAATGTGCTGTAACAACTCCAAGGTGTGTTAATTGTAAAGAAAATCACAAAAGTATTATGTAGACTGTGCTCATTCTATCTATTTCGTGTCATTTTCAAATTTCACACTATCAATTTAGTATTGATTTAATATCGGTGATGTAAATACATGTGAAAGAAATATGTTTCATTTTTTTATGTTCAAATTTTAACAGTGCAATTGATATTTGACTACAAATGTAAATTTTAATCATGTAAAGTCGACTTCTATGTTCGCTGTTTATCGCAACTTTGCATTAAAACCGCTTCTAAAGTAATACGATTTAACAATAAATTTATACATGTTTATGTATGTATGTTATATTTTGATGCCCGCCCCCGACCAGCAAAAACCTCGGCTTCGCCTCGGTTTTGCAAATGTCGGGCGGGCATCAAATATATAACAAACATTGAATATCGCGTGTCACGTCGCGGTACGAGAGGTTACATCTGGATGGCTCTGAAGCAGGCCACGAAAGAAGCTGCAGACGAATATTGCGGCACCGGGTATTTTCTATTAGTTTACCTAATTATTAGATGTTTACGGTTGTTCTTTATATAAACAATATACTCGAATTAACATTATTATGGCCTATGATAATGTTTCATTTAGTAAAGCAAAGAAGCTTGTCTTAGATGAGAAATGATCTCCTGTTCGCTCAAGGGAAAATTATCCAGTTATTGGTCAACAGAAAATTACCAAGTTTTTTAAATCAGGAAATCAGACTGCTGGGAAAATGATATCAGTAAACGAAGTACCCAATTCAGATCTACTAAATGATAACTCTCAGGATTTTCGACTTCAATATTCGCAGGAATTTAAGAAATCTCAATCATCTTATTATTCACACTCTCAACGATCTCAGTATTCTCAGAGATTGGAATCTCAGTCGACTCAGTCAACGCAACAGGATCTCCAGTCAGGCTCAGGCTCAGGCTCAGGGAGATGAATTTCGTACACAACAACGACAACAAGAAAGACAAAGACAACAACAACAGCAAGAAATTCAAGAATTCCAAAAGGTTACTTCGGTAATTGATAAGGGATACAATAATTTTGAAGAGTTTGAGTTTACAATCAACACTCACAAAGAAGGATCCGTGGATTCAAATTTGAATGATATTAACAAGAAACTATCTCAAAGGCTGGATAACCGACCTGCATCTGCATCTGTATCTACATTGAAGCCTTCTAATGTGAATAACGGTAATAATAGTAAAAAAAGATAAAAGAAAATTTTGTATCAGATAGAATATTAAGAGGGTTATAAAAATTATATTTTGGTTTTTACTTTTAATTTGTTTTTTATTATTTTTTTATATTGAAGTTTTAATTTTTTTTTTCATAGATTTGATTATAAATTAATTTTTATATTTTGATATAATGCAAGATGTCAGGTTGGGCATCCATTTTTTCTGCTAAATGTACAGCACTTGTTCATGCCTTAAAAAATATAAATAAGAATCATGATACAAATTTCAGGATCTTTACTGATTCTGAGAATATGTTGAAAAATTTGAAGAATTTGCATTGCTCAGGAAAACTTTCACCTTTGATTGTACAATTGAAAAATGAGTTAATTTTGGCAAGGGATAGGAACAATGATGTTAGCCTTACCTGGATTCCATTGCATATAGGTATAATTGGCAATGATAATGATGATTTTGCTGCAAAGAATGCAGCTAAAAGTAATTTGAATTGGGAGGAGGAGATCCGTTTTTCAGATCTTTTTGAGAATTATAATTATATATGCTGCAAGACAATGAATTAGAATTAATGACTATTGCTGAGAGGAAAGGAAAAAAATTTTTTGATTGTTATTATAAAACGGGTAGGAAGCCTTGGTTTTGTGATTTTTCTGAATTATCAAGAAAAGCTATAGTTACTATAAATCGCATTCGCTGTGATCATACTTCGTTAAATAGTAGTATTTTAGACATAATATTGTAAATAATAATCTTTGTATTTGCGAAAAAGAAATTAATTGTATAGAGCATATTTTTTGGGATTGTGAGATTTTTGTCGACCAAAGAAAAATTTTATTGAAGGAAATAAAATTATAAAAGTTATAAACAATTAAAGTAATTTTTTTGGTAAAAATGCAACTTTTGGTTTAAATGACCGCCATTTTGCGAAAAATTGATATCTGGTTATGTCCCCGTTGGGAATTACATGTCCCCGGATAAAAACCATGAAATCCAAAGGATTTTAGGCCGTAGAATCCAAATCTGTCGGTACATTTTGCCCAAAAATGGTACTTTTTGTTTAAACCGCAATCGTTTATACAAAATATAAAAAGTTATATTTTTGCATCGGACAATTTTTTTTCATAAAATTTAGGCAATTTTAAGTCGTTAATATTTCTTTCAAAATTTCTCTAATATCAAAATTGAAGGAACTAGAATTTTTTGAATTTTCTTTTTCTCATTTTTAAACATATTCCATTAAATAGGTAATAAATAGATATTCTAAATAGAATGGTCGAAAAATTGGTGAAAAATAGGCGACAAATGTGCCCATTTTTATCCTCCCGGTGAAACGCTTTTTCTCCTAATTTTTAACCATTAAATAGACTAAAATATAAATTATATTTTGTTTTGAGCTAATTTTTAGCTTATAAACATAGATCAAATTAGAGTCGTAGTTATGTGCTATTAAATGTCTATTAAAAATGGATAAGTGAAAAATATAATAAAATCTTTGTAAATACTGGAAATATAACAGAAATTAGTTGTGTATCAGACAAAAACGTTAAAACCCATCCGAAACTATAGGAATTTTGAGGTTTACTGTTACAGGAAAGATGGAAATATTATTCGAATGTTTTAAGGTTATGGTCATTGTATTAAATGTTAAAAAAATAGATGAAAAAGCGTTTCATCACAAGGTATTTAATAACAATGTTTAATTCCTAGTTCTTATATTCAAATTTCTACTAGGGTTTATGAAAAAAAATTGTCCGATGCAAAAATATAACTTTTTATATTTTGTTTAAACAATTGCGGTTTTAACAAAAAGTACCATTTTTTGGCAAAATGTACCGACGGACATGTAATCCCCAACGGGAATAACCAACTCCCGGACTTTCTGTGAAATTAGACGTTTAAAATTCTATGAAAGATTATTAATTATTTAATAAATAGAGCAATTTTTAATATCTTTTTTACTATATTATAATAAATGCTGGTTTAAAGAATATAAAGAATTTTGAATTTTTGCAGAAAGTTAAAAATTGTCGTTTATATTATTGTTTAAAAGTTCATTAAAAATGAAAAAAAAAATTTCAAAAAATTCTAGTTGCTTCAATTTTGATTTTTATAAAACCTTTTTTACAAAATCAATTAAAAAGAATTCTTGAAAAAGCCCTTATTTTTTAGTCTTTACATAGGTATAATCCTTTAAAAACAATACAACATGATTAACATTTATATTTAGATGTTTTAAATCAACATTTCCTTTCTTACATATTTAAACATTTTATCAAAAATTGAGTTAATAAGATCTGATTCTTTAATTTATTTTTTATTTTGTTTCAATAATTACAAATTTAATAAAAAAAAATTAAGTATGCAAATTAATACCATGAGTATTTTTAAATTATGAGATTTTCTCCAATGCTACGTGTTACTGATACATTTTTTTTGTATTGATCTTTAAGGCGATGTCGTACCTTCATTTAAAATACACACTACCGACATTAACTGATTTTTCAAATGTATCATTCAATTTGCATATTTTTTCAATTGTATGAGTTAAGGCACATTATATTATATGTAACAATTGTGCGTATGCTAAAAAGATATAAAAAAAAAGAAAGTTAAAAATTATATTTGAAAAATCAATTACAGTAATCTGTAATCAGTATGACATCCCCTTAAGATAAATTATATGTTAAAATTATATAATATACAAAATTTTTAAAAATACACCGCATAAATAAAAGTTTAAAAGAAAGTTTGAATCGTAAAATTGTAATACTGTAAAGCAAATTATAACTAAATTATAAATTAGTCTCTTTATGTTTCACCTTGTTGTTCAAGAAATTGTTTAAGAAGCGCATCATCCAATGGAATAACAAGCGATTCAATTCCATCATAGGTTCTTTTAGTTTTTACAAGTTTATGATCGACAAATTCAGTTAATTGAGCACGAAGTGCCAAATCTGAAGATGCAATGAATGCCTCCCGAGATGCTTGATACAGATCTTTAAATGCCATACCTGAAAGTATTTATTGTACATAGTATATGTGCTTAATTTAAAAAAAATAATTATGTAACTATATTCAAACCATTGTAATTGTTGCCACCATTTTCTAACTGATATTTTACAAGGATTTTGTACATAGTCTTTGCATTGGAAGTTAAAGAAGCAAATACATTCTGTAATGACAATAAAGCAAGTGCTCCACTCTTTTGAATGAGTAATGAACTTTCATATGAAGTTTCCGCTTGATAAGGTAAAAAAGTTGTTGCGTTCATCCAATAAAAATTGTACCTGCTCCTCATTACATTATCCCAAACTGTTAAAATTATATTAAAGTTGATAAAAAAATATCTCTATAATAATGCAAATTATGTGAAATCATGATAGCAGTTATTAATACCTAAAGGAGCATTTATGTGATCTACAGATGCCAACAAATGTATATTCGGTATGCTTGCTAATTGTGAGAGTATATCTTGAGCTTTCACTGAACGTAACATACCACCATCAATATTGTTAATTAATAAATATATCCGATCATCAGGATATGCTTTCATTGTGTTTACTATAGTTTCAATACATTCACTTTGACTAGATATTGCTGGCAATCCTAATAGTTCAACAATTATATTATCTAATATCTAAAAAATAATTTAAAAAAAATTACTTGATATTAATAATTAATTTTCATTTAAAATTATTTTCATTACCTCCTTTATAGTTAAACTTGGAAAAAAACCATTGATAATTAATGTTGGCTCGTCTGGTATTACTTTTTTATAAAAATTATTGATTAGTAATCTTTTTGAGCCAAGGCCATAAAGTAGCACACTAAAACCTTCTCTAAATATTTTAAATAAATTAAAAATATAGTTAATAAAATGAATTATTTAAATAATTTGTATTTATCTTACTCCATTAGTTGCATCCATTCATTATAACGCATTTCCAAAGTCTGTGACATTATTTTAATACATTTTCGATGTTCTTTTGAAATATGGTCACTTTTTGCTAATAATTCCTGTAATTTCTCTTCATCTAAATGACGATGTTTTAATTTACCTAATGTATTGTTTGAAGTTACACATTTTTCTGATTGCTTTGCAAAGTATTCATCTGTTTGCAAATGCTATAGAAATTAAAAATTTACAAATATGAATTATGAAATTAAAGAAACAGTGATTAATATAAATTTTTTTACATAATCTTGATTAATTCTAAATCTTCCACTTCTCAGCTTTGATGGTCCATTCACAGACAATGAAGGTTCAGTTTTTGTACTTTTATTTTCTTTATTTTCAAAATTACTATCTTCAGTCTCATTATCACTACAACTTGTATCTGTTGAGTTACTACAATTTATACTTTTTGTTTTCATTCTTGTGATACTCTTATTTTCTTTAACTGGAGCTAATAAAGTATAATCATAAATTTTCAAAATAATGTTTAGTTTTTATAAAATTTATAATAAAGTAATATTTACATTGTCCATTGATTTTCCATTGTTCTCCATTTACATCTGCACGCTTTAAAACAATTTTTGGAAGAGCAGCATTAAATTGTTTTTTTATACAATTTTTTAAATTTACTTGTGGAGATTGGTATTTTCTTACAGCCTCAAGCGTTGCTCCTTTTCTGGTTGGAGTTGCAGTAAGAGGATATAGAGTTTTTCCATCTACATCATCTTGTGAAAATAATTCTATGATTGAACAAAATAACATTTAATTAAATTTACAATTAAATACAATCTAGTTTTAAATATTATTATATTAACCTGAAGGCAATCCACTACTCTGTGCAATTTTTTCAACTTCTTCCTTGAGTGTCTCACAATTATAAGGATTGTCATCTAATTCACTTTTTTGATTCTTTTTCCTTTTGTTAGGTGATCCTAAACGTTAAAAATTAATAAATATTAATTTTTTGAAAGATTAATGTATTTCTAATTTAAATCTAATATTTGATAGAATTGGATAAGGGTTATACAAAATGAAATAATAATTTAATTAATAAATATTAAATTTGAACCTGATGTATATTTAATAACAGGTTTACTCAATCTAGTAGATTTTCGTCTGTTTTCCATTATTTTATTAACTAACTAAAATAAAAAATTAAAAAAGAGATTTAAAGTAAAAACGAAAATAAAATCGCAGGTTATGATTGAAGCATCTGCTGAGTGCTGAGAGAGTCTCAGGTCTCAGCCTGAGACACACACACACACACACACACACACATATATATATAATAATTTTTCCCGCGCATATTTGGTTATACATAAAAGTATGGAGAAGGGGAAAATTAAAGTAAATCACATATTTAAATAATTAGCAAAAAATTTATTAAACATAGATGTATTCTTATAAAAATAAAAAATATATTACAAAATTAGTTACGAACGTCACATTTAATTTGTACAATACATGCATTAACTTGTAAATAATTTAATCCTTTTTGGTAGTGTCTCTCAAAAATGGTTCATGCAAAGTTTTATAAAGTTTTTGTGCTTTATGTGTGCCAAATCCTGGGCATAACGACAAAGATCCCACTGGTGCTTTTATAATATCTTTAAGTGTTCCAAAAGTTGATAGAAGTGTTGCAGAATCACTTTTATTCACAGATCTTACTGTGGTTAGTGCACTGATTAACTGAAAAATTGAATTTATTACAATATATAAATTAAAAGCAATATTTTCAGATTTAAAATAAAAAAAAATATAATTACCTTTTGATAAGGTGCAGAAACATTTTGTTCCATGATCATTTCTGGTGGTTTGTTTTCAAATATTTTATATGTTTCTATAATTTTACCAGCATCCTCTGCACTCCATGCTAGCATCAATGTTAAATCAGCAAGTATGCAAATTCTTGTTAAATGTTTTAATGAATGATGTGGTTCAGCGATGTCAACCTTGTAAAGTAAAAGTACAAATTAAACAAATTACATCTATTTGTAAATTACATAAAACCAATTTACCTGTACTAATAGTACACGAAGAGTGAATGAAGAACCTAATGTTTTTAATCGTTCATGAATATAATCAGGATTCAATTGGTGATAACGTAAAGACAAAAATAAGATACAAGAAGTTTTTCCAACAATATAATCTGGCACAATTTCTGAATACTCGTAAGGAACACTTGTAATATATTTTAATATTGGATTGCCCCTCTAATAAAATTTATAATATAAATAAAAGAACATATATATTTAATCAAATAATAATCTTAATATTTTAAAATTTAAGCATAAAACATTATTATTTTGACATACTTGTTTTGGATTAATTACAAGAGGATTCAGTGCAATATTCTTTTGTTTCGAAAATTCTCCTTTGCTGTTATCTGAAAATCATAGTCTATTTATATTATTTTTGCATTAATATTAAATATTACAATTGATTAGCAGTTATTACCTTTTAATTTTTTCTCTTTTGGTTCATCTTCAGCTATTTTTTTTTCTTCACTACTCATAATTATTAAATTACTAATATTAATAATTCAGATTCACAAACACTTTCAATAAATGTATGTCTCAATATGTCTATATACACGTTTACTATGTATGAATATTAAAAACACTGTCACTTTTCTTCGACTGCATTTCATATGCGGCAATTCTATGAACTAAAACAGCTGATAAGACGACTGTGTGTGTGTGTGTGTATGTGCTCCAAATCTATTTTAAAGGGAGGCTAAAGTAAAAATCGTATACATTTTGCTTGACGTATAACTTTTACAATAGCGTGTAAATACATAAATCAAAAGTGAAACGACGCAGTGTTCAGTGTAGCAAGTGTATTTAATTAAATATCATGTCGATTGAATTATTTATTTTCCTTGTCGATTTGAAATACCCTAATACCTAACCTTAAAATTAGTATTTCGCGCAAATTTATTTTGATTTATTGATTCATATAAATATTAAGTTTCTTATAAAATTTGAAGCACAGCAGTGTACAGCTAGTATCATAATTAAGTTTTTTATAATCCGTGTTTGTCGGTTCATCAGAAAACTTGAAATATACAAAATTGGTCGTTTCAAGGTTTTGGCCTTCCTTTAAAACATAGATCGTGATATCTAATTTAATGTCATACTTTTGTGTTACACGAATTTTCTAATGAATGTAGTTACGTGGTTGGATTATCTCTACTCACTCAACTTTTACTCAAGTTGAAAAACGAATTGTCACTTCTAACAAAACGTTTCTGGGCGTTTTTCCTCTTCTTGAGCACCTAACCTTAAAGTATTTTTAAAAATGCAAAGGGATAAAGTAGAAGTCAAAATAAAAAATCATGTAATACATAATGTCAAACCACCAGAAGAACGATTACAAGAATGTTTTGATAAAGGATCAGATTTTCCTTTTCAACTACATAATTCAATATTAAAGTAAACACAATGTTGATAATATTTCTTAATATATACAATTTTGCATGATGTTATTAATATTTATTTTAATTATATTTTACAGATATAATCGATCAGTAAAACAAATAATTAAACAAGCTGACATATATGTCAAAGAAGGTGATATAGAGAAAGCATACATTTTATACATACGTTACATGACGTAAGAATATTTAATAAGAATTTAACTATAAATTTCAGTGGAACATGCATAAAATTATATATCTTATTATTTATTTACAGAATTTGTCTTAAAAAATTAGAAACCCATCCAGAATACCATACGATTCCTCATAAAGAGAAGAGTGAAACCATAAATACACTTAAAGAATTATTTCCAAAGACTGAACATATAAAAAAACAACTTTTAGAACAATTTAAACAAGAACATGCAAAGCAAAAACTCGAAATTGAAAGACAAGAAAGAAAAGCTGAAAGTTTAAAACAAGAAGAACTGGCAAGGTGTGTATATTTAACTATTTTAACACATCGCAAATCAAAGATTTTGTATTTAAAATATTTTATTAAAGGTTAAAAGAAGAAGAAGAGAAGAAGAAGCTTGAACAGGAAGCAGCAGCTGCAATACCTCAATTTGAACTAGCAACTGGAGGATTAGCAGTTGCAGAAAAATTTGGATTGAGGAGACAGGTTACTCCTACTGCACCACTCCTTGATGAATTAGCTCAATCTTCTAAAGATAGGTAAGTAAGCTTAAAAAACATAAATAAAAACTTTTTTCTATTTAAAATATTTTATTAAAGATTGAAACAAGAAGATGAAGAAAAGAAAGCTACAGTTGGAGTACCTCATTTTGGAATAGCAGCTGGAGGACTAACACTTGCAGAAGAATACAGACTAGGAAAGAAAGTATTTCCTCCAAAAACATTTATTACACCTCACTATGATGAACTGGCTCAATCGTCTAAAGATAGGTTAGTAAAATATAACAAATATAAATACAAAAATATATATTTACTTTATCTTACTTATATTACTGTGCAGAAAAATACCAATTGTCGACCGATCAACAAAGCCAGCCTCACTTTTGTCTTCGACAGGAGACAAACTTAGGGATATTATTATACCAAATAAATTGATACAAACCTTTTTAAAATTAGCTTACAGTAACACTTCTAATAATACAGAAACTTGTGGTATATTAGCTGGAAGATTAGAAAGAAATAAATTATTAGTAACACACTTTTTAATACCAAAACAAACTGGATCTTCTGATTCCTGTGTTACCCATAATGAAGAAGATATTTTTGATTATCAAGATCAACATGACTTAATTACACTGGGATGGATTCATGTATGTTGATTAAAATTTAAAAATTTAAATTAAATTGTTTAATTTGGCAGATTATAATAATAATGACCTCATTCTTATACAGACTCATCCTACACAAACAGCATTTTTATCAAGTGTGGATCTGCACACGCATTGCGCTTATCAATTAATGATGGATGAAGCAATTGCTATTGTATGTGCACCTAAATATGATGAGTAAGTATAGAAAATCTGTTTAGCATGCTTTGTGATAAAGAATATTATATGATTATTGTTGCCGATCAAAATTATTGTAAAAGGGAAAGAGAGAAAACATTAATTAATTAAATACTTTCTCAAAGCGCAAATACAAGGGTATATTGGCGGCCGTGAAGCCATCAGCTAGAGATAGATTTCCCGAGGTTGTTAAAGATCCCGTCATGAGGATCAAAGCGTGCACGAATTATTAAAAAGAATAATTCGGGGCCGTTCTGGCTAGAGATTAAAGAAATTCATGATATAAAATAGATATATAACATATGTTTTCTCTCTTTCGCTTCCTTCTCCTTTTTCTTCCTCGTAGTTTATCGCTTTTCTTTCATTCTATTCGTTTCCATTATCTTACTCTTTTTCTCTCTCTATCTCTTCCTATCCCTCCTTCATCTATCATTTTTTTTATTGATACCATGTCGCATTTTTATTTGTTCAAAAAACAAATTTGTAATATGCGTATGTGGCGCTAAAGAAAGAATAAAAAGCGAGAAAATCGGCGTATTCGGGCAGAAGCTCGCTAATCTTAAGAGCGAATACATCGATACATTCTGTAAAATAAATTCCTTGTTTTTACCTAAAATCTATTAGTATTGTTCATTTGTTACAATTATAGTATTTATGGTAAAGAATATTATTTATAAGGACATAATAACTTATCAAATATTAGTTTTGATTTAAATTTGTAACAAAGTATGTATAGTAATTTTAAATATAATCAGTGTTCATTTATGTTTTAACAGAACAGGGTTTTTCCATTTAACGCCAGAGTTTGGTTTAAAATATATTGCCAATTGTAGAGAAACTGGTTTTCATCCTCATTATCCAAAACAATCAGAATTATTCACAGTAAGTAATTATGTAGATTCTAATTGTGTGTGTGTGTGTGTGTATAAAATTAGCATCTTAAAATATTCATAAAATTATATTAATTTATGAATCATAATTTATAATTTTTCTAGACCGCCAAACATTACAAACTAGATCCACTGGCATCAATAGAAGCTGTTGATTTACGAAGAAAATAATGCAGTACAAGTATCGAAGATAATATAAGTTATAACTTTCATTCGCTATTGATGAATAGTATATCGTCGATTGTTGAGGGTCAATAATAGATAAATCCAATTTATTTATTCAAGTGCACAAAATAAATAAAGTGGATTTATTTATTATTGTCCCTCAACAATCAACAATTCATCTTATTCATATAAGTTTCAAATTAGTTAAGCCTTACTTAAACAAAAATTATTTACACTGGACAATTTTGAGGTCTGGTTAGAGGTTAACTCATCTCTAATCTATCACACAGATAACACTACTTCTTACACATTAATTAAGGATATTCTTAAAAAATTTTATTCTCTTATATTAAAATTATTTTTTAAATGTTTAACTCTTTTATGTATAGAGTTAATTTGCAATATACACGGTAGAGAAAAAGCAGAGGAACCCGTGAAAATTTTAGAGGATAAATTCATGTTGTTGATTTGATTTTATCACTCGGTGGTTATAATGTGCGAATACTGTCTATTAAATTTAATGGAGTCTATTTAATTAATGGAGTAATAATTAGTTTTAGCCTTGAAAAGGGGCGGCGTAAAACGTCCAAAACGTCGGCAAAGTTTAACAAATAAATAACTTGTTTATAAAGATCAATAAAGTCTACATTTCTTAATAGATAGACAATAGAAGTTCACATTTAAATAAATTAAATTTACCTTGATATGACATTGAAGGTGAGGTTTAAGATCGAACTTAAGAGCACCATTAAATTTCTCAGGACCCTGATTCTTAGGCGATAAACTCACGATTAAACTATTGTATATCGACGATTCTTATGACGATAAAGTAATTTTATCGCGTAAGAATAAAGCCTCAGTGACTATGGCTAAAGTCCTATTCTTGATCATTTTTTGTTAACACTCATCCTCCAAAATTTTCACAGATTTTCATATTTTCTCCTCACCTTGTATATTGTTTAATCATAAAAACATATTTCAAATTAATGTTTATTCAATACTATTTACTACATGAAGATTTGATTTGAAATTTATAGTAGTGAATTATTTCACTTAAAATAGGTATTTAAGAATTGAGTAATTAATTATCATGAGAGTTTATTAATTAACATTTAATAATTAAAATATAATAGAGGATAAAAAATATTTGCACTATATAGTATCTGACATTTTAATTACATTTTTAATTATATCAAATCAGTGAGGAAAGTTGAAGTATAGAGTCAAATTACATATACAAAAGTTACAGTAAAAAATAATTTTTAAATAGGTCTAGATAGGCTGGAGTTTCTTGTCTGACCCAAGGCTGTTTTTTCTATTGAAATTTCGTAATGTTTCAAAAAGTTTCTTTTCTGCTATTTTTAAACATATTAGAAAGTTCTGCAAAAAGGGATGTTGGATTGGCAATCAAAAATGCGAAAATTCTGTTAAAATTTTTATTTGAAAAATTAACTTTGTTATTACAGACATGTGACAAAATTTACTAAAATTCTGTACAAAAATTTAATTATGTACTGAAAATAGTTTAAAAATTGTTATAACTGAAATTTTTTCCAATTTTAATTGTAGTTAAAACATGTTTTTTAAAAATGTATGTTTCAAAAACAGATATTATAATGTGTAGGATGAATTTTACCAAATTTTAATGAAAAAAAATTTTAGCTGATGTCACAGTGGAATTAATAATATTTATAATAAATAAAATCTACATAATTAGTACTTAATAAGTACTTTAATTATTATTAAAATATTAGTTTGGCATAAATATATTTTGATTGGGTGTTAGCTTATAAATTAACTTTCTTTATAAAGATAAGAATTGTCATTTTTCATGATGGCACATGAGAACCGAAAGCTGTTAAACATTTATTTATATATTGTACATTTATGTTTTTATGCACTGTTTTTGTTTATTACAACTATATTGCATTTGTATTATTTTAATGTTTTATTTTTGTTATTTTATATTTTTAATTTGATATGTATATAAACAAATGAAAATTGTATCAAAGCGAATGTTTAAAAAGTTTTGTAGAATCTTATCTTGTGCCTTCAGAGCAAATGGTCGTGTTTTTTCCTTCGCAAAGTGTAACAGTGTAAAAAATTGTAAATGTGTTTGACGGATGAAATGCATTGTAATAAACCTGTTGTGAATGATAACTTTATTCATGGTAGAGGAATTGCAAAAGGGTATAATTTACCTTTAAATACTTTGTGCTAGTCAAATAACTAGACACACACGCAATTAAAATCTTTGATCTTAATACTATAAACGGTGTGAAGATATTACAGTGTTCCAAGCTGCATACAAATGAAGTAGATGCACAATTGTGTAATTACGCAACTGAAAGCTTTTATTTTGAATAGTCATTAATTTAGCAAATGTATCAAATATTCAAAAACTACTGTATATAGTATTGATATATATTCCTATGATAGTTTTATTATAAAAGATATGCATACAATAATCATAATAGTGTAAAAATATTTGTGTTGTAATTTAGTTGTAAGTAAATCTAAGCGATGTATCAATCCATAAATTGCTGGTATTTTTTCACTGGAAAAATGTGTAATAAGGGTATTGTATTCATCGATACAGTAGATACAGTTTATTGGGTTTATTAAGATTAATTTTGTATCGTCGACTATCACATTTTGGTAATTAAATTATACTTTTAAATGTCAACTAGTCTAATTATTATTATTTTACCATACCACACCTAATAAATATGATTTATTCATAAAGAGTGAAATGGGCAGTAAATTATTGTGTTGTAATGTAATCAAGGGTTGAGTATTTATTTCTTTTTTCAAATAATTCAATTTAAAAATTCAACTTTCATAGATCCTTCAAAGGTATAGTAAACTTTCCTGTAGATTTACTTACATAAAACGTACTTTCATATCCGTCAAAATAAAATATCGCGATAATTTATATATATATATATATATTTAAATCCTTCGAATGTTGCGATTGGCGAATGCGCATTAATGTATATAAAAATTCGTCCACTGAGGGCGCAAAAGCGCCGCGTGAGAGCGGGCTCGCGAAACACGTGTTGTCAGAACTCCGTGTTCCCCCCGCCGATCGACAGGTACTTGTGAGACGCCAGCCAGTCGATCGTGACGAGTCATCGCGCCGGGTGCGAAATTCCGTTTCGGCTTAAACGATATAAATATATATATATATACATACATGCATGTGTGTATAACCCAGTGAGTCTCGTCAAAGGTGCAGCGCTCAAGAGATGATTTTCTCTATTAGTTTTATCTTCATTCCGGTTTTTGGTGGACCGAATTCCATCCTGTGAGGATTCGAGATTAAGAATTTGTTCGCCGAAATATCCCCACATTTTTTATAAGTCTATCACGTGATTCGGTATCAAGTTTCGAGCAATTCTTTGAATTTTTTGGGTGAGTATTTAAATACATAAGCAAATATTTAGCTGATCGATGTTACGTTAAGTTACGCAGTTGTTTAATGCACATAATTTCGATATTATTTAATAAGAAATGATTTTTTATTCTCTTTCGAGGAAAGGTAAAAACGCACAGTTTAACGCTTTCGTTTTTAATTTATGAGGGTACTATTATTTAAAACTATGTAATAATTCATTCGCTTCGATGCGTTTATTTATTCCTATTGCAATGGCTTCTTTTTTTTTCAAAATAAATATTTATATATAGTATGTATGCTTATTTTACGCGCATCGATTCTCAATACGTTAAAAGTAAAAAATGTGTTGTTTTAGTAAATAGTTCAATCGGGGTCATTAAGAAAGAAATGTATTTACGTAAAAGATGTTAAAAAGTAATAATCGCAACGGAAAACATTTTAGTTACCACTCGACGCGATGCTGCGGTCAACCTTGCATTGACGCACGCAGATTTAGTGACAGGTACATACGAATCAAATGGAATGTCTATGTGATAATATATAATTTAAAAGAGTACATAACGCAACATATTTTTTGATCTCTCTCGCAAAAAAAAATGTTGTTTTCGTATTCAAAAATGAAGATTATAATTTTTCAATACATTCATTGTTATACAAATGACATGTGTTAATTAACAAAAAACGATACAGAATATAAAAATCAAAGCACACTTAACATATTAATTAAAACGCGTTACACTTTTCCTATCTAGATTAGACCAACTATTCGAACCTTCTTGTTTTTTTCTCTTTTACTTTGATAACAGCAACGCGAGGTAGATAATAAGACGAGGTAAAATATGACGCAATTAAAGTTATTGTACGAGATACACCGCTAAGATATACATGTACGTAATTTAAGTTCCTCGAGATTTTTGCGTCGTCTTGATATACATTGCATACGTGTATTAAGAAAAAAAAAAAGCGCAACATCATTTACATTGACATTATTGTTTATAAGCTCTCGAAAGTGTAAATGACAATTGACAAGAAAAAAGAAAAATACTATTACGATGAATAATTTTTGTCTTTTTCCGATAATTCTTAAATTCCTTTTGTGTTACAATTCATCAAAATGTTTAACGTAAATTCTTGCGACGTACACAATTAAAATGTGATTTGTAGAATAAAAAGGAAAAATAAAAATATCCAGACGAACACACTCGAAAATACCGATTTCATCGCATAATTTAATGAATACAAATAATTTTGTACATTTTATTGTTAAACAAAATAAATTTACCTACGGTGACACAATAATCACGCATAAGGAAACTAATTTTATATACAAATTTATAAAAATAATAATTTGCTTAATGCATTGACATATATTTAAAAATAATTTTTTTTTTTCATTTTTCCAAAACTATAAGTATGCTATCGTAATGCCACTTAAAGTGGACAACACGTGTCACTTGAGTGATTCAGTCTTGCGCTATGTGTGCCAAAATAATAAATAAAAAATTAATTATTCATTTAATTTAATATAATTTGAAAGACATTTACTTATCTATCTTAAGAAGGTGTATGCGAGAATTCATTAAAGTATTTATAGAGAAATCTTGATTACATCAACAATTATTAACCGACGTTAATTTTACAATCGTTTCGTAAAAGTATTGAATAAATAATTTTCATTATTGATTAAATGAATAAATTAAACCTTTTTCGTGTTGCTTTTTGTTTCTTTAAAAAAAAAATAGTAGTTAAATTATTTGACGTCATCGATTGAAACATTAACAATATTTTTCAAGCGTCACATTGAAATATAGTATTCGTTATTTATAAGTTATTTACATTATATTTTCGTTTTTGAAAAAGTGTGGGCCTATTACGATTTATATTTTACGGTAAATAAATAAAATGAAATGGCGTTAAAGTTTTGTACTTTTTCTAACTGGCGCGCGTATTAAGTACCTATACGGAATTTGAAAAGAAAACAAGAAACCACATGACATAAAATGTAAAGGAATAAAGTGAACAGGATGATAATGGCAAGGTATAACGATTAACAATATATTGTGAATTACGTGAATTTTCGATCACATTAAATGCAGTGTTACGCAGATACTTTACATATTGTACCTTTTAAGAAAGAAATATAGACGTGACGTATACACATGAGCAGTATACGTTAAATCCGATTACCGCGAAGATAAATTGAATTTTACTTTATTGACGCGTCGTTCACGGGAGCAACGAGTATATACGCGTAAATGTCATTTCTATATGCAATGTCGAATCGCGGACAAGCTAATATAGTTACGATCGTGTATTCGATAAACGCGATAATCATCGGCCCTCTTTTTTTGTTCTTATCTGTATACTCATATATATATATATACGTATTTTTACAGGAGTGAGAAAGATTGTGAGTCAGTGTTAACCTAAACGTTTATACAGTCGGATACCACAATGTTCGTTTCGTCGATACGATACCTTGCGATCCTTCTTATTTTTGGTAAGTATTTTACGTGTCATTAAGATAACTAAAGTAATTAGTTCAGAGTATTGATTAAGCGAATTGATTACTTTTTTTACTCGATTTGTGTGGCATTTTCTTTTTTTATCTAAAATAATACTTATCTTGGTGATTCGGTTAACGTTATCTTTTTTAACAATGTGATACGCGTTACAATTATACCTTCTCCGTTTTTATTTCAATTCGCTTTTTTTTTATTCTCGATCCTTTTGTTTTATTGCGTACGGTGAGGTGTTCAGCTGTTTAGTCTATAAATAGACGTAGTAATTTGAAGTTTTGGTCATTTCTGATAGTGCATATATATATGTATTTGTCAAAGATAAGAATAGAAGAATATGGAGAATTTTGACTTCGGCGTATAGATTGTGTTTCTTAGAGATCATTTTAAAATGTCGTTAGACATTTATTCTATAACAATTTAACACAAATATTAGTTTATTTGAAATATAAATAAAACGGTTTTCATTTCCATATATAATCGATTCTTAATTAAAATTTTGCAAAAACAATTTTTAAATTTTAAATAATTACACCTTCTCCAGCTTCAATTTGAATAAAATATATATTTGTATGACTGTCCGAATTGTCAGTTTTATGGTCCCAAAATGTTTCTTCAAACGTTTCTTTGAACTACAAAAATTCGATTCAAAAATTAAAGAAAGGCACGTATTGATAGAGAACTCGTACATTTAATTATATTTTTTTCAAAATATGTTTGTACAAGTAAACAAAAAAATATCAAAATTTTAAAAAATTTTAATTTTGACTTTGAGTTTTTTTGCAATATAATTAAAGTACTTAATTAACTTTATCTATGTATTAAGAAATGTTGCAATCGTAATAAAAAATACGAAATCTATGCTACTTTTAAAAAAAGATTAAATTTCCGTGTAAAAAAAATTGCGCAAAGCGTGTAATTTATTTAAAATAAAATTTAAATATGACAAAACAAATACTTCTGAATTATTGAATGACATTATTGTTTTAATACAGAGATATCGTATTGTGATAAAAAAAAGAGATTAAAAAAATGTAAAGTTTTTATCATAAACCTCGCAGCATTTGCAATATATATTTATAACCTATTTTATTTTAAATTGAAGATAAATGTATATGTATCGATTTTAAGCGAATAAAACAGTATTTATATACTTATTTATTTATTGAACAATATTTACAATGTTGTAACCATTTTCAATGAAGTCGCATTGATTTGTCTCTATTGCTTTATATACAACCGGTTTCGTTATAAATAATTTCCATTGTTGTTCGGTGTAATAATCATTTTTTATGACGAAAATCTGCAATATATTCAACGCGATCGTTTACAAATAATTGAAGAATAATTCCGAAGATAAGTCAATAAATGGAAAACGATAAAAGTTAATATGTTTTTATATTTATAATTAAGCCTTACACATTAGCATCGTAAGATTCTTGATTCGATTAATAACTTTAGGCTAACAGAAGCCTTTCGTTCAAGTACATGTTTTTTTTCTTTTACTTTACATTATTATCATAGCATATATAATTCATCAATATTTTAAAAACTGCACCAATTATTTGTATGTCAACGTTTCAGCAACGAATGCCATTAATTTAACACGATGTTTAAGCAATAACGAAGAACCAATTACCATCTGACCCGTGCATTTCTGCTTACAGCTACAGCATATTTGCCTGTAAACGGATTAGACGAGAAAAAGGATCCAGGGCATGAGTCGAAGCCAGTGGCAGTTGGAATCGTCGGTAACGTTACCTTATCGAAAAATGACACAGATGTTACCGTAACATCTAAAAGCTCAGAAGTACAAAGCATAAAGGACAATAAAAGTGATCCGAAATCACAAAACGATGGAATTCCGGTGGTACCGAAAGCAGGTGAGTCAATATATTTCAAGCATCGATTGCAAAAAATATTATTTTTTTTTATAGTTATAAACCTAAACATTATCATTTTTTGTACTCGAGGAACTTGTATAACATTTATATTCGAATTTAATTTACAGACGATGAGTCGTCAAAAGTTGATCCCCCGCAAGGTAGTAACAAAAATCCCTCGACGACTGTTTCCACTGTCGCGACAAAATCAACGACTGATATTACAATTCCGTCAGATCCCACAATTAATAATACGGAAACAGAGACCGAAGCTACTAATCCAACTGAAGGTAATAATTATGTAGTTTTTTATTATTATTATTGATCTATCACGGTGACAAAAAATCTCATGAATAATTTTAATAAACAAAGGAATACTTAATATATACTGAGACAATTTTAATCGTTATTTATCAATCTCGTTAAAGCCGATATAAATGCGACTGATTCTCGTTAAAATGATCACCATGATTTAAACAAAATTACTTCTTCATGACATTTCTAACATGTCGTACACTATTAATTCAAAACGAAAAGTATGCAAGATTTATGCATTCTCACAAACAGCTTTTTTCATGCGAATTATTTATTGCTTAGACGATGAACACGTAAATTTTTAGGTGCTTCATTATTTAACGGAATAAATTTTCAGTTTTTATTTTCATGATTTATTTAAAAGTGCATGGAAAATATGACACGTATGAGTATTATATTTCTCGCGCTTTCATAATATTTATATGTTAGTTATATTTCACTTACGAAATGTTTTTTTAACGAAACATTTTTATATCGAGTATAAAGTGTTACGTAATTGCATTTACGAATTTATTGTTAATGAGAATAAGTTGGTTATTTTAAGTAACGGTAAATGGTGCCGTTAATATTATTAACTATAGTTTTCTGAGAATTATAGTTAAAACACTTAGATTTTAAAAGCAAATTTTTAATTTTCTCATAACGGAAATTTTAAAAGTATAATAATCGTATGATCTTTATTTACTTCATAAATGCATGATGTAATTCAACTGTCGGCAAATACTTGTTTGAATATCTTGAATCTGATATCTATCTAAAATTCATAGTAATTCAATGTTCTTGTTTTTAAATAATATGTTCAGAAAATGCCCGTAGTTAAATTTAATAATGAAAAACAATTATTAATGTTTTTAGCAACGGTAGCACCAGTATCGTCATCAAGTTACGCTACAACGATCGAAGTTAGTTCAAATACGAATTCAATTACTTCATCGGAAAGTACATCGGAGAATACCCCTTCATCGTCATCGACGATTGTTCCTCCGATCAGTGAAAATGCAACGAGTTCAGTCGCAACTGTTACAGCCGAATCAACGAGCCAAGCACCAACAACTCCTGAAAGTAACGAAGCTTCTAAACCTACATCAACGACAGAAAAAATTGTACCAAGTGATGAACCTGGTTCTGAAGTGACGGCGGAGATAAAGAAAGAACAAGGATTGTCTTCAGGTGTCATAGCACTTGTTATGGCTATAGTATTCGCAATCGTTGTTGTTTTTGTTTACGTTGGACTGTTGCTTTGGAGGCGTTATCTTGAGTGAGTATTTGCGATTATTTACTGTAGAAACGTTTCGCCAAACATTTACAAATTTTATATTTATTGAAACAATTTTTTCTTTTTTTTCTTTATTATAGCTTACCACATTTATATCATCAAAACAAAGTGAATGTTGTAGTTAGATTCAAATCAACACTTATTCAGAAAACCTGATCATTCGCCATTTTCATTATTTAGATTTAATCTTTGACTAAAGTATTTAGATAGTCTTAATTGTTTTATAAAATTTTCCTACATGCTGCTAATATATATATTTATTTATTTACTTACTTATAATTAGTTATAAATTTACTTGTGCTTATTTTTTTACATTTTGTAAAATAAATTAATTTAAAATTGTAAAAATTTAACTAATTTTAATTAATGTTAATTTTTTAGATACCGTTATGGAAACCGAGAACTACTGGTTAATGATTTAGAATTCGATACGAATGATCTGCGGCATTTTGAGGTAATTATTAATTACTTTAAAAGTTATACTGTATATAATTATGTGCTAATTATTTATCTTTATTTGTAATGATTTTCAGCTGTGATTGTCTTTAGGAGTAATTTAAAAACTTTAGAAGCAGACGAAAACCACTGACAAATTGAATCTTCTGTGATATTACTAGTGACTCGTTTGTACATCGTTTAAATGTCCTAATGACGTCACATTAGCCTACCTTGATTACTTCAAGGAAAAATTTTGTCTATTACGAAGTAATAGATAATAATACCAAATAGTATAAAAATACAAAAAAACTTGTTTCTATATCGTAAATTATTTTTAATAAGAAAAAAGTAAAGTTGGTATTAAGATTAAAAGTTTCATATCAATGAATAATAAAGTTCAATTTTTGTTTCATTGTTTTTCGAACAATTATAGAAGTATTAATAATACATGAAAACAATTAAAATAAGCATCATTATGAGTAAGATAATGTCCATTTATGTATTTTTATGATAAGCTGTATGAAAAATATGTATAAAAGTGTGTTTATAATAATAATAATAATAATAAGATATTTCTACAATAATATGAAATATGTTGTTTAGATTATTAATAAAAGTAAAACTAAAATTAAGAAATAAAAGTTTATTTATAATTCGGCAAGAGTTATCAAATACTACCTGAATTGTAAAATTAGGGAAAAACGTATATTTTAACAATAATTATTTTTTGTTTTCTTTTTACAATTTCATTTCTAATCTTATGGTAAAAGTTCATTTTGATAAACTATAAAAAACAGGTAACATGCCAGTGACTTCATTTACATTGATTATATTAATGTAATTCTTTACACTTAATTCTTTTTGTTAATAACAACTGGGCCTACATTATCGTTGCATTCTTTATTGTGACGACCATGAGCACCATCGCAATAAGGCCACTGAAATCAGAAAACATGCGACAGGTGATTAAGAATAAGATAAGATTAATACAAGCATCATTATTATATAATAATTTCTATCTTGAATTTATTTTAAGAACCTATTTGACTACTTGTACTTAAGTAGAAATATTTTCTAAAAAATATTAATTGTACAAAATTATTAAATTTTAGTATAATTAATATATATTATAATTAAAATTTTGTCAGTATATAAATCTAAATATCTTCCATTTTATAACTTCAGAATTGAGTAGTTCTGTCATATACTAAATATTTTCTATTTTGTATTATCTATATGTCTATTAAAATGTAAATAATAAGATAATACTTAATGTTTTTTAATTTAAAGTAAATTAAATTTAAATATTATTAAATTGATTATCGAAGAGAAAAGGAAAAATTCATTTATAAATATAAACTCAATTTTTTCAACTAAACAATGTATGTAATTTTGTGTACTATTATGTATATAATCATAGTGTATGTAGACCAAGGTAACCATTAAATTCCTACAAATTGGATTACATTATTATATCCCCCTAGACAAACTTTTAAATAATTAAATGAAAAAATAACAAAACTTACATTTTCACTTCTCCAACAGCGGCACAAGGCAACTTTTTCAGTAATATCTTCAATGTCTATTGAATCAACAACTTTATTACAGTCCTTTTTTATTTTAAGGTTCACTCGTCCTGAAGGCTAAACATAATCATTTTCTTAAAACTGTATTCAATTAAAAATTATTCCAGTATCCAACAAGTCAACGCTACTACATTAATATATGATCTTGGCAAGTTAACAATGACTTCTCAGATATCTAGGTACTTGCATACATGCACATATATATATATATATGTGTGTAGGATATAAAAAGAAATTCTTTAAAGCAGGTGGCTTTCTTACCTCTGGTCTACCTTTTGGACAAAAAGCTCTGTAAAACACATAAGTTATTCCTGCACAAGCTGCTGTAGGTGGAATCAAGGATAACCAATCTTTTACTAGAAAAATTCGAAAGCAATTATTATTTCGTCATCGTGATTCAGTTAATTTTTTTTGTATACTACTTTGTAGTGAAACGTATATACGTGTATATATATATATATATGTATATATATGTATAGACTAATGATTGAAATCGAATGTTTTTAAACAAGTTAAATATTCCGTATGACAATCGAATCGCAGTAAAGAAAACGAATGGGTACGAAGTTAGGTGCATAAAATATTTACCTCCCAGTCGAAACCATCCTCCAATCGTGTCAGGAATCGGTAAACCAGATAAATAATTCGGGACAGACACTTTCACAAGGTGTGCGACGGGCTCCATATTTACTACCGACTGACTGCGAGATCAGACGAACAACTCGAATCAAATATCCCTTTTTTGCCGGAGTCATAAATTTAAAAATGTTAAAGTATTTCGTAACGTGAATCTAAAGGCATTGCACTCAAACATATTTTAGTTATAAATATCGTTGATAATTGCAATAGTTACGGTTACGATTTTTGCATCGTAATTAATGTAAAATCTTTAAACCTGTTCGACAATACGGAGGGTATTTAAATATTCTGTTAAATAAATCGTTTCAATCGGGTAAACGGAAAAGTTAAAAATAAAATGGGAAAAGTGGTGAGGAACGCGATGAGAGTGTAAAGGTTTAAATTAGAGGTGCGAATACTTAGGGGGAAAAAGATAAAATCGAAATCCCTCTGAAGGAAGAGTGAACGACTCGCGTAGTAATCGGCGCGTGCGTGGAAGAGAGCTGCGGGTTGCGGGGTGAAGGACCGTCTTTGGTTAGGTGGCTAGAGGTGGCGCCCTCGCAATATACAAGATCGTCTGCGCGGTGGTCCCAGTTTGCGCGGCACTTGGCAGTCGTCGTCGAGACTCGAGAGCGCGAACGAGCGACCGATCGAGCGAGCGAACGATCCGATCGAGAGTGTGTGTGTGCGTTGTGTATAATACGTGCGCGACGCGTGTCAAGAAAACCAGGAAGAATGCGAGTCTTCGGCGATGCCGTACGGGCTGCACCGAGGCGTCGTCGCCGGCTCGGTACACCCGGCCGTGAGTGAGGGTGTCTGAGAAGGGGAAGAATAAGAGAGAGAAAGAGAGAGAGAGCGAGAGGGAGATAGCTGAGAGAGAAAGAGAGAGAGAGAGAGAGAGAGTGAGTGAGCGTGAACGAGAGAAGGAAAGAGGAGGAGGCGTCCTTTGGTCGCGCGTCGCCGCACGCAGGCGTTTCCTCTATATACTCGCGGAGGGTTCCCCCTTAATACCTTTCCGGGGCGCGTGTGCAGAATACACACGTATACGTATATTTATACATACACGTACGTATAGGTGTATATAACCATACGCGGCAAGGACAGAGAAAGCAAATAACGATACATAACATTTGCTCGGCAAGTTGATCCACACGGATAGAAAATAAAAGAAAAATTGTCGATTAATATCGCGAGTGCGAGTGGTCTTCTTCTTCTTGTTCTTGATGACAGTGAGGTGCGAGGGATCAATGCGCGAGCTGTGAATCATGGCCGAGGAGCTGCTGGTCACCCTGAACCGCAGCGACTCAACGGGTTTTGGGTTCTCCCTACTTGGGACCGCTGGTTTACCCCACGTCATCTACGAGATCGTCGAGAATTCACCCGCAGCCGACAGTGGCAAGGTAAGGATTCTGCATCTGCGCATCCGATCCTCGCGTGTTTATTCCTTTATTCTTCCCGTTGAGAAATCGATGAAACTTTTGCCCGCAGGTGGGCGCACCAAAAATCGTCAACCTCCCTTTACTTTTCGACTCGTGTCTCGTCTGTATACATCCGTGCAGTATGCACGTATACACATTACACGTTCGCATACCAGCCGGTATCGACCCGCCCTCGTTTATATCAAGTTTTACTTTAACACGATGATCGTGACATCCAAGGGTGTATCGCACGCGAAATCCACGCCTTTCGTTTTATCTCCATTTCTTTAACGAGTACGAATTTTCTTTTTTTTTTTTTTAACCAAAGTGCTTATATACACCGAGAGAGGAGGCGTTTCTCCGCGAATTGCCTTTTTTTTCCTTTTACCTTCATATACACACATATATAGGTATATGTATATATAAGGTTGGAATTTCAACGTGGGTTATAATAATGTGCGCTGCTTCTTTTTTTCTTTTCTCTTAATTTTGTTTGATCGTTAAACGATGGTACTGCAGCAATACTCGGAGCTGTTTATTATACTTCGAAGTTTACGCCGTTGGAATGCGATGAAATATTTTCTGGTATAGAAAACTGACGGGTTCGACTTGTCTGTATGTGTACATGTACACACGTACACACAGGTAAAACTATCTTGAATATATTACACGTGAAATGGTTATATCGCAAAAAAAATACTAACCGTTTTAGTCGAGCCAAATTATTACGATCTCCATACGTAGTTTGTAATAAAAAATGTAAGTATCATACATCGAAAAATAAATTCGCAATTTTTTTTTGCAAAAAAATAATTTGTCAAACATTGTTCCGATCAATAAAAATATCGTACGAAAACGTGAATCTCATAATTTTATGACATATCAATAATCCTTTATTATTTAACATTTTTTTGCATGTTTATTCGTAATACCTGTGTACGTATTATATATATAGATATAGTCGTCTATAGAAATTCGATAATTTTAAAGTCGATTCCTATATTGATTACATTACAATTCCAATAAATCGACTGGACAAAATGTTAACACTTGTGTATGAGTCTGTCTGTTTAGACAGAAAATCGTAACGGCACGTTAGCAAAATGATTATGGTGTAGACTTACACACACATCTCGCTCTATATACGTGTACAATGAAATTATTATTATAAGGGTTTATATGGCTCGAAGTGAATTTTAAAGAGACTATAAACATTGACTTTATCGATACTTCGAATCTATTTATTGCATGTTCTTCGACTGAGCTCCAAATATTTTTTTGGAAACTTGTATATATACACGAACTTAATGTAATAAAAAGTTATCGTTAAACATTGTTATTAACGATGATAAATTTTTTTAAATAAAAAAAATAATTTTACCCACGTCGAAATGATATTTTCAGCTGCCACACAAATTAATTCTATTACGTTAACGACGGTAAGAAATCTCGGTATCATCTCAAGTAACTAGCTATTAACATGCAAGGACAATTATAGTAAAAAATTTTTAAAGAATCCTGAATGATGTGTTATTATTTTTTTCGAACAATCGGAAGAGAAAAATGTTTGTAAACAAAATGCACTTTATCGTTTATAAACATGTTCATTGTATCTCGGTGGTGAAAGTTAAATTGTCAGATTTAGAACTCGTCCCGACGACTTTCCATAAAAGTCAGCATTCCACATAGTAACAACCCACTCGATCAATTTCCTTTCGATTTTTTCCATTTTCGGACTCGCGCAATTTTTCTATTTTGGGTATTCCAACGTATTTTCCCCTTCTCGTTCTCCGCGTTTTTTTACACCGCAACGATAAATCTCCCCCTTTGTTACTTTTCTTACATTTCTTCTATGGCCCTTTCTGTCTCTCTCTCTCTCTCTCTCTCTCTCTCTCTCTCTGTCTATCCGTCATGATGACGTTATTTCGCTAGAGACGTTACTACTTCTTTTTTTCGGGTTCATTCATATGCATGTAGATCGTGCTCTTACGACCTTTTGGGTATTTCTCGGGTTCTCTTCAGTTTCGGTATATCCGATGCCCTCTTATTCGATATCTTCGAAATTACTTGCTCTTGAATTATTCAACGGACGTCGATGCTCGTTAATTAAATCGAACAATTGTGATTATTCTTATAGACGTGTGTGTTTTCTCATGAGTCATTAATTAATTGGTGTAATTTAAAAACTTACGTATATACGTATGATTGATAATAATTATTTAACATATTTATGGCGATACGATGATAATTACGCGAATTGTAATAATAAATATGAGTAAAATGTAATTAAAAATGTGTTTATCCTTTTTAACTGTAATAACCATTATATTCGGCAATTTGGCTTCTCAATATTTGACCTAATACCGACGTCTCGGTTTATATATATATTGCACCTCGAGATTGTATTATTAAACAATACCATTAAATTGAACTGTTCAAGTACGTAAGTATTGGGTTAATAAATTTTTTCTTAATTAAATTCTTTAATTACAATTGTTGTATTTTATTAAGTGATATTAAAAATTTAACAATTTTTATAAATAATTTTAATTGAATGAATATTATTTTGGTATATTAACAAAATTTAATTATTATCCGCAAGTATCGCGTTCTCTCTAAATTACGTAGCATAGTGTAACTTGTTTTTAAAATAATGATTTTTACCAGTACATTCTTATTTGTAGATGATTATGATTTTACACCTGACGATTTGGTAAATAAAGGCGTGCGTCACCTAGACATAATTTTACAACATAAATACACGAACAATGTGTACATAAAAAACCACTACCTGCATTTTTTATTTAAAATATTGGATTATTGATTCAACTAAAGTAGATGTATTTGAAGGCATTAATATAACATTGATGGATGAAACATTCACATTAAAGCAATGCGCGTTATCGCTATTCCGAAACTGTAAAAAGTACATATATACATGTATATATCGATTTCGACGTATCATCATTTTATTAGATAGCTCTGAGTAGGAAGTAAAATATTATTTCACACACTCTTTTAATAATGATACTTATGTCTACTTTATCATACTTTTATTTTATCATTATTAACCATTTGTCTGGTTTTTATTTTATATTTAATCTACTGTTTTTTAATTGCATAAGTCTAAACATATCCGTTTTCTTCTTCAGAATAGTCTTTCATTGATTGGTCAGTACGTTTTTTTCTTATACCTTATGTTGCTATTTTTCATCGAGCGAGTATATATATATGCAAACTGGAGGTTTCTTCCTCTTTCCTGTTTTTCCCACTCCCAAAGCTGTTATCACTAGCGTAGGCGACGAGACGTCGGCGTTCGAGACGAAACGGAATTAAATTAACATTTGTCGCTTATCTATCGAGATTTCCCGAATGCTACGGCACTTTTTTCTTCTTCTCCCTTTTCTCGCGCTCAATGTGTTTAGACAACTTGGCTTATCGGATGAAATTTTATCTGTACTATAAATTTCGAGATTCCAACCTGACGGGCTATATTAAAGATAGGTTTAAGAATATTTCGTGTATTAATATTTCGTCGGTTCTGTCCTTTCTCTAAATATGTCATTTTTCTCAAAGACACGTGTAAATATATATAGTTCGAATATAACAAATGTAGGTGCGGATATTTATTATTTCCTAGGATACGCGTTGGATGAAAAAGGTGAGACGGATAAAGTAAGAAATTTATGGATTTCATCTTAAAAGTGTAAAATAAATATTTTTTTTCCTATAGAATATACGGCTTTGACGAGTAATCGATTGTTCGAAAATAAAATTGTTAAAAGTAATAATTAAAATTCGATATTATTCAATGGCGCTCAGTTTGATAGGTATACTAAAGATTAAACAATACCCATACATATTTTAATTATATTTTACCTTATGTATTTTAATTACATTATTAAATTTTTTTTCTTCGTTAATAATCCAAGTTTATTTAGTTGAGTATTGAAGTACGCGTTGTATTATTTCGATAGAGAATATGATCATAATACCTTTAGCGATCAACTAAATTGAATTGTTAAATAAATACATTTTGTATAAAATATTACATCGATTGATAGGAACATCAATGGCTACTGCAAATATATGAGAATGTGTGGGCTGACCTTACAGATACCTCAATTGCCCTTCAGATTTTAATTTGTTGAATATTAAATTCAAAATTAATATTACGTAATTTGTTCAAAGTTTCAAATCACTTTTCACCCTTATGAGTATAAATAAATATAATATTTATGATATGGTGGGAGGGGGGGGGGGTAGCCTCTGCTCGCTTTTCTCACTGTTCCCCATATTACAGTATAAGAATAATCATATATTTATTTAAAAAAACTTTAATTAAAAATTAATTCAAAGATAATAAAGGGCAAAGGTATTAAAGAGCAGATAACTCCTAAAATGAGTGTGTAAGTTTTTAAAATTTAGAATGTATTACACTATTATTAGTAATACAAACACCTGCGTTGAAAGATTAAAAGGTTCAAAAGAATAATTTTATAACTTTATACTTATACATTGATTATTCGAAAAAAATATATGAATTTTTACAGAATTTATTTAAACATTTTAGATCTAATTTTAGAGTTGAAAAGTTTAGTGGTCTTCAATACCCAACATCCCGACCATTCAAGTCCGTCATACAATTCCTTTACATTCTGACATATGCACATATATATAGATATGAGTGGTTGGTATATTGACTAACAAATAATAATTTTCAATCACCCTACATATATGTTTATGAGACTCACTTTTATATATATATGTTCCACCCATGATACGCATACACCCTCTACCCACCCACATCCACACTCAACCCTTCCCACCCACACGTAAATGTATTATTCTACGTCTATTCTATAATATATCCAGTAATATAAGTTCCATCACGTACATATACAAGGTGGAACACACAGGATTCTAAAAGATCAAACTGTAAACAAATTTTATCTACAGCTGCCGCTGTCGCCGCCGCCGGTGTTTCAGAAATTCCTGGAATCTGGCAGAACAGGATAAGTCCCTTAAGTATACGTGAGTGGTAATACGCTCTGTATGTGTAAATCCCAACACATAAATATCAGGTGATCTTTTTGCATCACACTGCATCTGCCGTCCTCACTTGACTCAATAAGATTACTCTGTATTTTCAAAAAAAAAATACATCCTATGTATCCGTAAGTCCCAAAACATATATTCAGAGTTTTTAATCGGTTTTATACATAACACGCTTATGATTCATAAAGACTATCCTGCGCAAAAATTTATTAACAACGGTGGCCACGATGGTGGCGAAAATTTTTAAATAATATAGATAAATTATGAAAATTTTATAAAGTAAAATGAACAATGAATAATTTAAAACACAAACGATGTTTAATTATTATATTGAACACGTACTTACATAAATAACAAAGTATTAATAAGCTATTTAATAATACAATTTAATATTGATATATAGATTATTTCAAAATTCAATATTTTATCAATATTGGAGGGTAATAATTTGGAAATTATGATCGCTAATACCCAGAATTCAATACTTGTACATAATTGATAATTTAGTATCTTAAGAATTATATTACTTTCTGCACATTTAATATAACCTGCATTTTTAAAAGAAAATTAATTATTATATTTATCGACCCACAGAGTTAAGTGTTAAAAATATACCTCATTTAATAAAATACTATCGATTTTGTGTAAAGTTTACTACAGTAAAGTGGCTTAAAATTGATAAATGATTTTCGTGTTACACGAAATTCGACTTTATTGTACCTGTCGTAAACTATGAAATCAAGATATTATGTAGGGTTTTGGTAGTTCAATTAATTTCAAACGTAATTTAAACACTGCTCATTCTTATCTTGACGCCAATTAAATCAGAAGAAAGAATATGGCGAAATGTAAATATCGATTTTACTTTTTCAAATTCTACTTTGCGCAATTCGAGTTGAAAAACCAGTATGGATCAAGTTTGCGCGGTGCATTGTCGAGTTAAATAAAAGTTTATTCATACATTCCCTCTCCATCACCTTAAAAAAAACCTTGGGATTACCGCAGCATCCCGTGCAACATTTACACTCCCAAATTGACGCAATAAAGTTGCGCAAGCGTTTATGTAGGTCGGAATCATCGTGTCATAAAAAATTCAAGGGGGTCTGCACTTTGTAAGTGCAGCCAGGGTGTACATACACACACACACAAATATACCGAGAATATTGTTCTTCTCAACTTAAATTACAAGTCGTAGATTTATTTTATCGCGCACCTGGTGGATATGACGAATTTTCAAAACTCTTGAGTGCGTTAATGAGCGGACATTATAGTGACACCCGCATAATTAATTTTGATTAATTGATTTCTCTTGATGTTTGTATCAATTTTTTTTATTTTACAGCGGCTCAACGCTTTATTGTGTTTATTTACGTTGGTTCTGCTAGCGAAGACGTCACGGGATTTATTTTGATATCCTAAGCCGACAATTTGTCACTTTACGGCAATAAATTCTAGAGGTTAGAGATCCCCTATTTTTTTTTTATTTTCTGAGGTATACATATGCTGCACACTTTTTCAAAATTGGATTAATGAATACAAGAATAACAAACTTTTATCTTATATTTGCGCATGTTTTTTTATCAGTGTTGTAAAAACAAGTGCGTTAGTATTGATTCACAAATCTGTTTCATATTTTTGTTTTACGTAATACATGAAGTAATTTTGTACGATACAATTTTATTTCGATACTCGTGTTATATTCATATGCGACTAATATATGAATTCAACCTATATAAAGGTTATAAATTAATTAATAATAAAAATCACTTTTCGACGGTATAATGGTGTGGGATAAAGTTAAGCTTTACGGTTATCCAAATATTTTATTGAGAAATTTGAGAAAATTTTGATATTTAAATCTTTGTAAAGTAAACACTAATTAAAAAAAATATCGATACCAACTATATTTTATACAATGATGAAAAACTTTAACATATATTATTAAATGAATAGAATGAGATATATAAGATTCAAAAATACGTAATTTTAACTTAACTTCCTAAACGTTTCTTATTAATATTATCATCACGTCTCCTACCTTGTTTTTGAAAAAAGAACTATATCTACCTGACTCATGCAAGTAAAATAGTAGCTTTACTTGTTCACCTATAAGATATTCTTATTGAAAATATCGAGAAAAAAGGGAAGTTGTCCTTAAATGAAATGTACAAGTTGATTCGAGGCACGTATATAACCCCTCTTGGAAATTCGAAAGCCGAGGATTATCGAGAGACACCGCGGATGCGTATCGTCACGGCGTCCTTGGGGAAAGGCAAGTATGCGGCCTTGTCGGCTTTTGGTGCACTTTCTGTCCCATTTAACATGTGTATATATATATATATATATATATATATACACATACATACATATATATATAGAAATCCAGACAAACCGCGTGCCACGTGCAAGCGAACAACCTCCCTCTATACCTACAAAATACCCCAACGCTTATTAGGCAATCGCCAACCGCTTACCTTTCTGGTGATTGTGTATCGAGGGAAACATTATATTATTGCGCTCTCACTGATATTATTTCCATTTAGAAGAATAGCTTCGTTATGTTTTCTCTATTACAATGACAACGACATCATTGACCTTTTCAAGAACGTTTTAGTATAGCAATTTTTTTGTGTTTAATCATAAGATGAAATATTGTTCTTATTTTAATAATGAAGATTGAATAATTTCGACTGGAAATTTACATTGAATTGTACAGTTTACTATAATAACAACGTGTTTGCTGTATAAAAATGAAAGGTTAACGTATGGAAAGTATACTTTCTACACTGACAGTGAAAGGGTTAAGGGGACACTCCAATCGAACAAGAATCTTTTTTTTTTACTTTTGTCTGGTACAATATATAAGAATTTTTTTAATAATTTTGGTATAATTATATATACCCAAGACACAATTTAAATACTCATTTCAATACACTGCAAATCCGAAAATACGAAATATTTACAAATTGTTTATAAAATGTTTCCTTTTATGTATTAATTCGCAATGCTAATCGTTTATTGAACTACAATAAAATTATTATCAATATTTATTTGCGCAGAAATCGAGACAGCTTTGTTTATAATCTTTATATAAAACAGACGATAGCACTTTATTTGGAATTCGTGGATTTAACTAGTTTTATTTACAGATAATCCAGCCAAATAAAGCGTTGCTTATATTAGTAATTTCATTGATTCAGGATTATTTCACCAAATATAATCAGCAATGCATTAGTTTTATTTTCTAAGACGGTAAACTTCTGGAATTTTAGTAGATCCTGCTACTTATTTTTAACTTCATGACTAACGTAAAAAAATACAGCTTACGCAATGAAACTGCGACTGTCACGGGTCATTTTTATTATACTTGTATATGTAATGTATCTTTTGCGCCTTTTTTTGTAAACTACAATTATTGAAAATTTTATTTAACTCAACCTTTGTTGTGCAATTTATTAAAAAAGCAATATAAAATATTGTGAATTTGATATTGAATGTTATAAAGAAATTTAGTCATCAGCTATTTGAGTGAAATTTATATATATATATTACGTATATCTATTTATTTATAGGGAAAAATATTTATTGCGCTTTAGAGATACACAGTGCTTGAATAACTAACGTGTCGAATGTTGTACACGTGTATTATGAGTATACCGTAAGTATATTCATGTATATTTATATATGTATATACATATTATATGTATATATATATATTAAAAGTCGACCTTGTATCTCTTAGAGTTTTATCTGAACGGAGGCTGGGGTATTTAAAAAAACTGATAAGTTTATTATTTATTAATGTTCAATCAATCTTTTAAAAGCTTATTTCATGAAAATTTTATCGATGTATCATATTTATTTATACTTCGATTCTTAATAAAGTTCTATTGATTGTTGTGAGTTTTTATTTTTTAAACAAAGTTTTATGCGTACATACATTTTAAAAAACAGTGTTTATGTATACTTTTTAAATTTGAATAATTAGGTTTATATTTACGTTTATTGACGAGCCCGGACGAGTTTTCAAATGATTTTCGCTTTTAATGAGAGTATATTAAATATATAACGAACTTGATGGAATCGCAATAAAAATTTATCGCATTGATATAGTCATTTAAATAATTACCTCTTGAAATTTTACTTGAACTCAACAGGTTTTATTGTCAAATGTTAAGGAGATATATATTGTACATTACAGAAGTTTATAATATGTTATAATTATAAATCAGTTTTTATTATTTGCGTGTGTTAAGATAATAAATTATTAAAATAATAAATCTACTGTCACTAAAAAACTAGATAAGTATACACGACGATATCGTTGGAAGGACAAATTTGACAAAAATTATACGAAGCTAATAAATTATAAAAATAATGCATTAGACTTGAAAAGTATGCAAAAAAACTTGGAAGGTTATGATAGCATAAAATAGAAAAGAATAATACAAATATTAAAATAGTAGTTAAAAAAAAATTCGTTCGTAATTTCACAAACTTATTCTCAAGTAAGTTTATGTACTTTACGCGCGCTAGAAATTAAAAAAGAAAACCACCGAAGCTTGGCAAGCATATTACAGCTATATTAAAAAGAAGAAGGTTGAAAGCAAATATTTTCTCTGCAATTATACGACGCAATTAAAAGAAGTTTTGGAGAGATGCTCTTAACATTGTATTGATTTCCAAGGGTGTCCAACGTACACCAATAAAATATTCGGTATAATGCACTACTGGGTCGCGAAGCCCAGAAAATCAATTTTGCTTCAGTTTTATGCGAGTTTCAAAGAGGTTGTACGTATATAAACGCGCGTTTGCATTAAATTTCAAAAACCCATACGAATTTTGTCGAGTGTTGGCCCGATTGACGTGACCTGCGATTATCTTGTCCAATTCTTTGTTTCCTATTTCGCGGGTTTGACCCAATTGGGAAACTTTTTTTTTTCAATTTTTTTTCTGTGCCAAACGGTGATCTGAAAATAATTGGCTCGAAACTCGGTTATTGCAAAAGTCTTTAATCTTATACTTTTTACCCGATTAACAGCAATTTTGAGAAATGCGGGAGTTATTGTTATCGGTTAAATTGTAAATTCTCGTTGTTTTTTTGTTACCGATACTTGCTCTTTTTACTTTTTTTTATTCCTTTTGTTTCAATGAATAAATTTTATCGAACCTTTTGCAGATTGCAGTTTTATGTTAAATAGGATTCTTTTTTATTGACAATACGTGTATACGTATTTCCCTTTTTTTTTATTGAAATCGAACGAGATAGCGTATATAATGTAAATTTGATTATATTGAATTGTTATTTATTTAAAAACATACTCCGTATTATTATTAAAATTACGATTAGTGCGTTATCAAATAGATTTTAATTTACCCTTTTCCCTAAACTTGAGTGCCCGATAAAATTTATAGTACAAATGGTTTTTTAAGTACTATTCATTTACAATAAACTTTTAATGTTTATTATATATAGGAAGTGTTTCAATTAAATGTTTAGTGACCGCAGTGTAAGCCAGAGAATGACGGTCATTTTATGCTTTATATACTGCTATGCGCTATCCTGACAAATTTTACTGTGATAGTACCATAATAATCATAGTGTAATATACCTCAAAGTTTTCCAGCAACATGCAACACGTTCCACTGCTGATAATAACAATATTAACCTAGAAATTCAATGAATTTTATATACAAATCTAGTATGCAATTAAATATTATTTTTATAACTTAGATAAATAATTTTTGTTTGAAATTGTATATCAATATTTTTTTAAACTTTTTAGCTTCAATTACGTATCTATTTACAAAAAAAGTGTCATATAAATCGTTCTTGAGAGGATAAATTCGGTTCACGTATAGTTACTGGGGACAAACGTAAATGCAGAAGAGAATCGTGCGAAACATCACGGTGCCAACACATCCATGAAAACTGGAGGCCCTCGAGCGAATTAAAATTTCCGTCGCGTTGTAAATTCCTCCCTGATGGTCAGATCGTTTTGGTGTATAACCGTGAACTAAAAATCCAATCGCGAGATCGTAAAGACGTTCAACACTGCTAAATCGTTTATTTCGGGTTTATTATTTCACGACCTTTAATTGACCGATTTTACGGGCTGTTTAGATTAACATCTGTTTATTGATTTATCGGATTTTCTTTGAAATTTAAACGTAATTCTACGAATTATTATTGTACATGCTATAATTGAAATAATCAACGTTCGTCAATGTATAAATTAAAAAAGATTATTATCCAAAAATAAATGGAATTTTTTTTAATTTCCATTATAGCTAGTTTAAGAGAATAGTTTTTCAGGTTCGCCTTCTGCATCAAACCGATAAAAATAAGGACAAGAAGGAAAAGTTGTAGGGTTTTACGACCCGTTTCTCTTATGCCTCAGCTGATGCTCCTCTCGAGAAACGCCGGTTAGGATATTTACATGCGGTTAACGTTCCAGTGTATATTGGGAATAATGTGCGAATCCGACATGTACTAACTGTTTGTGTGCCACTATCTAATGGTTTGCCAAGTGTTCTCTTAATCTGGGATTACAATGTGCAGTACGAGAGAAGTTTGGTTCATGTGAGATTTTACAATGCCTTGTTCGACTAATCCCTTGTACTGTGCAACGTTTTCTCAATTTTCTTATGAAAGGAACATACAGTTTGTTTAAATCAACGTTATTAAAACCAAAAAAGTATTATTGCAATTAAAATCAGTAAATCAATATTTTTTAAATATACGAATTTATAGATACATTTTAAAAATACAACTTATATTTATGAGTCAATGTTGTATTACAGGTAAAATATAAAAAGAAAAAAGCAGTATTCCCTGTGCAACCACGAACAAACAAAATCTTTCGTTTACATTATTCAATCCTTTTCAACGAAAGCTACATACTACAGCTTCAGGGCGGACACGATTTTTCTAAATCGATTCGTTGGTTCCTTAGGAACGACTAGGAAACACTGGGCCGTTTTTCTCTGGTCTTCCCGAGTGGCCATCTAAATTTTACAGATCGCGATCGTTCACCAAAATTCTCGATATCCTGGTCCTTTACCAAGTGATTTTTACCGGTTTTCAAAGCAGAAAAAAATAAAATCATATAGATGATCGAATTTGGATCTTTATACTAGGGATTTTTCTTTGTGAAATATCTTCGACCTTATGATCTGAATTGAGATTCTTTTGAGTCACGTCCCTGAAAACTCTAAAAATAAAGCAAGGCTCGGTTGCTCATGAATTTTTATTGCATCTTATATATAAAATATTATTTATTCAATTGGCTATATGGGAATATGAATGCAATCATAATGCAGTAAGGGTTGAAAAATTATTACATTGGTGCTCTTCTTTTTTTTTTGGATATATTGTAGATGACAATGATAATACTGTAATTAACTATAAAAAAATCAGAACGCGAATTTTTTAGTTGTTAATTGCATTTTTTTCTGATATAAACTTAATGATTACAAAATATATTATTTCGCGTTTAATGTGTCTTATTACACGGTTTATTGTCAGATTTGTTAATTATGTAAATGTATTTTTTTTAATTATAGTAATTAGAATGTTAATTATTGTAATTATAATAATAAAATTATTAAGTAAATAAAAGACGTATACGTAAGAATTGTAAGAAAGTATATACATATTCATTTATTGACGTGTTTTAGATACATTTAAGCAAAAAAACTTCTTTTATTGTCAGTAATTGAGTAAAAACTCATGACTGGCACTTCGCATTTTAAATAACACGCGATATATGATGTGAATCATATACACCAGACATAATTAAATTCTTCTTATTATAGCACATTCGCGAAAGGATTTCTTTAAAATGTACATAAAAGTATCACTATATCCTAAGGTTGCATTGTTTGGCCCTTCGTAAAATGGCCAAAGTGTATTATTCATCCATTTAATAATTTAATTAAAATTTGAACAAATATACCCATTTTTTCGAAATAAATAATGAATGCGTTTGCTTTTGCGTATCATGTTAAATTCAAATATGTTTTCATCCCAGTTTGAAAAGTAGTTGACGTACAAAAAATTTTAGTGGAAAAAGCAAAACGGTAAACATTCCAGTGCCGAAATTCTCTTACCCTCACCAGAAAAAAATTAATCGTTTGAAATAAAAAAAAAATGTAAATTAACACTACCTAAAAAAAATTAAAAATTCCAGGCTTATATTTAATTTGAAGAGTTAAGAATCCTGCGAGTGTCCGGTAACGAGTTTCCCTCGGTTTAAGAAAATTCCAGGGTAAAAATATCGTCGAACACATGAGATTCCCGAGAGCGCTGTTTTCATCATTCAAAAACGTCGGTCTTCATTAAGTAATTACTTTGCATTGCAGCTTGCATGCATGCGACTCGGAAAGAGGTAAAGACGAAAAGGGGCGTCACCGACTTGCAAATGAAAAGGTTCGCGTGAAAATGCGTTTACTAATATTTTTTTCGGACGTTTTGATCGACGGCGCGCGAATTTACCGCTTTTGACGTTTTATTCCGATATCGAAGTTATTTTTACTTTGAGGGGGAGAAAAAATTTTTCAAACTCACAACCTATTTATATAAATATAAAAGCAAAAAAACCAATTGATAAAATTATATAAATCAATTAAATTTGTGATTAGGATGAAAAATTTAATTACAAAAGTAAAACATTACGGTCTGTATTCGAAATTTGTTATATCATCGTGAAATTTTCCAATCCGGAAAAAAGTTACGACTAATATTTTACGAGTACAATCCGGTGGAAGTTATAACCAAAAGAAGACATGTATCACGAGGTTTTTTTCCTGATGCAATAACTTCGTTTCTTTTTTATTTTCGAACAAATAAATGCGCGCACACGCGGGCAGGTCAATCGCTATTATATCATTTTGAAATCGGAAACCATTGATCGATCTCACGTATTGGTGTCGAGTGACATCGCGTGGAATCCACGATCGAGTAGAAAATGTCACATATTCATTGTAGTGGCGAGAAGCGAAGGTTGTTACGAAGCCTAAATAGGGATGCCCAGTGTAAATACATTTTCGGCTTCGCAGTTTTGCGGATGTATAACGAATAATTGGGCTATCGGTTACGGTTATTTACAAGAACATTTAAATATTCTCTATATCCTCTAATTTTTAGTAATTATTATTATATTTAACAGATGAATATCTTTTTAATAATTTATCTAGGACATATTTTTACACTAAGGTTACATCTTAAACAATAATTTAATTATGTATTTTCGCGCAACCTATATATATACTCTAAAAATAATTATTACAACAACCGCTTTGAGTGATAATATTAATAGTCATGAAATTGAAATTTATCCAACAAGGTTGCAATTAAACTTTGTCTATTTAAAATTTAATGGACTTTCAATTTTCTGAATGCTGTATTTAATGAGTTTGAAGTTTGCATTGTTAAATCACAATGTAATAAAATAATTTGATAAAGTACTACGAAGCAATCATAAGTTTCAGAGTATAAACAACGGAAATGCTTAATTTTATTTGAATTTAATTTACAATGTGTACTATAGTTTAGTTAAATTTGTGGTCGGTGAATTTACTTATTGTAGCAAGTGTAACTTATTATTTCTGATAAATATCGCTTTTTATCGTAATCTCAACATTTTTTCTTTTCTCTCTATATCGTACGGTTTTCGAGGTATTTGCAAAAATAAAATTTTCATTTCCCGCTCTGCTAACTTGAAAAAAAGAATTGTCGCGACCCGCCGTTTGCATTCTTCTGGAAAACTACCTTCTCTTTTAGTAACCCTTAAGTTTCATTCTTTTCGTGTTCTTTTTACCATTTTCGAAATATTCACAAAAATGTAATATTTTACGGATTTGAACCTTCTTTAAAAAATAACGATGACGACGAAAAGATTTTTAAACAGTATATAGGATTATTCATTGTTATATTATTTTTTTAAATCAAATTTAATACAATTCAGATTTCCATGGAGAATTTAAGAGATGCTTCATTTCATCCAACTTCAAATTCAACCTTTGGAATAAAATATGCAACCTACGATTTCCCTTAGAAAAGCATTTGAACCAACCTCCGATGTAAATTTGAAACCCTCACCAACAAAATTCACGGAGAAAAAAATTTTTCCATCTCGAAAAAAAAGTAAAATCAACATATCTCATTCAATTCTACGATCGAGTTTGCACACATGACTTTTTCATCATCGACATGAATCTTTGATTTACGAAGTCTCAATTTAATCTTCACACGTAAAACTTACTATTTTAATAGGGTTTGTAGGTCATAAACTTTTCGAGGTATGTGTAGAGATAGGTTGCGAACCTCAAAACTCGACGACTTTTTGTCAAACGTGGAAAAAGAGTCGACATATAGCTATCATTTCTGGACGGACGCGTTTTCACGTAATCCCAAGCGATCCAAAAGTTACATCGTAAAACGAAAACTTCCCTGCAGGGTGACCCCGTTTCACCTGGACATTTCGTCTAATTTCGTTAGTCGCTAGTTTTTCGTCTTGGATGCATTCGGTTGCGGTGTACTCTTCAAGAACGATCGTTAAGGAAGTGAAATATTTCGTTGGAGCTGTCGTTTCGTCCCGGTGCTTTTTCGTTGAGAGACGTACGTGTATTTTTATGGGTTCGAAGTTTCTAATGCTTGGGCGGTACGAAGTAACGTAATGCCATCGAATTATTTATATATCGAAAGAGACTTTGGTAAATGCAATATCAAATACTTCTGGTAATGTTATTTATTTATTTATGTAAATAAATACGCATATACTGCGATTATTAAAATCTTTAATAATTAATTTAAAAAATTTTAATAATTAGAATTGTTTTATTTATTAAGAAACAGACGTTATTTTAATTTTGTTAACATCAAATTCATCGCATAGATTTTTTTAAATAGATATATGAGCGAATAATTCAGAAGGCGTATAGGGAACTTAATAACTATCGCAATATACAACGTTGACTAAAATAAGAACAAAATTATTTAATAAAATTTTTCTTGAATTATAAAAGAAAAGGTTAGATTAAAATGAGAATGTCCCCTGGTTCTATTTGAATATAAAAGAATAAGGTTATATATAGGTGCGCAACGTTTATAGCATAAAATTTCATTGATCCAGAAGTAAAATTTCAATTTTCCAACGCTGCACGGACTTTTTAAACTCATTTAAACCGAAGCAATTAAAATTTTCTCGAACGAAAAAAATGGTTTTGTTCTCCTTAAACGCCTTAAATTGTTCAATTGTGAAATTTATAATTGAAAATACAAATATTTCGAAGAAAATATTTTAATTAAATTTAGAAATTGTATGTATTTGGGAAGAAAAAAATGTGTTAATCAAATAAACGTAGGCTTTCGACAGTTCAAAATCAACAGCAATTTCGAAGATTCGGCAGTAGCAGCAGCTCTCAAATCAATCGAAATCCATCAATAAACATTGACGGTGGCGAAGCTTCTGAATTGGAAAACCCAACGGCCATTAACGCGAATCGTCGCTGTTCTCATGGGGAAGTTTGGTTAATCATCGAGAGTTTGTTTGGTATGTTCTAGGACAAAACTGAACCAAAAATTAAATTTTATATATTTGTTAAATTATTAGTTAATTATAATGAAACCGAATTATTTCATTTAGTAATTTAGTTGACATTTGTCGAGAACTGTTTGAAAAATATTGTTGTTAAAAGTCATATTATTTGTAATGAAATAGTTACAAATTTTACAGTGCTGTCGCGTGTTTATAACACTTTTATAAAATTCTATTCACGTACACGTAGAAAATCTTTGTTATGGAAAATTCTTCCTTGTACTTGAGTTTTGTTAGAACTTTACTTCAATCGTTGATGTAAATTTTTTTGACTTGAAATCACGGACAAAATTTAATTTAATTAATTTAATTTTTTTCTTTTAACATCCCTTGGTTAAACTCTGTCATAACATTTAAGCTTTTCTTGTGAATTTTCACAATTTTTTTTACTTTGATATATTCACCAAGATTTTAATTCTAATTTTAAGTAAAATTAGAATTAGAATGAGAAAGTATAACTTATGGATGCACCCGTATTCATTCACTTTTACGAAACCTTATGCACTTACCAAACTCGCAAAAACCTAATAATAATTTCTATAAAATGCATTTATTAAAATTCTTAAAAAAAAAGAAATTTTCGACCAGACATACAGAGAAATGGGCGCGGCCAAGTAATATCGAGCCGGGTTAGCCTAATCCAGCAGCCGGCTTCACGCGCGCGCGCGCTCGGTTTCCTCCTGCCGATAATATCCATTTTACCCCTTTGCGAAATTCAGTTACGCCCCAAGAAGTTTGTCTCTTTATTTCTCGAGTGTATGCGCGCGGGCCAAATCGATCGAATACGAGGGAGAAGTTTGCGTGTCGAGGGAAGACGGTTTCGGAAGCAATTTTTTTTACTTACCGTTGACACGGATGGTTTTTGTCGTATAAGCGGGCTGATGTGCTTTTCGTATATACCAGAATTCACGCAAATTCGTTCCCTCGAAACGTGTCTTTTTACGTTTTTTTTTCTGGGTTGATAATTGGGTTTGAGCGCTACAAGCTTTTCCTCTTTTTTTTATAGGTCAAATTCATTTGACGACATTTTAGAGGGATTTATCTTGTATGATGCTGATGACAATGGATTACGGTTGGAGCTTTTATGAAATTATCTAGATTATTAAATTTACTATCTAATGCATTATCTCCATCAACATCTAACGCGTTAATTAAAAGCATTTTATCTATAAATAATATTGTATATATTTACGAATTTACGTAGTATAACGAAAATCCACCCACTTGGTGTAAAATATAATTTTACAATTTATAAACATACTAATTTACATTTTATGAATATTAATGTTGAAATTTGTAATATCCTAAATGAACTTTTCATCGGTAACAGGATGACAATCATTTAACGATGTATAAACACACATACACGAAAAAAATACTTTTTCATGAAAAGAATGTACGTTACCTTTCAAGGTGTAGAAGAAAAACTTAACGTGTTGTAAAAATTAACGCGATGCACGATAAAAATGTTATATCGTTACCCATTAATCTTTATAAAAGCTACGTCAATTGTTAACCACAGTGCGCGTATAATTTTTTTTTATCATACTCAACGACTTATATCAGATTAACCGTAAAAACACGGAATAATTTTAGTAATAAAAAAGGAAAAACGTTCTCTTGTATGTACCAAGAAAAGTTCATTGATTCATAACCCAGGATATCCCGTAGCATTATTTATTATCTCTATTTTTTCCTCGTATAAATATATCCAACGTCGTTTGGTTGTAATAGACCCACAAATTTTAACAAGGGCCTCTCTTTTTGTATAAATCAACCAAAAATAAAGAAGAAGTCAATGATAAATTGGTCACTTTTTTCACGTGGCGATTCGCTAATTAACGGGAGGGGGAGGAGGATGGAGGGTGGGCCTCCAGTCAAGATATTCCACAGACGTAAGAAGTCCAAAGCAATTTCGCGTAGGAGGCACGTGAGAAAGTCATTACATCCACGTAAGGTCAACGACGTAAGCCGCGGATCAATTCTAGCCCCCCCCCTCCTTATCCCACTGCACCCCCCCCCCTCTAAGTATATACCATCGACCGATCACCTACTACCAGAATGTGAACGGTCACGCAGGTGCAAAATACCGTGGATCCGTGGTAAAACGTTTCGCAGATCGTGTCGGTGAAAATGTTTGATTTTCGTCGAGACGTATCATCAACGCGTTTCGGTTCGGCAACTAGTAATTCAATCGTTTACTTGAAAAACTCTATACCTTGGTTTTCCATCGGTCGTGTTAAAATTCGTCAAATTGATTTTTCATTATTGTCCTTTTTCTTTTTCTTACATTATCTTTAATTTTAATTACAAGAAATCACATCCAAATAATATGGATTACGATATATGCGTCCATTATATGAATATATTAGTTTAATGTTATAGATAAGTGAAAGATATTTAATTCAAAGAAATGTCCTTTAAAAAGTCACATATTTACGTTATTCTTAACGTACATACTGGCGATATATATGTTGAACTACGACACTGTCAGTTATTTTTATAAGAGTAGATAAACAAATATAACATAAATATCCTAAAAGAAAAAGAAATAAAAAAAGTTTGTTCTGGCATAGTAACTAGATATTCAAAAAAATATACAAATTAAAAGTATCTATAACTTGGGCACTAAAAATTATTTGAAATTATTTTCGTGTAAAAAGATAGGTTATAATTATCCAATCAATTAATAAAATTCCTATCCAAACCGACTAAAATTAAACAAATAAATTGATAAACGAAAGGGAACACCACTTTTGATACGTGTTAAAGTAATACGTCTATAATTCGTACAATACGGTTAACAGCCATGTATGAAATTGAACTCGCCTTATACGATTCCTAGAATGTCACCGTCTTTCCGGTTATTTTGCACCCTCCAATCTATGTGAGAAATGCTGAAAAATACGAGTAAACTTTTCATTATCTAGTTTATATTAGCTATAGTATCACTATAGCAACTTTGTATGTTTTACTAATTTATTATTATAGCAAAATAAAATAAGTTATACTTTGTAAAATAATTTTTTTGATTTTCGTAAGTCACATGTATAACATATTAGTTAATAATGCGTTTGTATTTTTTAATGTGTATATAAAACACCTGATATAACAAATCGCGTTTAATATATTCTTAATGTGTTTTAATTAGTTCTTAATGTTGATTTGACGACGGCAAAAATCACTGTTGGGTGTGTGCATTATTACCACCTAATTAAATTTCGAAAGTTAATAAACTACTTTTGTTTAACATTTAATTAGCCAACAATATGAAAACTAACTTAGGAAAAAGTTAACTTTGTACATTCCCTAATTTTGGTTACTCGTATATTGTTACCTCAAAAAGTTTTTCCTGCGGTTGAAATAATCACAAGTACTAATATTAATTAAAAACCTACAATATTATTTTCCAAATGAAAAAGTAGACAAAATTAAATATTTTATAAAAACTAATTATTATTTTTTCTTATATATTCGATAGAAAGTCAAGTACAGGTTGTAAAATTTTAAAATGAAAAAAGGAACTATCGAGGAAATAATCTAACGTATGGGTCGACAACTCTCTCATCGAACATGTTCCCAAAAATATTCGACTCGTATTGCGGCCTCGTTTTATTTGTCTCGGGACGAGCCAAAATCGTAAATGTGTTTACGCACCGACTACTTCTCTTCGAAGGGCCAATCCGCGTGACTCTTTGGCTTCGACACTTTTTTTTAACCCTCCCTCCCTCCCTCCCTCTCTTCCTCTCTTAAATATCTCTCTTTCTCGAGTTTTATTTCGGCACGCGAATTGCTTTGTCTTAAAAGATGAATCGATCGTTTGTGCATTCGGTTTCTTTAATTCGATTCGCTTTTTCTCGTTTATCTTCGATCTCCAGAGTCCCAATTGATTTATGAGAGAAATAACCTCGTTGCGATTCTTTGAAAGAATCTCCACTTTTTTCTGATAACCGAGGAATATTTATGAATATATACATGCATATTGCTTACTAAACATATCTTACAATTTTATTGTATCACTTTGAATTTATGATTTTTATACTTTAAGGCGGTTGCTACTTTGTTTTTTTACATTGATGTATAGCTTCTAAGTTTAAAGGATCTGCTTTCTTGTACAATTTAGGTGCAGTATTTCAAAAGATTTTAATCCTATCAATTTAAAAAACTAACAGTCTCTCATAAGGATTAGAACGATGAAGCAAAATTTTAGTTTACGCTTTGTAACGTAAAGTAAATTTTGTATAACTTTTTTATTAACTTTAAAAAAGAGACGAAAAAGTAAAAAAATGTTTACGTATTATTCTCTTCATTAAAATCAAAAATATCAAGTTAACCTGAAACTGTCAAATCAATCTTTAAATAACGTTTAGCGCAGTTATTAACATCGACTATTAATCTACTTCAACAAAAGTCTTAATGCGCTTAAAATGACATTCTTTAATTAATATAGAAGATAAAAATGTCTTTATTATCATTATACCACGTATAAAAGAAATTCGTCCCCACAACCCAATTTTATTATCAATCTTGATATCCGAAAAACGATTTTCTGGATGTAATTCATACTGCTTAGATTGGACGAGAAAAGGAAAAAAATATTATATTAAATTGAATCCTTTCTTTTGAAATAAAATGGAGGCTCTTACGATTGGAAGGTCGAATCTTCTCTTTTAACGGCTAAGTTTTCGCGACCCATGGCAAAACGAATTTCGTTATCGATGCCGCCAAAAAGTGTTCCGGCATGAATAAAAGACGAACGGAAAAGGAATGTTCCGTGGATTTTTCCAAAAGTTCGTCCCCTATCGTAGAGAACTTGAGAGTATATAGGTATACTTACGTATATACGAGAGCGTAAATTGTTGAATTTTTCGTTCTGCGTTTCACAATAGTACATGTTTCTCATCAGACTTGTAAAAATGAATTTACCCAGTTTTTTTAATTTTTATTAAGTTTTAGTATGTATAGTACGAATTACATACGTGTATAAATCCAACCAATATTTATCGTTAATTGTTACGTAATAATTTATAAATATATATCTTACAATAGTAAGTACTAATTTATATACAAATAAATAAGATCTAGATCTATTATAAGTAAATTTAATAAAAACTATCTTTAGATATAATAAATTGAGCGAATCATGTAATATTGAGATACAATCTTCAGATTTCTAACATGTGACCCGCAAGAATCGCAAAAAACTTTGAAAGTTGGTAATATAACTTCCATAAACTTAGCTCGATACGTCAACTACAAAATTTGGCAATCTGTAAATTTTATCAAAATATATATTCGAGTGAAACAGTTTGTTTAGTCAATTTTTACCGACTATGAAATTTATGTCTAGTTGAAACGTCGAATCAAGTGACATCTCGGTTAATCGAACATCGATCCTAAAGAAGCCTTCAATACGTTATTTTGACTAGGATTGTTAAGTAACATCTAGACTGGTATAAGAATAATAAAAATGACTTTATAGAATATTCAATACAGAGTATATACAGTAAAACTGCAGAATCGTACAAAATTTCATATCGACTTGGTCACTCGTCGTCGTCAATAGTAAAAAGTGCACACAGCTGCATAACAGATTCACCGGTGTAGCAAATTTACGACATCCTAGGTTGGCAATATTTTTTATCCAACTTTCCAAGACGGCTTTCCTAAAACAACACATAGCACACCGTGAATTTGCATTTCGAGAAGGCGTACACGTATACCTTTCTCTCCCGCAAGAGTTCACAATTTTTATCCATCTTGGATTCACGTTGTATATGTCTGTCTGTGTATGTATGGAATTGTTGTTTTGCCAACCGTGGGCGGGGTTGATATCGATTTTACTTTGTCGCGTAGCCAGTCGTACGAGAAAACTCTTTTCTTCTCTTACAGTAACGTTTCTTTTAAGAATCGAATCACTGCCATTAAGGAGGTCGATGAGATTTGCTACTTGCTCGATATGTCGTATTATCTCTTTCACCCCCCTCCCTCTCTATCTCACTCTCTCTCTCTATCTCTCTCTGCATTCCTCTATTTTTATTATCTTCTTTTTATTTTAGAGATGGATATATTTACCGTAGTTGATGCTCTTTCATTTTTGTCCCAGTTTGAATACTTAGAACAGTTTGATACTACGTTGAAATTTGATCTAGAGACGCAGTTTTCAGTTGGCGAATATAAGCTTTTGACTTTCATTGTTAAAGATACTTGTGAGGGGATAAAAAATTTTACGAAAAATCAGATAACAAAATTAACCGAGATTTCTATGAATTTTGATAAATTTCTAATTTTATTGAAATATAATATCTAAAATTAATTATCTCTAAGAATTAGACCATTTTTAAAACTTTATAGTCAAAAGCAACTATTTTGTGAACATGTTATTGCTTTCCCACTTTATAAACATTCTCGTTTGTACCTTAAAAACGTTATCATTTTTCCTCTAAAATATAATCAAATCTATATTTACGTTATACATAGTTTTGTTATACATCAATCTTGTTTATAAATTTATTATTTAACTTAATTTTAGCTTGGAAAAAAGAGAATTAGGTCACTGGGTTCAATAATAAATGACGTTACAATATGCATCAATAATTTGGCTCCCAATGCTTTTTGTCAGCGATTATCAAAAATAATATTAAATTAATAATTATATCATAAATAAACTGAGGTTATCACGTTCAATATAAACTTATTGATCATGTTCACAATTTCATTTAAATTTCACACCATAAGAGAAAAATTGTACGATTATGGCATGAAATTAATAAGTGATGAAGTTTACATTTTTTATGTGTTTTTTAGTATTAAAAAGTATGGTAAAAATATAATTAGAAAAATATAGCATATTAGTGCCCTTAAGACACTAAATGGTTGGAAAATGTGTGTTATTAAAACATTGTAGTAGAATTGCAATGACCCACGTTCGAATGCCGTGGATTTTGTTGCGACGATCGCGGGTTGCTAACGCGAATACGCGACTTTATTTTTAATAACAAATAATTAAATATGTTTAGGTAGTAACGGCCATAATAACGCCTAACGGTTACGTTACGGTTTCCTCGCCTTCACCTTTCAATTTTTATCTAATTTACTCACAATTCCTTATATTTGAGCATCTGAAAAAGTAAATAAATATATTAAGAATTCGATAACCGCGTTTATGTGCAATAATTATCACTATATACACGTATGTTTAAGATGTACAAATTTTGATACTGACAAAATGATAATATTTTCTTTTGTGAAAGTCTCAAAAATTTGAGAATTTGAAATATTGCCCAAAAATTTGGTACTAAATACCTATTATTAGGTAAAATAAAGTTTTCGCATATTCAAGTGCAAAAAGTAGCGAATTATATAATGAAAGATATATAGTGCATGTGTGATTTTTTTATGCGCAACCGAATGACCATTTTTGCATAGTTGTAAGATATCCACGCTATTGTATTGTGCGTCCTTTGTGATTGACGTGTCGTTCATGTCCACACACTTTTCTAAGATATAGACGGTGCTATAAAAACAAAAAATACAAGCTATTTTATCATGATTAATTACTTAACTATTACTTAAAATATATATTTTGTTTAAAAAAAAAACCTAGCGGTACAATTCCATGAAAAATAGCTTTGGTGTAATTATACCTTTTTTCTCTCTATATATTCAATTAGAGTAACGAACACACAAATGCATATAGTATCAAAACAAATATGGATCAATTAAAGTCATTTTAAATCGGTACTACAATTATCCACAAACAACAATAAACACTGAACAATTTATTAGTCATTATGGGTATTTAATAGATTATAAATATTTTGATTTAAATTCCTTAATAATTTGATTAATATATACTGATAATACTCGTTTAAATAACTAATGAAGTATATCGAAGTTCTGAAACGCTTTAAAAAGGGGATAAAGCTTTTAACGTGTAAAAAAGTTTACGTAAGAAAATAAATTAAGCCAATAAATTCGTTCGCGCAATTTTCCTTGGCGAAAGTTCACATATTGTTGGTCTAATCCATCTATAGAGTGTGGCAACGCACATGTAACCCTCCCCCCCCCCCCCTCGTTTTCATGAAAACTGGTCAACCCGAAGTTTTAATGAAATCGAAGGGAGTTTCGTGTACACTCGCGCCGGCGCGAAACTCGTAACGTAGGACAAAGAACAAAGTTATTCTAGGAGCTTAGAGGCATTTGGAGAAGCTCATTTCTTAATCTGGCTCGAGTGGAGACTCGCAAGCTCCGAAGCTTTGAAAAGGGAAAAAGGATGCGTCGTCGTCGCGCTGCGCTCGCCAAAGCGAATCAAAATGTTGTAAGGGTACTCGTACTACTATCCCTGAATTACCGTGCACTGTATGAAATTACTCAAAAATTTATGGAGAAGTTAAGTGTACAAACGTTATGATATTCGTGCGCTTATTAATCACGAGAAACTAAGTTTTTTAGGTTATGCAGCTCGAGTTAGCATTATTTCCTGATATTCGACAGAACGGATTTCGCACAAAGTGGATCGTTAACTTTTGTTAACACGAAAAGTCTTTTATTCAAAGACGACGTCGTTATAGCACAAAAGATTTATAGAATGAAATTTGGTTTATTTTATAATGGTACTAGTTAATTATCCTTAATAAGCGACGTAAATTGTTTACCAATCTGGAGTATACGAGCAGGGTAATTAAGCAGACTTTATAATGAATTTCCCATCAGAGGTGCCTCTTATAAATGGGTTACCACAAACTACATCCTCGTATTACATGACTCGACCGCCTGTAATACCAACCGATCACACATCCTATAAATAAGACATTAAAAAGAGAGAGAGAAAGATGGAATGGCAAAAAAATTGACGAAACCGGAGTGAATTCGTCGATTCACGCGTGGTTATCACGAACGATTTGTCGCCTGGTCCAAGAAATGCAGTTCCAGCCAGGTTTATTTCCGTCCCACGTTATTTGCGAACGCTTAAGTCACGTTCGCGAGCGAGAGGAACCCAAAACACGCGAGCGGCAATTTCGTTTACGAGTTATCTGACCCTCGCGGCCGTGTTAAATTTATTTCTCTCCGACACCCATCTCCACCAACCCTCTCCCCAAAATGGATAACGCAATTGAGCGTGTTTCTAACGATCTACGAATTTCCTCTCATTAAATCCTCGCGATGTTCCCTTAATTGCTGTAAAAACTCAGTTCCCATATACTCGCGCTTTTTTTTTGCCGCCCGTCAAGTGGCCCCCCACCCCTTCCTGTTTCAAACTCGTTTACTCGTTTTTTTCATCTGGAAAATTGTATATCTACTTGAGTAGAATTCTTTTTTTATTTTTCTCTTGTTACTGTCCAAAATGATATGGAGAACGTTTTAATAAGGTTTATTATATTTTAAAGTTTATATTTGTTATATGCTGAGTGAATATATTTTTTTGAGGATTTATGAGTCTTAAAATGTCAGATGCTTGTATTCAAATAAAACGTTACAGTGATTATACTTTTTCGCTGATATAAAAAAAATTGATAATTTGTTATAAATTTTTCGATATTAACAATTTTTTCATTTTTATGCAAGTATATATAGTTTGATCACAAAATGTATATTGTATTGTGTAAACTTTACAGCAAACCATGGTTGATTGAAATTTCACTTAGTGTCTTGAATTTAGTGGCTATAGATTAAAGTGAAGAACTAATAATGTTGTGCATATAATGATTTATTTAAGGAATAATCATTTATACATAGATCACATTATGATTGGACTCAATGAATCCACAATTAAATTTTCAATCTGTAAGATGATCAATTGATTAACAATATTGTTTTTAATATTTATTTACAAATATGTCATACTTTTCATCGATGTAATCTTCGGATGAATTTAGATTTTCAGTTATAAATATTCAATTCCTTTGCGAATCTGATTCGACGAAGTACGATAGATAAACATTGAACGAATTGGAGCTTGACATTCTAATGCATATCAATTGTCTTTTGTTAACAAAAAATGATTTTTTGAATATTCAAGTTCATCCAACTGATGCAAACTTAGATAGCGAAATCCGAATATCGAGTGAAAAGTAAACGAATGCAACGGTGCAGGACATTTCGGCAACTATACACTTAGATGACTATATTTACGCGATACTTGAATATTTATTTTGATAGAGCTTTTAGTCGGATCGTTCAAAGGTGGAAAATCGGAGAATGAGGTACATTTTTTTTATAAATGTACATTTGATAACAAATTTTGTTGAATTTTACGAATATTGATTGATTCAAACATCTATACAAAATTGTCAATAATCTTGATAGAACAGAAAATGGATATTACAAAATAATGATTTTTTTACGAGCGTATATCCGCATATGCAGTTGAAAATATTTTTTTCGAAGATGAAGTCGTGTATCGTCTTTATATATACCGTGCGAAGGAAAACTTTTTAGCAAATGGAATAATCTGCTTGCGAAAGAGCTATTTGGAGCAAGACAAAATCCTCTTACCGACCGGAATCTTATTTTACGAATTGTGTGCATGCTCTTACATGTATAACAGTACAACATTCTTCCTACATATTCGCAAAGCATAAAAAATTGTAAAAAAAAATTTTTTAATTTTTTTGTATTGTCCATACTAATAAATTGACATTTGAACAATGTTAACTTGTATTGACAGTATATAAAATAAAAAAAAATCGATCACAATATTTACATTCTCTTCAGTACAATAATAAAAATTTGATTAATTGAAATATCAAATGATATTCAACACAAGATACCCATTTGTCATTTCGTCAAAGATTATCATACGAATTGCGATGCTGTAATAAAAAATTGTCTGATAGCAGCCAAAGGATTTCCAACGCACAATCCAAACAAATCGATCGCCCGTAGTGAATAGAAAGTCCAGTGGGACACGGAATATTCAACACGTCGAACTTTTGAGAAGATAATCAGGCTTTTGCATCGAGAACGAGTAAATGAGTCTCTCTCTCTAGGAAGAGAGAGAGGAAGGGAAGACTCTTCGACAATATCACTTCCGACGTTCTTTCCCGAACTTCGATCCTGCACCACTTGATTTCAGTAATTGACTCGAGAATGTGTTGCGAAGTTTTGGCTTTAAATGATTTGACTGTATAATGAGCCTTCGCATCGCTTTGTCAGCACATTCATAATGAATCGATATAGAGTTCTTTGACTTCCTTTGTTAACGAAATTGTCTCTCAATATTGAGCAATTTTTTATTGAATTTGTATGGATTACTAATTTTCATTGGTATTATGTTATTCACTTTCCTTATTTACAATATTTAATGTTTGTTCAATTTGTTGTAGTCAACGATTTAAATAAACTTTGAATTACGAAATGAAATTACTCAAAATGTACCGTTGGTCTTACTTTTTAAATGCTTGAATTGTGGATTTATTATGCATACCCATTCGTTTTCCTAACGCAGTTTTTAAGTTAAGCGGATTTTGCATAAGCCTTTGTCCGTACGTTGCTGGACAACGCCAAAGTTTGATACGCGTATAAGCTCGCACTTAAAATTAATTCTCAACTCAACAAGTAAAATGAATGATTGATGAATAAGTATACATAAATCAATGCTATATATATACACCTAAAATTATAGTATGCTAAAAAAATGGCTACCTAAATATAATCCATTAATTACATCGCACTATGCGAATACTCACTTTAAACGAGTTGAGGTAGGTCGAGACGACAAAACATGTAGTTTCCTTCGTAAATCGACTTAAAACTTGCCCTCGGTGGGACGAATCTCTCTCCCTCTCTCTCTCTCTCTCTCTCTCTCTCTCTCTTTCTCTCTCTTTCTCTTTACCGGTCGCTAAGCCCTGCTTATTTCATATTGAATTACCGGGAGAGGCGCGCCCGTTAAAACCTATTGCGAGAACCACGCGGAAATTTAACGCGGCTCGTGTGAAAGCGTAAGATTTACGCATTAACCAACCGAGTTGAAAATAAAATTTATTCAAAGCTTATTTTGCGCAATGGGAAAGCCAGTTTGGTTACGTACTCGGTAAATTTGAATTGGTGAAAGCTCACTTAACGATTTTTTTTTCTTCCTTACGCGTTGCGTTATATCGATGCTTGCAAATCGACAAAAAAAAATTGCAATTACAGAACTTAATAACTGTGAACACATAAAGAAATTCGTAATGAAGTAATTACCACTTGCAATTTTAACGTCTCGTCATAATTACATGCACTTTATTTTTATAAGAGCGATCATTTTTAACAACCGATTTAAATTGGAGCTTCGATGTACGTAGGTAATTTGCAGATCACAGCGTATATAAAATGATAAATAATGAATCTTTTGCCTTGTACATAATATTTAACAGATAATGCGATAATTAATGTTTTAAATAAAACATTCGAAATACAATACTTTCAAAATTGTATGTTTGCCTGTTAAATGGAAGTTTGTTAACTAGTCCCAAAGCGACTCTGCGAATAATTACTAGCCTTGCATCATGGCTTTCAATCTACTAAACTAGAAATACGTGTACTAAACTTTTTGGCACACATTTAACCTGTAACTTTTTAAACGTTTTAATTGAATATTTAAACCTGTGAATCTCAAATGTCTTTTTTAATTTTGTTAGTTCTTTTAATATCCTAATAATTACCTGGTTGAGATATGTAAATACACTTTTCATTTAGTGACGAAACTTTTTTAATTTATCATTCGTATATTGTTACTGATTCAACATTGATTATCAAATTTTACGATAAAAAATCAATTGTAGCATAATCAATTTATTGTCATAAAACATACAACAAAAATCTTACGATATTCAATGAAAATTAATGTAGGTGACGAGAGATGTAGCGGCTCGTTATCCGAAGATGCCTTACTTGCTTTGTTTACAACACACAATGTGTACGTCTTCATATCTGATTAGTACCGAGTAATCGATAAGTAAATAGAACGACGTTTAAAAAAAACCGTAAAAAATATTTAATAATCTTTTTTACTATCTTACTTCAATAAATTCATTAAAATGATAAATATTGTGAAACCAAAGATTTATTACAAATTTAAACTACGTAAGTACTTTATCACCATCCACGATTGATTTTATAGGTATAAATAATTGAATGAATTAACGTGATCTATACATGTATATGCACATACCTTGAACACACCAATCAAATACACAATTGAACAAACGAGGATTCAGTTGGTAAAATATAATCGATCGTAATAAATTCCTAAAATATCATTGGAGCTCCGTTGACGACAAGTTAATTATCCGCAGCAGCGTTTATACACCAGACGTCTTAGTGGTTTGAACGTCGACAACAGAGGAAAGCTATAAGCGAATTCGCTCGCACCAAGTACTCTCTAACTTTTCGAGATGATCCGATTTCCATTGGCATTTAATCCACGACTACAACGATTCCAGATACTGCTTTCCGTTTTCAGTATACATAAATATGGACAATTTCAAAGGATTAAAATCTAATAGCCGCACGAATCGATATTTTTGGTTTCATCTGCCGCATGGTCGTATTTCTATTGAGTGAAAAATAAGAATTTATCTTAATACACTATATCTATTATAGCCGAGACAAATAATAACAAACGTAGGTTAACGGAAATGTCACATTGATATTACTAAATTCAAAGCCAAAGTTCTAGCCCATTATTCTTCTTCAATGTGAAACTTAAAACTTTCCAATGAAACAATCTATATATGTAAAAACTTGAAAGGAAATAAAAACACATGACATCCCCCGCAGAGACAAGTTTTAAAATTCGCAGGATAGAAAATTTTTGTTGCTTTCGCCAAACAACATTTGGACGTGCTCCAAGCTCTTTTCAGCATTTCGTTATCAAAGTCAAAAGGGAAAACTGAATTCACTCGAGTGTACCTACGATTACAATGGTAAGGGTGTCGCGATTACAACGCTACGTACAGACTTACAGACACACACACACACACACAGACACAATTGTCTCTTTGACACGGAAGGCGAAATATTCCGCGCCTCGGAAGTTACCTATCGATCGATGAGGAGTCCGATGGGTTTTTGCCGCGCTGAGGGCCACACCTTTCAGACGTCACGACTTCTCCAGCACAACTGCGTAGGTTGGACTTCCGCCCTTTGTGAGATACTCGCGCGCGATATACATCATCGAGAAAAAGGGGAACGGCTCGCGACCTTTGCGGATTCTCGGCCCGTAAATTCGAATATACGATACGTCGTATAGAGTGAGAGGTAATTTCTGTAACCCCACGTGTGAGAGACAACGAAATCTATATATTGAGAGGTACGTGTATATATATATATATAAGATGAGAATCATATACGTTCGTGCGAAGTGTGTTATAACTTGATCTGTTCGTATTGTTCGTTTGGATATTGCTTATTGAGAATATTACCAAAGGAAATTGGCCAAGTAATTTATGGATGTTTGTGTAACTAAATTGAGTATAATCTTCTTGCAAAAATTTTAATAATATTGGGATAAAAAAAATGAATAGAATTTCGATGTTAGTTCCCAATCTTAGTCTAATGTTGGACCAATATAGGTACTAGATTTCAATGTTGTTTCTTCGTCTCATTTTCCGTGTTTAAAAGTTAAAACCCAATATTACTTTCTTCTTCAATAATTTGCATGATTACTTCTTGTTAGTAAATAACTAAAATAACTTAATTTTCTATAGAAAGTTATTTTTTAGTAAAATGATAGTACTGGTTATTAATAAAAATAATCTAGGGGTAGAATCTTTACACGTATGTTCTTTCAGTTCATGTAAAGCTTCACTTTAACTTAATAAGCACGATCGTTATATATTTAGTATTATCTTTACGCTCCGCGCTTGCATTGTTAGTTTCGTCTTTTCAGCAGCAATAGAACTTAAAATACGACCATGGAATTCTCTACTTATGAGAAAGATTCGCTATAAATTTCAGGGAGATTGGTTCAGAATTGTCCATGTTATTCTTATAACATAATTTACATACGCACAACCATGTACACATTTTAGAAAGAGTCTTGTTTGAGTTCTAAATTACATCAATATATTTTTTACGTCAAAATGCATATCGAAGATTGTCAAGTATTCAACCCCATTTTTTATACGGGATTCGGTATTCGACGAATACTTTAAAAAAAATGCTTTTACCTTACTCAGGCATCGAACATTCGCTTGTGTACTGCTTTTTCTTTATTTTTAATCGTTTTACATAATATTCAAAAAAATTATTCGAATAAAAAACGCGATCGAATACTTGACGATTTCTGATGATACGTATTGCTTTTCGAGATATAACATATTTTGAGATGACGAACTTACAAAAAATTCAAATTTAAAACTAACACTAATTTGTGGATATCACATGTCCTTAATACAAAAAAAGTAACGTCTATAAAAATAGCTCACTGAGTTTGAGCTTGATGTATAAAGGACACTGTTTTATTTTATAAAATCTAGATTATTAATTAATGATTTTAATTTAAATTAACCTGATATAGCTAAACAATTAAAAGTAATAAGGTTTTCAAACTAATTCACTCGTTCTCTAATTAAATATACAGCCTAATTGCCCGTAAAGTCGAGTAGAAAATCCTTAACACCATTCCTCGTCGTAGTTTTATCAATAATATTCCATTAAGCAATGATATTACAAAATCGTTATTTCTTTGACATCGACCGAAAATCGTGAAAATCCTAACGATAAGTCTCGGAATACTTAGCTAATTACGTTAAGACTCGTAAACGGTCATTTTCCTTTGAAAGCAATTGCTCGAGGTTATGCACCATTACTTTGTACAAACGAGACTGAAAGAGGCTGCATTGAGCAAATAAATTTCAATCTTGTCTGAGCCAACCGAATGAATGGAATGTACACCGCTACTAAAGAATAGCTACAAAGTTTAACTCTATAGTGATATCAATACTGCATAGGTGATACCAAGTTCGTTTTTTTTCTTCTTCAACCTAGAGAATTAAAAATGTCGGGACGGATTAATGATAGACATTGAATACGGGTGTTGTTGGATTGTATCGCGTGGCAAGTAGCCAAAGAACCTTTACTCAAGGATCAATATGAGCTTGAGAAGGGCGATAGGTTACGCGCTAGAAATAATACTAGTATTGAATTTATTATAAATAATTTTAGTGTTTTTACCTACACATACATTGGTAATTGGATATACACTGCCAGTCACTTACTTTTACCCCCCCTGGAGCAAAATAGGATAAAGTTTAAAGTTTTGTATCTTTGAAAGAGATCATCGTACAAAAACCAGTCGGAGACCATTTGAAAGCTTATTTTAATACCTTTCGATTCGCCTAAGTCACTTATGAAAAATACTATTTTTTGAAACTATTAAATGGCAATAAACTAGTTTCAAAAAAAAAATTTTTGGACACCTTTTTGAATTCAATGCAGTTTTCAAAAGATTGGCGAAACCAAAAAGTTATCCAGATAGATTTTTAGCTTTTTTCAACAGCTTTCGACTGGTTTTTTTTTCATTTTTGTAACTTTATTTTAAACAAAGTTACGGTAGTTTTTGCTCGAAAATAGCCTTTTTTTTAAAATCTAAATATATTAAAAACTTTTATAGATACAAAAAAATGATAAAGAGAAAAAATGTCACTTTTATATCGTAGAATACGAAAATGTTTTAAGTAAGAGCAAACAAAAAAATTTTTTATTAACTGTATATTTTACCTCTGCAGGTTGATTTTTTTCAAAGATGATTGTACTTAAAAAAAATACAGGTTAAATAAAAAATTTTTTTGTTTGCTCTTACTTAAAACATTTTCGTATTCTACGATATAAAAGTGACATTTTTTCTCTTTATCATTTTTTTGTATCTATAAAAGTTTTTAATATATTTAGATTTTAAAAAAAAGGCTATTTTCGAGCAAAAACTACCGTAACTTTGTTTAAAATAAAGTTACAAAAATGAAAAAAAAACCAGTCGAAAGCTGTTGAAAAAAGCTAAAAATCTATCTGGATAACTTTTTGGTTTCGCCAATCTTTTGAAAACTGCATTGAATTCAAAAAGGTGTCCAAAAATTTTTTTTTTGAAACTAGTTTATTGCCATTTAATAGTTTCAAAAAATAGTATTTTTTATAAGTGACTTAGGCCAATCGAAAGGTATTAAAATAAGCTTTCAAATGGTCTCCGACTGGTTTTTGTACGATGATCTCTTTCAAAGATACAAAACTTTAAACTTTATCCTATTTTGCTCCAGGGGGGGGTAAAAGTAAGTGACTGGCACTGTATTAACGAATATGTATATGTATAATTTAATGCATTAACAAAAGTACACTTAAAATACCGGAATATATTACACGTAAATTCAGTATAGTACAAGGACGGTATTAATGTAATTATTATATGCATATATAATTTAACTGTATTTCGTTATCTCATTCGCCACCTACGACGTCGACTCATCCGCAGTTACTCGTTCAGATATTCGATTCACTAATTTCGTTACAAAATTAAATACGGATTTTCAAATATATCCCAAACGTAAATTCTCTTTCCACGAAGATACATTTGTCTCTTTTTTTTAGTATACTCGATAAATATATTTCGATGTACGAGACGAGGAAAATTAATACTGCGGCGAAGTAACTTGAACTTCTTCCAATGGAATTTCGCAAAAATTGCGTTTTACTTTGAGGAAATTTGGGTCGTATACCAATCGCGTATACATATATCGATGGAAGGAAACTTGGTGCATTTTCCTGAGTAAATATTACATATACTGAGAAAGAGAACTTTTATTAATAGTCTATATTTACGTATATTGAATTTACCGTGGATAATGTCAGCGTTTCCATGTATAAGAAAATCATACTTATTGTTTATAAATGACTTTCAATTTTCTTGTTAAATGAGGTTTTGTTCATTAAACTGCGAAATCAATAGCCAATATGCGAATGTATTTCTTTGTTACCTCGTTCGTAAATTACGAAAATTTTTTACCTCCTTTGGTTATAAGTATATTTTAATTTTTTTAATAAATATATATATATTACGTTGTTATAATTTATTTCATTAAAAATTCTTAGATTATACTACATTCGCGTATCTGAAAAAATGAGGTAGAATTTTCTTTTCTCTTTATTACGTCAGTACGTATGAGACTGAAAGTACAAAATAGTAGACATTTCTTGGAAATGAATTGGAATAAATGTACGTATATTATGAAAATTTAAATTTAAGAAATATTTTGAAAATATTAAAATGAGGACATATTTGCGTTTTTTAAGATTTATTACCGAATGTACAACTAAATAATTATGCAGTAAATTATGCAACTTTGTTTTACATGAAAATTCTTTAAAATATTTCCAACCGTTGTTTGACTTGAAGGTCTCTCGAAAAGAAATGCTAATAACATTAACAAAATGGATGTAAAAAAGAATAAAATGGCACGTGTACGCGTACCTATATATAAGGAAAAATTCATCATAATAACTAGCTCAATAATCGTCAAGAGACACTCGCGATCAACACACTATTATTTAGTACTGAGCTAGACCAATGAAACATAAAATTACCCATTTAAGGTACACCGTCCCTGCATGAAAAGTAAAAAAACTTGACCCTATGTAACATCAAGTTTTCCCCTCTATCGATCCCCTCCTATAATTTCAAACCTTTAATTCAAATGGATCCCTTCTTCCTTACCCGTTTTCGATCCGAAACAATCAAGCGCGAGCGCAAATCTACTGTCGTCGATACGTACCAGGGCGCCAGAGCGACGGTAATACGAGGATATAAATAACCATTATTTCCCTCCTACTACTACGTGCCGACGATACGAGCTTTGTTCCGTATCCCGATTATTGGATCTGTCACCGGGTCCACGAAGAACGTCACGCGATATGTATACACAAGAAGACTCTGCTGCCTCGACTTTAGCAGGTGTCCCCTTCCCTCCCCCCACTCTTTTTTTTTACCCCGAGGATCCTTATTAATCTTAACGTTCGTTTCCCCTCTTTTCTTTCCCCTTCCTTAGTCAAGATTCTTCTCGGGAATAAGCTGTAAATCTTTGTTTCGCCTTCCGCGGTTTTCTTCTTAGATAACTTGCGATTGGGATGAACGAGGAATTACTTTTCTTTGTATTTATGGCTTTCTCGTTCCACCAAAGGAATTCCCTTCTTTTTTCTTCACGACGAGAAGAACTTGTACCTTTTGTCAATTTTGTATTGCCGATTATATTGTTTACGTTAATTGAGGGATTCGAGTTTTTTTTTAGTAATAAAATTCACCACTTTCATAAACAATGTCAAGTTTTCCAATACGGAATATTATAGAGGGTGTGTATATGTGTACCTTTGTATAAAAATTATCGTAACTTTTCTTTAAACGTCTAGGAATAATATGAAAGACTCCCACTGCACTATAAGTTACGATAAACCAAACTTTGTTTACTGTGAGTTGTAAACAAACGATAATAGACTTGTTTGCAAAGTTTCGTAACTATATCTTATGAGAAAAATCCGCAATAATTATTTGAGTAAACTAACATTTAAATTGTTAATATTCCATCATAATAAGCCGTAATTTTAATGTGTAAACATTATTTGGTTCGCATATACGTAAGTTTTCTAAAACAAATTGATTAAAAAAAAAATAATAAATCTCGTAAATTTTAACATTCTTTTCATAAAAAAAGTCATCTCCGAGATTGTCCGTTTTGTATTGTGGAAAATTAATAATCGAGTAAAAATATGTGCATATAAAAAACAATATACGTATTTCACGTTTACTATACACGTAAGTTCATCGTAATATTTGTACAATCAATTTTATGGAAACCTTGTTTCTCTCTAATAATAGCATTATTGAAATAAGATTGGTACCGATAGGAAAAGGTATATACATTTAAAAAGAAAATGAAGAACGAGTACTTCTAATATAATTAAATGTATCAATAATTCAATGTAAGCTTATTTGATTGGATTATTGGATCGACTGAACACGAGTATTTGATGATATTTATAGTTATTATAAAAAAAAAGAAATTTATTTCTTTTAATTTTGATACAAGTCAGTTATTTCTTAAAAAAGAAATTAAAAGTAATCAATAAAAACACACGTCTATACCAATTAAAAATACGCATTAAAAAATCGAATGACGTCGTAAATTGCCACCTATAGGTATATGTGGATTTAAAACAATTGAACCTCACGCTCAACACTCTCTGTCAAGGAAGTTTCGTAGAAGAACCGCGAAATGCACCAGACGCGTATTACCCACGAGTCTCAACAAACAGCGGTTGTTAAAAATTTCAAGCTTCGAGCGTGTTGTCGTTCTAGTGCTGACTCTCACTGCCCTCGGTTGCGAGGCTCAAGGGCTCCAGTAGCGGGGACGTTTTTTCTTTTTTTTTGCGGAACTGCGCGCTGGGAATGAATGAAACCGCGCACGAACGATCGATACCCGCCGACATATGTGCGACGGGCGCGAGGATCCCTTGGCGCGAGTGTATTTTTAAAACTGCGCTCAATATGTACCGTTGTCAAATGACCGTCAGTTTAAAAATTTGAAAGATAAGGAAGTTTAAAGCTTCGTTGTGAAGAAGAGTTTCTTTTTTTTTATTATGCAAAATACGCAGTACACACAAATTGAAGTAACTATCAACTACGTAAAATTATGTAAGATCCAAATTTATGTAAAATGACCAAAGTTTAAAAAATTTTACTACACTTATTTAATGCAAAATAGTTTCTCATTTGTGTATAATGTCTTGTTCGAAACTTTCCTTTCTTATAACGTGGACCAATTTTGCGCTGGCGATTTCGTTTGAAATAAATTTAAGAATATGGTTTAACTAATTGTCAAATATTACGTAATATATACGAATATTACTCGGTGCGAATAATACAGGAATCTAACGAGGATATAAATATTTCACTAAATTAGGGAGACTAGCGAATATTTTAATTAACTGAGTCACACAGTGTCTAAATTTAAAATCGCGAGTGAGTCATGCACAGCCCTACAGTTAAAGAATCCCTCTTTTGTTCTGGGAAGTATAATTTTAAATATAGTCCTTTATAGAAAGAATTCTTTAAAACATTTCGAAAAAGCAATATTATTTACCTACTCATACTTGGGGCAATAATACTTTTAACGAAATTTTCTGTAATAATATTTTTTACACGAGTTATCCACAATTTTAATCAAGAAAATATATCTAATTATTTTTATCTTATAATTAGAAGAATACAGTTTTATATAAATTTCTTTGTAACACCTGTTTTTAACATTATAAGTTACTCTGAAATTAAACTGTAAATATAAATAATAATAACAATAAAGGGAAACAAGACTAGAGTATCACGTTGTATATATACGTAAAATGTTTATAAAGGAGTAGAGATGCGTGCAAAGCAATAGACTTACTCTGGAAAGTTTCAACCGAGTTTTCGAAACACCGGGAGAGAAGCGTCTCGACGTTACTTTGGTAACACAGTCACTTCAGGGGTAGCTTTTGAGCGACACATAAATAATCAATGTCCTGCAAAGAAATTAACATTAACTCACTTCTTGGTGAACTTTATCTATAACCGAGCGTACAAATTTCAATTTTCACGTTTTTCGATCGAATAGTCGTTTGTATTTATGTTCCAACAAATTACATGGTTTTTTATAGATTTCAATTTGATGAGTTTACTTGCGTCATTGATGAACGTATAGAAAAGTAAATATATAGAGATGGATGAGAA